>CM070636.1:30588285-31081126 GCA_036346255.1 Ampelocalamus luodianensis | reverse complement strand
ACTATCCACCAACCACTCGCCAAGCGAAAACTATTTTGTTTAACCAAAACCAATGAACACCCCCGTCATGGTACGCAAATTTTAACAAGAGTGGCTCACCACCACGATTCCATGAGTCATTCAGTCAAAATTAATTATTAAAACACATGTGATGACAAACCCATCGTAACTAAGCTGAACTAAGCATATGTGCGATACCCATGTTGGCAATATAAATATATCCAACTAAGACTACCCATGCTATGGTGACAAAGGATTCATGGCATTCAATTAATCAACGGAGGCATAATGACAACAGGCAATATCTAATCCCAAAACCATTTGTACAAAGATAGCATGCAATTGTATAAAATATTATACTTTTGAAATCATGGGTTAATTATGATCAAAAGACCACGACTTGCCCGGAATAAATCCTGTGATTGATCTTGATCTTGGTATGCTACTCCTTGCTCAAAGCTTCCGAAGTATCGACGTCTACTCGCAAAACAAGTAAATAAACTAAATAAATAAATAACAGAGAGAAAACAAACTCCAAAAATTAAATAAAAATCTCAGATAAATAGATCTCAAATTTAGATAAATTTAGGAATTTGAATGGACTCAATCGGAGTTCGGATGCAAAAGATATGGGCTCTGGAAGATTGAAATCACATAAAATACTGAAAATCAGAATTTATGGATTTACTGGAATTACTTTTCTGAAGTAAAAGGTAATTATGACGTAAGTTGATGTTAGCAAGAATGTTCGGAAGGGACGAAACTTCTCTAACAAGCGGGTCCCACTGACATAGAGATCGACCTTGGTGAACCGGTTCCATGGACTTTGGTTTGGGTGGGATTTTGAGTGTGCCACATGGTAGATGACCAGGAGATGATTTGGATGCCACATGGGCTAAGAAGGTGATGTGGCGCAAAGGTGGAAGGGTGACATGGCTGCCACATTGGCACAGAGGCAACCCGAGAGAGCAGAAGTTGTGTCAACGGCGATCGGTGACGAGGTGGGCGCTAGGAAGTAGCAAAACGAGATGCCTAGACTGCAGGGAACACACTGGTGGTGGAAGCTTGACCGAGACAACAACAATTCTATGGTGGCAATGACATTGCACAAGAGCTCCACTACTGCGGCAACATCGGTGAAGGAGTGGCGCTCGAGGAAAAGCAACAGAGCACAAATGAGAGATAGCACAAGGGTCGATAGAGTCGCGGGATGACTAGATGATGACCAAAATAGCGGCAATGACGAGATGATCTGAGGGCAAGAAGATGATCACGCGACAACAATTCGGGTAAGAAGATAAAACAAAAGTGTAGATTAGACGAGAATAGGATTTGGCACAAGATGACGCACACGTAAGAGCTAGGCTCACCAAGGAGTAGATCGGGACGAGGGCGCGGCGGACTTGATGACGAAGACGAAACGCGGCGCGGTCTTCGAGAGGAGATGTTGAGAGCACGGCGTAGCCTCGATGAGACGATCACAACGGTGGCGGCAGATGGGGTGAGAGGACCAACGGCGATGAAATCCGCACACAAGCCCACGGCGGCGCTCTACCATTTGACGAAATCCGACAAAACAAAGACGAACCCGGCTGGAACTTTAGGGTTTAGGATGAGTTGAACGGCGATCAAATTGACATGAAGGGATTGGTTTATATAGGGATGGAGAGGGGATGTCCACTAGGAGCACAAATACTATGTGCGTGTCGGACATGGACTCTAGAGTCCGGGGAAGAAGAAGATGCCGAGGTGGTAAATGGACCCACGATCGGTGAGACGCAGAGGCAAAGGAGGTTGGCCTGGCCGCTCATGCAAAGGAAAACAAAGAAGCGGGTTGGGCCGACTCGGTTGGCTATTTAATGAGCAAAAGAAACAAAGCGCGGAGAGGGCTTCAATGGGAAGAAAGAAGAAAGGCGGCCGGGCGGAGCAACGGAATGGGCCAAAAGAACAGGAGATTCTAGCGAGGGTTTTTCGAGATTTTATATTAGTTTTTCTTTTAGAAAATAGCAGAAAAGACAAATAACACTTAGAAAATGCACTGAAAAATTCTAAAAATATACCAAGCACATAGAACCCAAATAAAATAATTTTTAATATAGTTGATGTTGACATTATTCATATTAAATTATTTTTTAAGTCCGAAAATTCCAATTAAGCTTTTAACTTTGTGAAAAATCCAAATTGTTATTTTTCTTTTAAAACTTCAAAAAGCACTCAAAATTTTGGAATGTTACAAAACTAACTTCTTAAAGGGAATCTCGTCCCCAGATCAGGTGACTAAAGAATAGGTTCTGACGTAGGTCTAACCTAAAGACTTACCAGAGGCGACATTCTGAACTGCTTGTGCTTCTTCTGCAGTGACATGGTTCAGTCTTCCTCTTGAGGCAGTTGATGGAGTCCTGGTAGCTTGATTTGAAGTCCGAGGCACTCCTCTTCCCGCTCCTAGCAAAGAAGTCCTAATTGGTGTTGCTCCCAAATTAAAAGGAATTGGTGTTAGCCTTTGCTTCTGCGGACACTTGTTAGCATAATGACCTGTCTGACGGCAGTTGAAACAAGTAACTCTGTGCCATGATTGGGGTTCCCGAGGTTGATTATTATTCTTTGTTATTGGCGGAGGGAATTTCTGATTTCTACATGAGACATCGTGTTGGGTCCCGAATCCGCAGATGAATTATTGGGACGAAAAGATGCCGAGCATTGGTTCGGCTCTCAGAGTTGATTTTGATGAACTCGTGTTGTATCATCTTCCTTTGCGAGATTTATCTAACTCACGACGAGAATCTTCTATGAGTACGACTTTATCAACCATATACTGAAAATCCACATAATCATTGCCAACCACTAGCACTTTCAAACTAGGGTTGAGTCCACGCTTGAATCGCTTCTGACGTGCATTATCTGTAGCAACATCTTCTGGGGCATAGCGGGAAAGTTGAGTGAACTTGTTGAGATATTCACCCAAAGACATGTTTCCTTGCTGTAGTTCGCGAAATTAATTCTTCTTCATTTCCACTATACAATCAGGACATGAGCTTGACGAAAAGCTGTTGAAAATTCCTCCCAAGTGATAGCGTGAGAATTCCCATGAGCTGCGGTGTAGTTCTCCCACCATTCTGCAGCTGTACCTTCCAATTGATGTGAAGCATAAAGTACTTTATCACGATCATTGCATTGAGCAATGGCGAGCTTTTTCTCCATCGAACGGCCAATCTTCTCGCCCAAAGGTTACGACGAATGGGAAAACATAGGTGGACGAGTCCTCATAAACTCTAATAGCTTGGAATGATGATGAATCAAGGGCGAACACCGTTGCTTGATTATTTCGACCATTCGATCGCTTAGGTTCAACAAGTTGACTATTGCGGTGGCGGTCGACTTTCTTTGAGTCATCATGGCGCTCATGTTCTCGCATCATTGCACTCATGAATTGCGCGCCGAGCTGCTAGAAGTTGTGCCATGTTTGGCTCTGCTCTGTCGAGTGGTGGATCGTCACTTACATTGACATTGGCATCCTCGATCGAGTAATGCTCAAGTATTACGAGTATTAACCATCTGCGATGATTCTCCACGTGTTTAATACGTAAGATAGAAAAGCAATGCAGATGAGGGGGAATAGCACAATAGATGAGATAGACAAGATGGAGTAGATGGAAATAGCCTAATTAGGGGAACAGATTATACCCAAAGGCAAAGGCAAGAAGACATAGCTGAAACGCTATGAAAGCACAATAAAACTTTTCAAATTAAAGCCTTAGTGTGACTGCAACATAATGCTTGACAGTAAAACCGCAGCTCCCACTTGCACACAACCCAAATAAAGACCTATTGCAACAACGATCTAAAACGCTACTAAACTCTAATAGGACGGCTTCAAATCTAAACTAGAGAACGAAGGTTCTTCAAGAACATCTTGAACGAAGAGACGAAGATACTCCTGACAATTGCTGGTGTTCTAACTTCTTTCTTCTGGACGAGAGAAATTAGTGAGGTGGGAAAGTCAGCTTAAGATTATAAAACCACATTCAGCATAGGCAAGAGACAAGATCTCTCGCACAAGATGAGTAGAATAGAATAGGATAAGAATAGAATAGACTAAGATGAGAAGAGAATAGGGTAGATGAGAAAAGAACAACTACTCAAGTCAAGTTAAGTTTATTTGATTTAGAAAATAACTTTTCAAGCTTTTAGCTAAAACGACCATGCTAACTAAGGTTGCGTTCTACAGTCGATATGGCACTAATACCACCTCTGTCGGGACCCAAAAATACATTTCAGGAACCCTCTGTGTATTCTGAACTAGTCCCAGATCAGTAGCTAGCTCACACAGGGAAACAGTGATGAAATACCATCCATTTATTTGATTTAACTAAAGAGATCTCAAAGTAACAAATAATAATAATAACTGGACCTTATGGTCAACGTTTACTTAACTTGCCACGCAGGACTAAAGAAACAAATAAACTCTTCAAATGGCCAATCAACATGCCCACTAGCAATCGAGTGGAGAAACGCATCCTAATCCGCAAAACCTTCATGGTCTTCCTGGTAGAACTCGGAGTTCCCTGGTTCTTCTGTGGAGATTAAGCAACACAGGGCGCAAAGCCATGAGTACTTTGAATATACTCAGCAAGCCGTGGGGAAATGTATGCAAATAGTATTCATGCAAGGCTTGAACAAAGGTTAACTGTATGGCTCTTTTGCATAAAACAACATTTACGATAAATACATTAAATAGATTGAAATACGTAATTGAAAACAATAATAAGTAAGTAAACAATTGTTTGAAACAACCAGTGAACTTTCCCATTCACTCCCCACCAAACCAACGATAAGTGAATTCTCCATTCACCAATCGACACAACCCACCAAGTGAATGACCTATTCACCAAACAAATATTACATTCATCAAGTGAACTTCCCATCCACACTCCGACACATTTTTGAAGAAACTCTATCTCCCGTGTGAAATCCCCGAGCACGTCCATAACCGCGGACACAGCTATTCGAATGGTTTTATACTCTGCAGAGGTTGTACAGCTTGACCCACAAGAGATGGATCAACTTATAATGTCAGGCATTTCATGCTTCCGTAGGCGTGCGACTAAGTGATCATCACAAGGCTTTTACAAAGCTCCTTCTTAACCCAGTTCTACCCGCTAAGGTTTCAACACTAAATATCTTTCCAACCAGACAGGGCCCCCCTCTTGTGCCACCGTGAGAATACGTTTTCCACGACTCACACTTCACATGATAGAACCGAAATTAAGACATTGCTAATTAGTCAGCCAGACCCGTCCCATCAGGCATGTGGTTGTACGGTTAAGGCCCAGTTCAATGGCGCACAAGATTAAATCCTTGACAAGTTACTCAGGTGAGACTACCACAAACCCACAACATGTTCAATCCACATCCACACTATCCACCAACCACTCGCCCAAGCGAAAACCATTTTATTTAACCAAAACAAATGACAAACCCCATCATGGTACACAAATTTTAACAAGAGTGGCTCACCACCACGATTCCATAAGTCATTAAGTCAAAATTAATTATTAAAACACATGTGATGACAAACCCATCGTAACTAAGTTGAACTAAGCATATGTACGATGCCCATGTTGGCAATATAAATATATCCAACTAAGACTACCCATGCTATGGTGACAAAGGATTCATGGCATTCAATTAATCAACGGAGGCATAATGACAACAGACAATATCTAATCTCAAAACCATTTGTATAAAGACAACATGCAATTGTATAAAACAATATACTTTTGAAATCATGGGTTCAATATGATAAAAGGACCACGACTTGCCTGGGAATAAATCCTGTGATTGATCTTGATCTTGGTATGCTACTCTTTGCTCAAAGCTTCCCAAAGTATCGATGTCTACTCGCAAAACAAGAAAATAAACCAAATAAATAAATAACAGAGAGAAAACAAACTCAAAAATTAAATAAAAATCTCAGATAAATAGATCTCGAATTTAGATAAATTTAGGAATTTGAATGGACTCAATCGGAGTTTGGATGCAAAAGATATGGACTCTGGAAGATTGAAATCACATAAAATACTGAAAATCAAAATTTATGGATTTACTGGAATTACTTTTCTGAAGGAAAAGGTAATTATGACGTAAGCTGACGTCAGCAAGAATGCTCGAACAGGACGAAACTGCTCTGACAAGCGGGTCCCACTGACATAGAGATGCACCATGGTGAACCGGTTCCATGGACTTTGGTTTGGGTGGGATTTTGAGTGTGCCACATGGCAGATGACCAGGAGATGATTTGGATGCCACATGGGCTAAGAAGGTGATGTGGCGCAAAGGTGGAAGGGTGACATGGCTACCACATTGGCACAGAGGCAACCCGAGAGAGCAGAAGTTGGCCGGCCGTGATGGAAGTGGTGTCGACAGCGATCGGTGACGAGGTGGGCGCTAGGAAGTAGCAAAACGAGATGCCTAGACTGCAGGGAACACACTGGTGGTGGCAGCTTGACCAGGACAGCAACAATTCTGCGGTGGCGAGGACATTGACAGCGAAGATCTCCACGGCTGCGGCAACATCGGTGAAGGAGTGGCGCCTGAGGAAAAGCAAGAGGAGCACAGCGACGGAGATAGCACAAGGGTCGCAGAGAGCTGCTCGGGATGACTAGATGATGACCAAAATAGCAGCAACGACGAGATGATAGGAGGGCAAGAAGATGATCGGCGACAACAATTCGTTACAGAAGAAGATAAAAAAAGTGTAGATTAGACGAGAATAGGATTTGGCGCAAGATGACGCACACAGAAGAGCTAGGGGGCTCACGACGGAGTAGATCGGGATAGAGGGCCGGCGGCCGGACTTGATGACGAAGACGAAAACGGCGAAGCGGCGGTCTTCGAGAGGAGATGATGAGAGCATGGCGTAAACCTCGATGAGACGATCACAACGGTGGCGGCGGATGGGGTTGAGAGGGACCAACGGCGATGAAATCTGGCACACAAGCCCAAGGCGGCGCTCGACTCTTTTGACGAAATCCGACAAAACAAAGATGAACCCGGGGCTGGAACTTTAGGGTTTCGGATGAGTTGAACGAGGCGATCAAATTGACCCGAAGGGATTGGTTTATATAGGGATGGAGAGGAGGATGTCCACTAGGAGCACGGCGCCTATGTGCGTGTCGGACATGGACTCTAGAGTCCAAGGGAAGAAGAAGATCCTGAGGTGGCAAAGTGGACCCACGGTCAGTGAGACGCAGAGGCAAAGGAGGTTGGCTCGGGCTGCTCATGCGCAAAGGAAAACAGCAAGCGGGTTGGGCTGAGTCGGTTGGCTTGGGCTGAGAGCAAAAGAAACAGGCCGGCGGAGAGGGCATCAACTAGGGAAGAAAGAAGAAAGGCGGCCGGGCCGGGAGCAACGGAATGGGCCAAAAGAACGGGAGATTCGGCCCGAGGATTTTCTGAGATTTTATATTAGTTTTTCTTTTTAGAAAATAGCAGAAAAGACAAATAACACTTAGAAAATAGAAAATGCACTCGAAAAAATTCTAGAAAATTCTAGAAAATATACCCAAGCACATAGAACCCAAATAAAATAATTTTTAATATATTTGATGTTGAAATTATTCATATTAAATAGTTTTTGAACTTTGAAAATTCCAATTAAGCTTTTAACTTTGTGCGAAAAATCCAAATGGTTATTTTTCTTTTAAAACTTCAAAAATAGACTAAATTTTTGGGATGTTACACTCTGGACCGTCCATCTCTTGATCAAAGGCCGAGATCAATGTGCCGTTCGGGTCACCCGAACCGCACATGGATCTGGGTCGCCCATCTTTAGATCCGCGGCTCAGATCATGGGGCCGTTCGGACCACCAGGCTCCCAAATCGCGCGAGCCGTCCATCTCACGATGAGCTGCTGAGATGGATGTGCCGTTCGGGTCACTCAATCACATCGCGCTCTCGCCTCCATCTTGAGATCTACGATCGGGTTGATCGTGCGTTCGCGTCGCTCGAACGGCCAGCCCACGTGGGACCGTTGGATCTAGATCCAACGGTGAACCTCTTTAAGGATCGCGCATGCACTATTTCTCCTACGCATGGGCCGTTGGATTCGAATCAAGGGTCCACGTCGCCACGCCGATTTCTTTTGTTAAGCTTTGTTTTATTTCGTAAATTGTTATTCGTCAATCAAAATTGTATTAAAACTTTAGAAACTCATATCTAATTCATTTTAAACCCTTTTAGATGATTCCAATGTATTAAATTCATGTTTAACTAGAGTTTAATCTGAAAGTGTATTTAGACATGTTTCAGTAACAAAAGTTTTATAAACAATATTAACTTGATTTCACCATTTTAGAATATTCAAAAATTGAATTGAACCTTGTAAAATGCATATCTTTTATGTATAACTCCAAAATGTGCAAAATTAATCTTGTTAAATTCCTCTGTTAGCATACTTTATTATGAAATAGGTTTTGATCATAGTTTTATTTCTAAAAATGATATGTGCTAGTTTTACAACTTAGAAAATCATAAGTAAATCATTTTAACTCCAAATTGAGTAAACCCAACTTTGGTGACCTTAGGATGCCATTATCTACCTAGCATAAAAATTCTGACCTTAGATGCAGAATAGCCCTAAGTTAGGTTTATGTTTCAAATGTAAAATTTTGAGGAGAAATAAAACTTTTGTTGTCTCATCAAATCATTTGGAAGTTTTCCAAATTTTCCTAGCAATTTCCATTTTTTTGAATTTAATTCTTGTGATTGGAAATTGTTGTCAAGAAATTCCTAGCCTTTGAACTTGTAACACCACGGCTATCCGAAGCCAAAATGTCACCTAAAACATCTAACATACATCCATAATGCGGAAGAACTTGAATCAAGTATATCAACTAAAGACAAAGATTAAGATAAACAGGACATGGTGAAGGTATCCTTCCTTCACCTTCTAAGTTATTTAATCATCGAACATCAATAAAGAAGGTTCACACGCAGAATAAATCAACATCCGGTGGAGAAGGTATCCTTCCTTCTCCAATTATAATTTAATTATTACAGTTCATCGTTAACGAATGAAATATGGAACTAAAATTTAGTCTTGAACATGAATTTGATGTTGTGAACAAGTAGTGCGTGTCTACTCCTCCCAAGAGCCAACATCAGGGTTACCTAAAAAACAAACAACGCAAGAGTGAGTCCATGACTCAGCAAATACGATTATCAATAAGATAATCATTCAATATGAATAAGACAAACTCATCATCGTTCGATCACATCACAACCGACACAAATGAAAACATGATATGAATGCTCAAAATCAAAGGAATGGACGCACACATGCATATACAGGTATAGCGCTGAAACACCCGCCGGTGTTCACTCAAGCCCGCATCTTAACAAAATGCGGGATCCACTTCCGTATGAAGAACGTTTCATACGGTGTCCAACATTGCCCATCTTGGAGTTAATGGGTCTTACATGCCCATTCTCGAATTAATGGGTCTTTAAATCCACTCCCGTGGACGGACATGACAATGTCCAACACCGCCACATTGGAATGGTGGGACTTGCAATCCACTGTGGACGAAACATGCATAATGAATGCATAGAATGAAATACTTAATATTGAAAGACATGATAAAAAACATGGATTCAACACATATGAAAGAACATAAACAATCCATCTTCTCTCGTATCATACCAAATCACAGCATGACCATATAAACATTCATCAATCACAATCATTAAGGGTGGCAATGTACTTGCCTTCCACGATGCGACGCGTTAGTCGGCAAAGGTGATACTCCTAAACCCGAGGCTTCACCTCCTAAACAAGTAAAATAATTTCAATAAGGACATAATATACCCAACACTACTAATCGATGTTAAACACGCTTCTCGATGACTCTAGTCATTAATACAAAACTTAAAATGAAATCAACAATTTCGACATAACTTAATTCTGGACAGCAGCACGGTAATTGACATATCTATTGGTCTGGAACTCGGAATGAGGTGAGACCAATTTCCATGGATTCTTAACTGACATATCTACAATACTCTGGTTGGGCAAAGTTCAGATTTTGCCTCTAATAAAATTTGGCCCACGGCTCAAATCTGTTGACTGAATTAATAGACAGAAATATCAGCTAAATTAAAATATCCATAACTTTTGTTGTACAACTCCAAATTGACGTTCTTTAACAATCTGAAAAGGTTATGAAATTATATACAATAACCTAGTTGGCACGACATTCATATATTGTCTTTAACAAAAAGTGGCACACGGGTCAAAATTAAAGATAGAAACTCGACATACAAACTGGACAGACTGACATACAATCTGGACAGTCACAAAGAAAAGTGCATAACTTTTGATCTATAAATCCAAATGAGGTGTTCTTTATCAATCCTGAAAGCTAGTGATATCACCTTCAAAATTTGTTATGGGCAAGACCTCTGAATCACCCTCTAACTAGGCCATAAATCAACCTATACAGAGACTGCTATTTCTCGTCAGGATTCTGGACAGCAGATAATAAATCTATCATAACTTTTGACTCGAAAGTCGGAATTCAGTGTTCTTGGCGGCCACCGAAAGCTAAGATCAATATCTACAAAACTCTAGGAGATGGACAACCCAAATTCGGCCTCTAAGATCACGAAACAGGCCACGCAACATTCAGGACAGAACTGAAATTCTAACGGCAGCAATTCAATCCAATCAAACTAATCGAATTCAGATCTGAAACAACCTAAACAGCGAGGGAAATCGATCATTACCCTTGTAGAACCATCGGAGATTGCTGATCAAATCCCACGAAGAAATTCTCCTTCAATCCTCTCTTCCTTCCTCTTCTTCTTCTTCCCACGGTCGCCACAAGCAGCAGGAAAGATGGCGCCGGGAGAGGAGGAGCAAGCAATGGCGAGGCATCGTAGCACGCCGCATCAGAGCACGGGCTACTGTAGCACGGCGGCTACTGTAGCAAATGGGGCTAGGGTTTGGTCCCCTCCTCCCTTGCCTTCTAATGGGCTGCCGCCCACTCATGGGCCTTGGGCCACTATGGTGCTCCCCTCTTCTCGAATATGGGTTGCGCCCATACTTCTCCTAAAATTCTGAATTTTAACTTATTTCTCTCTAATCTTACAAAGATTCGATATCGAATAATCGGTATTACATTCTACCCCCTTAAATAGGATTCGACCGAATCCTCACACCGACTCACGCGAAAGGTCGGTTGCAACTAAAAATTAATAACGGTGACATGTACTCGATATGAACAAATCTGAATAATGCTCGTGCATGCGAGCCTCCACTCCTAAGTGGCCTCTTTTCGGATCGAGGACACCACAACATCTTGACGCAAATCGACGTCGCCTTAACACTCGTCCCGACACTTCCGGCTATACTCATCGGACGAGACTCAAGGTAAGATCCTACTCGATGGTCAACGTTGTTAACGAATAACAAACTCGGATCTCCCGGTACTCACTCCACACCAAATGAAACCAAAAGTGAGTACAACGTGTAGGAATCCGAGACGGTCTTAGCGAAACGACATGCTATCGAAAACAACCCAATGAACACAGGGTTAACCTTCTCCTTGAAGTCGAACCACACAACAAGCACATAGAGCACGGAAATCTTGTTCCACCTCTCCATTGAACTCTTCACGAACAAGGATCACCCTCTTTTAGCTGAAACATACAATCAATTCTTTTTAAGCAAACTCTTTACCGCAAAACACATCTGAATAAGAAAATTCACATCACAACTATACGTTACAATCGAGCATCAAGAGTAAAATCCAAATCGTAATTTCATCAAGAAAACCTTTCCACTTTCCAAGTGGCAAATTGCGAATAAACGCCACGAAAGCCAAAGGGAGATCACTTGAACGCTCAAACCAAAAACTTCTTTTGTTTTGCCTAAATTGGAAAGAAGCAAACATGCCAACACTACACCAACTCACCATGCAGAAGACACCAGTCAAAACATAAAGCTCAAATGAGTAACAAGAAAACGCTTCAATACCCAAGGTAACATCCTTTTTTTCAATTCCTCTTTTAGGAATAAAATTTCTCTCAGACATTGGAATTGAATTCATCGCATACCACAGGCTCAAACCTCTTAATTTAACAACCTCAAATTAGGCTTAAACCGAAATACATCATCCACACCTTTGTGGAGAGACTCTATTGATTCCATGAACACTCTGGACCACTCCTTCAATCGATGACATTAATTTGATAGAAGGCACCAAAGCCCCTCAAAACCCATGCAATCTCATCACCTCCAACTTTCAAGAATATCACATCGAATTTTCAAGACACCCGCCATGAACTACAACAAAAGGGTTCTATCGACAATCATTCCACTACTCGAGTACTCAGTTTTCTATCTCCTCTACACACTAATCTTTAGGTGACCAAAAGTTTAGTATGAAAACGGAAAGCCCAAATTTAACCTCCGAGACCTCTACAACGAATTCCTCTTATAACAAATAGTGAAATCATCGGATTAAATCTCTATGATCCCCACAATTCCGATATACTCACTCATTGACATCATCAGGAATCACTCATACCACATCGCGATACTTTCAATAGTGTTACTGTATAAAATTGATTACGATTTCCATACATTTGATAATCCCCAACATTTCAACATGAACCAAGGTTCTGAACTACACTATACCATAGGTCCTACTTAGTCGAACAATATACGATTTTACCTCGAAACCAAACATTCCATCCGAATCAACTTCCTCCAAGAGATTCAGTCAAAACCAACTCATCTTCTATTACTACTCCAATAGCTGGGTAGCAAAACTCACCCCTACAATCACTTAACCACCACCAAACAAACAACAACTTACGAGTTGTAAAACTTACAAAGACAAAAGCGGTTGATCCTTTCTCAAAAGAAAGAGGCGAATAAGAACAAATTTCACCACACAGAAAATGTTATCGCTCACAAAGTGAGCACAAAACCAAAAGAAATAACTGTAATAAAGATCCGAAAACGAAAGTTGAGTTCACAATGAGGGCACGATCCTCTAAAAGGAATAGCAAATAACCACTAATAAGAAAAAATGACATTGCGATTGAAACTCGACAACTCTTGAGTGAAAAGAGTAAAAGTTTATGAACAATTTGAATAACTACAAGTTACAAAACTTGACTCAAATTCTCAAATATTCCCTCTGCACTCTTTCCTTAACACCGAAATTAATTCTTTGACTAACATCGCTTGCCACAACGTACAAGATAAGATCTTTAGTCCAAACCACAAGGACTAATTAAGAACCAATGAAATTCTTCCATACGTCATATTTATTCGTAATAGTTCAACTACACAAGAAACATGAGATCCAAATAATCTCAGCCACCAAACTCGAGACATTTCCAATTACAGGATTTCGCGAAACGCAAGTAGATTATTCTCCTCTTAAAGGAACCAACATAAGTTCTTTGATTGCAACCTCACGCTGCCAACTCGCACAAAGAGCCTTTAAAATTAAATCACACAAATCTCTTAAGAAGCAACAGGACAATCCAATACCTTAATTTATTTAAAATAATTTCAGCTACCAGATGATTCATGGGCTCAAAGAAAATATCACGAAAGCTAAACTTGAATTATTCTCATTCAACGATATCACCAATCGTAACACCTCGCTATCCGGAAGCCAAGATGTCACCTAAGGCGATCAAATTACTATGGGTATTAACATCAATTTCACAACAACAATTAGAAAACACTTCAAAAGACCCACGTGAAAAGAATGAATTGATTCTTTCTCAAAAGAAGAGACAAATGGAAACGATTTTCACCAACTAGAAAACTCATCCACCACTCACTTGAACACGGGACCAAGGAAGAAACCAATTAAGCAATGAACTTATAGAACATAAGTGGAGTCCACAGCTGAACACTTAAGCCTCACAAGAAGAGAATATCGAACCTTAACAGATAAGAACAAATAAGTACTCAAATCAAAGCACTTGCATTATCAAGAACCATTATAACTTTGCAACATATCGCTACTGATAAACTTCATTTACCACATAAAGCCCGAACCCCAAAAGATCATGAATACAAATTCAAATTTGATCATTTAGGAAATATCACCATGGGTGATCAAATTACTACGAGAATTAACCTCATTCTCACATTTTTAACTATTTAATAACATCGACAACATACATAGTACCAAGAATCATCAAACTTTATTACTCCATCCTAAAACTTCCCAAAGGGAACACAAACCACAAGGTTGAAATAAATTTATCATAACAAGTTTATGCTAAGCAATAACAATATCACAAGGCACGCTAACAAAGACTACTTACTAAATTCATCTACTCAATTGTTGGTGTTGCTCAACACTTTCTTCACGCTACCATTAACAAATGATGATTGTACTAACCACGCGTATACATACGGTACTAATTCTATTTGCAATCACATAACCATTTATAAACATAGATTCACATTTCACCTTTGTTCGTAAATCATTTCAAAACATGATTAAAGATTCACTAACATAATTTCCTATAAACAAGGTTTCATGAGTCGATACACCAAAGACCCATCCGTACTTTATACAAGTTTCAACAATTTTAGCATACTAGGAAATAGATAAATCTAGCTCTTATGTAAGATCTATAGGTTCTGAATAGATATTGAGAGTCTTTATTTAACATACACCCTGAATCAAATACAAGGACATATCAAAATTAATCAGTTTCACTTCCATGGATGGTAGTTAAGAGTAATTGATTTGCACTATGCTAATAACCCAGCTTGGTAACTCATATCATAACAATTTATTCGCTTAATCATAAATTCTCAATTTAAGCATGGCAAGACATCACAAAAGGATTCTAACACCTTACTACAAAGAAAAGAGAGACTTCAAACCTCAACGCTCAAGTAATCCAAAGAAACACATAAAGCCAAAGCTTTCCCAAGCAACCGAACTTACAACGGAAAACTCTTCACTAATCAAGTTACCAAATGAGTAAATGAGTCATTCTTTTCAATGAGAAAGAAGGAGCAACCAAGAAAACATCAATCTTGCAATTGACAACGATCACAAGTAGTAGAAACAACTCAACGCTTGAAAGGCATTATTTGTTTCAGAGAACCAAGAGGGATCTATGGAAACCATAACTATCATGGACCACAAATCCTTGAGAAGTTCATCAACCACCACAGACAAGAATTGCCAAATTCAAATCAAGAAAGAGAACAACTTTCTAAAGCAACTCACGCTAACACTGAAACTATGGTACTGGTAACTACTCCTCTAACCACGTTCGCGAACATTGGTGTAACTCGTGAATTCAGAGTAACAACCACGACCTCCACTTCTTATCATTTGATAACATCACGCCTCACCTAAATACTCAATTATGATTACACAGATCATCTCATGACAATCATAGTATTAGTTCATAGATATTGAATATCATAGCATCATATATTACCAACAAGGATGATAGTACAGAAGCAATTCAACAATTTCTCAACCAAATGAAACATAATAACAGATATTATGGAAGCAATGTACTTTTCAACCCCACCCATCGTACACAGTGTGTCATTTTAATGTTCTTCTATTAATCACGGACCTAAAGCCCGCTCGATACCAATGTAACACCCGCTATCCGGAAGCCAAAATGTCACCTAAAACATCTAACATACATCCATAATGCGGAAGAACTTGAATCAAGTATATCAACTAAAGACAAGATTAAGATAAACAGACATGGTGAAGGTATCCTTCCTTCACCTTCTAAGTTATTTATATCGAACATCAATAAAGAAGGTTCACACGCAGTAATAAATCAACATCCGTGGAGAAGGTATCCTTCCTTCTCCAATTATAATTTAATTATTACAGCTTCATCGTTAACTAATGAAATATGGAACTAAAATTTAGTCTTGAACATGAATTTAATGTTGTGAACAAGTAGTGCGTGTCTACTCCCTCCCAAGAGCCAACATCGGGGTTACCTAAAAACAAACAACGCAAGAGTGAGTCCATGACTCAGCAAGTACGCTTATCAATAAGATAATCATTCAATATGAATAAGACAAACTCATCATCGTGTTCGATCACATCACAACCGACATAAATGAAAACATGATATGAATGCTCAAAATCAAAGGAATGGACTGCACACATGCATATATCAGTATAGCCGTGAAACACCCGTCGGTGTTCACTCAAGCCCGCATCTTAACAAAATGCGGATCCACTTCCGCATGAAGAACGTTTCATACGGGTGTCCAACATTGCCCATCTTGGAGTTAATGGGTCTTACATGCCCATTCTGGAATTAATGGGTCTTTAAATCCACTCCCGTGGACGGACATGACAATGTCCAACACCGCCACATTGGAATGGTGGGACTTGCAATCCACTTTGTGGACGAAACATGCATAATGAATGCATAGAATGAAATACGAATATTGAAAGACATGATAAAAAACATGGATTCAACACATATGAAAGAACATAAACAATCCATCTTCTCTCGTATCATACCAAATCACAAAGATGACCATATAAACATTCATCAATCACAATCATTAAGGGTGGCAATGTACTTGCCTTCCACGATGCGACGCGTTAGTCGGCAAAGGTGATACTCCTAAACCCGAGGCTTCACCTCCTAAACAAGTAAAATAATTTCAATAAGGACATAATATACCCAACACTACTAATCGATGTTAAACATCGCTTCCCGATGACTCTAGTCATTAATACAAAACTTAAAATGAAATCAACAATTTCTGACATAACTTAATTCTGACAGCAGCACGGTAATTGACATATCTATTGGTCTGGAACTCGGAATGAGGTGAGACCAATTTCCATGGATTCTTAACTGACATATCTACAATACTCTGGTTGGGCAAAAGTTCAGATTTTGCCTCTAATAAAATTTGGCCCACGGCTCAAATCTGTTGACTGAATTAATAGACAGAAATATCAGCTAAATTAAAATATCCATAACTTTTGTTGTACAACTCCAAATTGGACGTTCTTTAACAATCTGAAAAGGTTATGAAATTATATACAATAACCTAGTTGGCACGACATTCATATATTGTCTTTAACAAAAAGTGGCACACGGGTCAAAATTAAAGATAGAAATCGACATACAAACTGGACAGACTGACATACAATCTGGACAGTCACAAAGAAAAGTGCATAACTTTTGATCTATAAATCCAAATGAGGTGTTCTTTATCAATCCTGAAAGCTAGTGATATCACCTTCAAAATTTGTTATGGGCAAGACCTCTGAATCACCCTCTAACTAGGCCATAAATCAACCTATACAGAGACTGCTATTTCTCGTCAGGATTCTGGACAGCAGATAATAAATCTATCATAACTTTTGACTCGAAAGTCGGAATTCAGTGTTCTTGGCGGCCACCGAAAGCTAAGATCAATATCTACAAAACTCTAGGAGATGGACAACCCAAATTCGGCCTCTAAGATCACGAAACAGGCCACGCAACATTCAGGACAGAACTGAAATTCTAACGGCAGCAATTCAATCCAATCAAACTAATCGAATTCGCATCTGAAACAACCTAAACAGCGAGGGAAATCGATCATTACCCTTGTAGAACCATCGGAGATTGCTGATCAAATCCCACGAAGAAATTCTCCTTCAATCCTCTCTTCCTTCCTCTTCTTCTTCTTCCCACGGTCGCCACAAGCAGCAGGAAAGATGGCGCCGGAGAGAGGAGCAGCAGCGGCGAGGCATCGTAGCACGCCGCCATCAGAGCACGGGCTACTGTAGCACGGCGGCTACTGTAGCAAATGGGGCTAGGGTTTGGTCCTCCTCCCTTGCCTTCTAATGGCTGCCGCCCACTCATGGGCCTTGGGCCACTATGGCTGGCTCCTCTTCTCGAATATGGGTTGGCGGCCCATACTTCTCCTAAAATTCTGAATTTTAACTTATTTCTCTCTAATCTTACAAGATTCGATATCGAATAATCGGGTATTACAGAACTTGTGATCATCCTCTGCAAATAATTTTCCTATCATCTTGATCATCCTATCTACCTCCCTGAATTATTTCACAATTTTTAGATTTTATTTGCTATTTCAAATGGCCAAGTCAAACTAGTTTGAATTTCTGGTCAAACCCTAGGTCAGAGACTTTCAGAATTTTCTGCAGAACAATGCAGTGCATAAAAGTTCTGGAAAATTTATGCAATGTTGTTCTCATCCCTAGTAGCTACCATAAAAATTTCGGAATTTTGGAGCTCGGAACTACCTCTAAAAATTCTCCAAACTCTCTCACTTTTAAAACTCCAAATCAGTATTCATCGCTCATGGGCTTGAACCCGAACCCGACTTGAACCCCGACCAACCAATCGTTTGGCTGAACCCAACCGCGTCCGATCGAGCCTCGAGCCAAGCCCCGACCGCGCCGCTTTGCTTTCGTGTGGCTCAACCGCCGCCGCCGAAGTCGCTGCTTTTCACGACAACAGCTGGCCCCACTGCGCAGCCCTCCCGCCACGTCGCCGCGCCGGGCTCAGCGCACCGCCGCCAAGGCTCTCGCCGGCCGCGCCCGCATGCACGCTACCACCTCGCCTCACCGGTCTTTTCACCGCCCTACCGCCTCCACCTCGCTGCCTCCGTCTTCACCCTTCTTAAGCAGTCGAGCACTCTTCTTTTCTCGGTTTCTTTCTCCGCCTCTGTCCACTTCCGCCGCGGAGCTCTGAGAGCCGAGAGCGTCGCCGCCGCTTCCGGCGTTCAGCCGCCCGTGATCTCGTGTCATCGCCGATAGCGCCACGGTGTGCCTAGCACCCCGTGGAAGCGAACCCCTCAAGAAATTCGGAGTCTCCGACACTGTGGAGCCGCGCGCGCCCCTTCTCCTCCAAGTCCGGCCGAAACCGCCTCTTCCGCCGCCGCGTCTTCTCCGGTGAGCTCCAGCTCGATTCTTCGCCGGTGAGCATCGCTCGACTCCACCTTCCTTCTCCGCTCACTCACACGCTCTCGCTCACCTCAGCTCCTATCGCCGTTGATCGCCTTGTGCCGCCGCACTCTCATCGCCGGCCACTCCGACTACCCTCCGTCATCGGCAATTTCCCCGGTGAGTTCCTGGAGCCTAACTGATGCTCATGCGCGCACTAGTTTTCATCGTCTTCCTCTCGTGCAGCGCACCTTGTCACCCCACTGCCGCCGCCGAGCTCGTCGCCGCGCCTTCAGTGCATCTCCGGCCGCCTCGAGACCACCTTCGCCTTCATTCTCCAACAACCCATTTTGGCCGTCGACAGCAGCTCGCCGCCACTCCTTCGCGCGACGACTTCCAGTCCAGCGCCACCGAGCTCCTCTGTTTCTTCGGTTTTGTCCTCTCTTTGTTTCATCATCGGTGGGCCCACTCCTTAAAACCTGTTTATTAGTTGTTAAACATGTTTGTGATTGTTCATTAGTTCAAGCTCTTGTATGATCAAGTTTTGGGTTTGAGATTAGAAGCAAGTAGTTGCTAGTCCACGATGTTTTTCTCGTTGTCATATTGTGTTTCTCCGTTGTCGCCATCAACTTGGTAGATTGGCTTGCTTTTCAAATTATGTTAGTGCTTGATGGTTCCCTAGTAGTTGGGGTTAGCATGAATGAAGTCGTTTAGTTAATATTTATAGGTTTCATTTCTTGTGGCTTGTATGATTAAGGAAGATGTAGTTGAACTAGTGTTGTCTCTGTACTTTTGATTTATCAGTGTAGTAAGATTTGGAGTAGTAGCATGCTGAATTTTGATAACCTTACAATATGTTGGTATGATGCTTAGGTGTGTAGTAGCTGAAATGTTATTCAAACCCAAACTTAATTAGATAATGTCTTAGCGTCTATTAGTTGATTGATAAGATAGTAATTGTCTTCTTGAAGCACATTGTAGGCCTAAATGAAGTCATATCAGTAATGGTGGCATTAGAATAGCTAGTTACATCTATTGTGTTATTCTGATGCTTAGTTAATAGATGTGCACACAATCACCATCAAAGTCATCGAAAGATTAAAACATATAAGACGATTGATTTTGTGGTTAACTTGGTAAATAAGTGAGTTTGTAGATCTATCACATGAAAGCATGTCTAATTTGAAACAACTCTGTAGCAGCTATTTTGTTATTCCTTTTTGTGATGGTCTAGCTTCTGTGTATGATTTTGTGTTTGTATTTGAATGTTTGAGTTTTGCCGGTGCTATTCGCTCTTATTCATTGTTATTTGTTCAATCGTTAGGCTTCGACATTTGCGGTAACCCCGAGAACGATCCTCTGCAATGAGTTGAGCTTATTGAGCGGCAGCTGTGAAAGCGTTTGATCATGTTAATCCCAAGATTTTAAAATCTAATATTTTGTTTCACTGTATGTATGCATTGCTTAATTTATGTTAAATTGATTAGTTAAATCTGTAGTCGCATATCCCGTAGGTGAAATATTGATCTCTACTACCGAGCCTAGGTTACTTGTTGTGATTAGAGTTCGTTGGATGAACTCTTATCACTTAGTAGTTTACGTGTTCGGATGCTTAGCCATGCTTAGCTTCCTAGAATTGGGCGATTATCGACTTAGTCGATAATCTTGATCACATGAAATTATTATTGTTCTTATGCCTTGTTATTTACAAATCTAAAAATGAAAACAAAATAAAAATGATTTAGACTTGGGCACAATGGTAAGATTGGTGTGATCTGTTGGGTGTGACTGGAAAGGTGCCCGGGTCAATTAAGGACCGAACATCTTGTGAGTACCTGTTATCCAGGCATTTCGGCGTGCTAACCACACTAGAGTATATGGGACCTCTCTTGACCTAGTACTTTGGCGTGTATTAGCTCCGGTCGCAGGAGGTCGCAGGAGGGATGGTGTTGGGAGCATGGTAGTTGTCCAAAAGCTTTACCCGCAAAGGTAGTTGTCTTTTCGGCTTTACCATGTAAGCGTATGGATTTCTATCCATACGAGCGGCTCGTAGTTAATACACAAGATTGGAAAAAGTCTCGTAGGACTTAGCTGTGCCGGCATACCTTCGGTAGTGTGCTTTGGCTTAAAGGCGGTCTGAAGTGTGGGTACAGTGGTACACCCCTGCAGGGTTTAAAACTATTCGAATAGCCTCGTCCTAGGTGATGGACACGCTTGGGTAAGCTTTTCAAGAGTTAGACTGCAACCGTTTAAATTAAAACTTGACGGGTGGTACGAGTCTGGGGGTTCGTGCTATTGTTGTGGTGACTATTGGGATAGTCACTTCCAGGTGGTTACTTGTATCTATCTTTATGTTACCGTTATTTCAATCTTAAAAATGAATTGCAAACTTGCCTTTAAACTGTATTACATTATTGCAAATAAAGTTGGCTTTATGCAAATGAAACATATGGCCTCCACCAGATAAGCCTGCATGTAGCATATGAATAGGTCTGCTAGTTCACACGTCAGTCTTGCGAGTACAAAGACAATCTTTGTACTCAGATGCTTTGCTTAATGTTTTTGTTGCAGAGGAAGAAGGTGAGCCCCAAGGGCCTCACTTCTGTGAGTTGTGCTGCCGCTTCGTGTTGGACGACTAGGCTTGGCGGTCCGGTCAGATGCCTTGTGGGTTGAAGGCACACTGATTGGCTTTGTTTATAGCCATCTTATGGCACTTTTGCTTCCGCTGTCTTCTTTCGCTTATTTTCAGATCTTGTGGCAATCGGCCATTGTCCGTATTAACACTACATTTGTTACTGCTTAGTAGTGTAATGTTTGGACTCTATGTTTGGAATGGAGTTGATGCATAATTTTGTTGTGAGGTGTGTATACTGCTTTCTGGGAAGTATACATATCTCGAGACTCAGTTTATTTGATTTGTGATGCTAGGACTAGGTGGTTGGTTAAGCATTACAAGCCAAATAAATTGGGGTCCTCACAAAGTTGGTATCAGAGCCATTCTGACCGTAGTAACCCAAGCATAGTCGTCCTTAGGATATTTTGAAAAGGTTTATGAAAACCTAGGCAAATTCTCAGATTTTACTCCTTACCTATCTTAGCCTTCCACTCTCATCTTACTCTAATTTGAGTTTAAAAACTTGGTTTCTCTCTTTCCTTTCAAAAGATAGTTACTACCGGTGGAATTAGTCTTTGGGAGAACCATGAAGATTAATCCGACTAAAACTTGTGGGGACAATAGGGTAAAATGTAAAGGGAGTTAGTATGTGTCTGATCTTTGCTGGTTGGACTTTACCCTGCTTTATGTTTGTTTTTGGACTATTTTCAGTGAAGTTTGGGTCTCTTGTTCTTAGACTTGTTGCTAACCTATCCTAGTGAAACAGGATGGCTGGAGGACGGAGGTAGTCACCGGTGGTCATGATGAGGAGCTTTCTCCCGACCATGGTCGAGGTTCTCGCCGATCGAGCGAATCGCATGGACCGTGACGCATCTTGGAGGTTATTGCTAGGAATACCTCCACTCCGCCGGTGGTGGCGGGCACCGACTTCATGGGACTTGGGAGTTCCTCCGCACGCACCGCCGACTTTCTCCCGCTTTGAGGACCCTCTCGATGCGGATGATTGGTGAGCATGGTTGAGCGAAAGCTCAACATAGCTCTGCCGTGCACAGATAAGGCACTTCTTCGCGCCCCACCACCTGAGGGCGCAGCACTCTCATGGTGGGAGAACTATCTCGCCATGCAGCCCGCGGGCCATGTGGTCGCGTGGGAGGAGTTCAGATCGCTTTCGTCGGGCCCACATCCTCGATGGCCTCGATGAAGAAGAAGAAGGAGTTTCTTGCGCCAAACAAGGGCGCAAGTGCGGACGGAGTACCTCTACGAGTTTAATCATCCGGCTCGTTATGCTCCGGTGAGGTGACTCGATGAGGCCAAGCAGGAGAAGTTTATGGATGGCTTGTCCGAGGAGCTGCAGGACAAGCTATCTATTGTGGACTTCTCTGACTTTCAGGCCTTGGTAGATAAGGCCAATGTTGCTGAGCATAAGGCTAAGGCGCTGGGTGAGTCCCGCAAGCGCAAGTGGGAGGCGCATCAGTCTACTCACACTAGCCTCACTCGTCCCCGGGCTGGGCCAGCACCAGGGACCCGTTCTTTTGCTCCACCAGCACCGAGGCCATCAGCGCCAGTTCCTCGTCCATCGCAGGTCGTGTTTCAGCCACGTGCGCCTGCGATCCAGCAGCAGAGTGGCCTCCGCATTCCGGCGGGCGAGGTTACTTGTTTCCGTTGTCACCAAAAGGGCCATTATGCAAATTCTTGCCCTCAGAGTGTTGCAGCAGCCCCTCGTCCTAATGGAGGACGCGGTAGGGGAGTGGTCACCCACCGACTAAGATGATCCGAAGACCTGTGGAGTGCGGCGGTCGAGTCAACCATCTTTCACCGAGGAGCCTCGGGAGGCGCGGATGTTGTGATGGGTACACTTCTTGTCAATTCTCGTCCTGCTGCGCAGATATTTGATTCTCGAGCATCACATTCTTTTATTTCAAGATCATTTGCTGCTGCTAGTGGTCTTCACTGTGTTCCTTTGGGAGTTCCTTTGCTTATCCGCTCTCCGGGGTCGGAAATGAGGGCTGATTTACAGTGTCGGGGTGTTCCTATTATAGTCAAAGGAGTGGATTCTGCAAATCTCATCCCGCTCAACTCAGCGATCTGGATGTAATTCTTGGCATGGATTGGTTGTCCCAACACTTGGGACAGATCGATTGTGCCAAGAAGATGGTTTTCCTCACCAACCTTTATGGCGAGCAGTCGGTTTTTCTCCGCAATGCAAGGGTCGCACCTTTGTGCACTTGTAGCAAAGCCGCTTTGAAGATTCAGAGGTTCCCACTGTTGGTGAGTTTGAGGATGTTTTCCCGATGATTTACAGGATGCCTCGATTCGAGACCATGAGTTTGTCATTGAGTTGCTGCCCTGCACGCTCCTATCTCGAGGGCGCCAGATCGGATGCCTCCTAATGAGTTAGAAGAATTGAAGAAGCAACTTGGTGAGCTTGTGCAAAGGGTTTCATCCATCCCGTTCATCACCTTGGGGTTGTCCGTGATCTTTGTGAAGAAGAAGGACAAGACTTTGCGCATGTGCGTTGATTACCGCCCTCTCAATGAGGTGACGGTGAAGAACAAATATCCCTTGCCCCGCATTGATGATCTGCTTGATCGCTTGATCGAGCTCGTGTTCTCAAGATTGACTCGAGATTGGGGTATCATCAGTCGATCGATCTCGAGGATATTCCAAGACGGCTTTCACTACTCGTTATGGCTCTGCACTGAGTACACCGTCATGTCTTTCGGCTTAACCAATGCTCCAGCTTTGTTCATGAACCTTATGAATTCTGTATTCATGGAGTATTTGGATAAATTTGTGGTGGTCTTCATTGATGATATTCTTATCTATTCCAAGACTGAAGAAGAGCATGCTGAGCATCTGAAGATAGTTTTGGGCAAGCTGCGGGAGCACCAGCTGTATGCGAAGTTCAGCAAATGCGAGTTCTGGTTGAAGGAAGTGACATTCTTGGGCCATGTTCTTTCAGCTGGAGGCGTAGCTGTAGATCCCAAAGAAGGTCGCGATGTTCTATCTTGGGGTCACCAAGTCGATCACCGATGTGCGGAGTTTTCTCGGTTTAGCGGGCTACTCGCCGCTTTATCGAGAACTTCTCCAAGATCGCAAAGCCAATGACCGAATTGCTCAAGAAGGACAAGAAGTTTGTGTGGTCCTCGCTTGTAATGAGAGTTTTGAAGCTCAAACAACGATTGACTTCACCCAGTTCTTGCTCTTCCCGATGTCCACAAGAGCTTGATATCTATTGCGATGCCTCTCGCCGGGACTCGGATGTGTTCTTATGCAGAAGGCAAGGCGATTGCCTATGCATCGAGGCGTTGAGACCTCATGAGCTCAACTATCCCACCCATGATTTAGAGCTTGCTGCGCAGAGTTCATGCACTCAAGATTTGGCGGCATTACTCGATCGCAACCACGTGAGGTGTATTCCGATCACAAGAGCTTGAAATACTTGTTCACCCAGCCAGATCTGAACCTCAGGCAGAGGAGATGGTTGGAATTGATCAAAGATTATGATATGGGTATTCAGTATCATCCTGGCAAGGCCAATGTGGTTGCTGATGCACTTAGCCGAAAGGTGTATTGCAATACTTTGATGGTCCAAGAGCAGCAACCGGCACTTCTTGCAGAATTTCAGCGTCTCAACTTGGGTTTGGTTGAGTATGGTTCCCTTGCTGCCTTGGTTGTGCAACCAACCTTGGTGGATCAAATCAAGGCGGCACAGCAATCAGATGATGGGGTGAGTAAAATCAAGCAGAACATCAAGGATGGATCAGCCAAGTGTTTCACAGAAGATGAACATGGTGTTGTGTGGTTTGGGCAGCGTCTCGTGGTCCCAAAGGTCCCAGAGTTGCGGGATTTGATTCTCCATGAGGCCCATGATTCGCCTTTGTCCATCCATCCCGGGGCCACCAAAATGTACCAAGATCTGCGTCCGAGATTTCGTGGACTCGCATGAAGCGAGATTGCCGTGTTCGTTGCCGGATGCGACGATCTTTGTCGTGTCAAGGCCGAACATCAGCGCCAGCAGTCTTCTTCACCCTTGCCTATACCGGAGTGGAAGTGGGATTCGTGGGCATGGATTTCATCATCGGCTACTCCGCACTTCTTCGGGAAGGATGCTATCGGGTGGTTATTGACCGGTTGACAAAGGTAGCACACTTTTTGCCGCGCATACCACCCTCGGTGTCGATGAATTGGCGGATCTCTATATCTCCCGCATCGTGAGCTTACATGGTGTGCCACTAACGATTGTGTCGATCGTGGTTCTCTTCACCTCTCGGTTTTGGCACGATCGCAGAGGCCATGGGGACCCGTCTTTCTTTCATTTCACCTACCATCCTCGTGATCGATGGTCGACGGAGCGAGTCAATCAGTGCTTGAAGATATGCTCCGTGCTTGCATTCTTTCCTATGGGAAGAATTGGGAGAAGTGCCTACCGCTGCCGAGTTCTCCTACAACAACAGCTTCCGTGCTAGTCCGGTATGACACCGCTTGATGCTTTGTATGGGAGGCGATGAGAACCCCATTGAACCGGTCGAATCGGGAGAGCGGTTCTTGGCCCGATTCCATCAATGAGGTGAAAGTCAAGTGCGCTTGATTCGTGAGCACTTGCGTAGCCCACCCGCATGAAGAGCTATGCAGATCGGCGTCGCCGTGAGCTGAGTTTCCAGCCCAATGACTTTGTGTATCTCAAAGTCTCACCTTTGAAGAGACATCAACGTTTTGGTGTCAAGGGCAAATTGGCTCCTCGGTATGTCGGGCCTTATCGTGTCATCAAGAAAGTGGGGGCCGTTGCATACCAGTTGGAGTTGCCAGCTACACTTGAGGGGGTGCATGATGTTTTCCATGTATCGCAATTGAAGAAATGCCTCCGCGTTCCGGTGGAGGAAACGCCATTGGAAAATATCGATGTGCAGGAAAATCTGTCTTATCGTGAGCACCCCGTTCGTATCCTCGAAGAAGCTGAACGCAGAACAAGGAACCGTGTGATCAAGTTCCTTAGAATTCAGTGGTCGAACCACTCTGAGGATGAAGCCGCTTGGGAGCGGGAAGATCGTCTCCGAGCAGACTACCCATCTTTCTTCTCCCAGTGATCAGAATCTCGGGGCGAGAATCCTGTAAGGGGGGGGGATTTGTAAGAGCCCTAAGTTAGGGTTTATGTTTCAAATGTAAAATTTTGAGGAGAAATAAAAACTTTTGCTGTCTCATCAAATCATTTGGAAGTTTTCCAAATTTTCCCTAGCAATTTCCATTTTTTTTTTGAATTTAATTCTTGTGATTGGAAATTGTTGTCAGCAAATTCCTAGCCTTCAAACTTGTGATCATCCTCTGCAAATAATTTTCCTATCATCTTGATCATCCTATCTACCTCCCTGAATTATTTCACAATTTTTAGATTTTATTTGCTATTTCAAATGGCCAAGTCAAACTAGTTTGAATTTCTGGTCAAACCCTAGGTCGGCAGTTTGTGAATTTTCTGCAGAACAATGCAGTGCATAAAAAGTTATGGAAAATTTATGCAATGTTGTTCTCTGTCCCTAGTAGATACCATAAAAATTTCGGAATTTTTGGAGCTAGGGAACTACCTCTAAAAATTCTCCAAACTCTCTCAGCCTTTTAAAACTCCAAATCAGTATTCACTGTTCATCGGGCTCGAACCCGAGCCCGACTTGAACCCCGACCGAACCAATCGTTTCGGCTGAACCCAACCGCGTCCGACCGAGCCTGAGCCAAGCCCCGACCGCGCCGTTTTGCTTAAGACTAAAATGGATTCGCAATAGTCTTACGATCCCGAAGGTGGTGACCTCGCCGGCGGCGACGGCCCTAAACGCCGGCGAGCCGGGAAATGAAGATTGGGGCTTTTACTGTCAAAAGCGAAAATAGCAAAAAGCTCTGCTGCAGTCCAAAGAAGCGAGTGCCACGGCCTCTAGGGACTAATAAGAAGCTACCTTGAACGAGGTGAGCTTCAAAGATGGCCAGAGAGCTTTGACTGCGAAAGAACCCGCCGGAGTTGAAGATGATGACACGAACAAGACAACCTGAGCAAAATGAACACCACTAGGTGGTCATAATAGCTACAATATAGCCCATAGAAGCTTCATGAGCAAGCAATTGAGAAATGGAGTACTCACCAGAGTTGAGGAAGAAAGGGGATGGTTTCGGCCGAATTTGAACAAACCCCAAATTTGTCAACTCCTGCGAATGAAACCCAAAATTGAGTGAGGGGAAATGATTAGGGCATTAAGGAGTTGAAAAGGGTACAAGAATATTTGAAGAAGAACCAGTGGAGCTTCATGATCCACAATGGAGCTCCACGGGTCAACAATGGTGAGTTGGTGTTTTTGGTGTATTAAGCTCCAAAAATGAAGAAGGAGCTAAAGGTGGTTTAAAGGAACACCAGGAAGGGATTTTGGGACCTTTATAACGCTTGGAAAACTAGGGTTTGGCAAAAGGAGCCTCTCGGGTGAGCTAAGTCCGTGACACAGCCATGGACCGAAAAGAAAAATGATGGAGATGTAGGAGTAGGGCGTGCCTCTCGGCCGAAAGCACCTACAAGCACTTAATGCCGACCAGGGAGATGTTGCCGGGGAGCATGATTTGACCCAAACCATGCCTCTCTCTGTTGCTCCTCTGTTCACGCACGGCACGAGGTTGAAGATGACGAGAGAAAAGGCTCGGGCGATTTTGAGCCCTTGGATTTTGATCGGGCGGCTGATATCACGCCACGCTTCTGAGGTTTAAATACAACGGAGGAGATTGTGAGTGTTGGATTTTAATCCAACGGCTCAGATCGAACGAAACAATCAGAGGTCCGAATGTCTCATGCGACGAGGACGGTCCGATTTTAATCCAACAGCTAAGGTCCGCCCATGGTTTCTGAATTTTAAATCAACCGAGAAGATCGTGAGCCCTAAGATCAGAAATGAACGACCACGATTAAATATGACCTTCGGAGGTTCGAACGTTCTCAGACAACCTGGACGGTTGGATCAAGATTTAACGGTCCAAAAGGATTAGCGCAATCACGAGGTCCGAATGTTCACGCGAACATGGGCCGAGCGATTAGGATCCAACGGTGAGATTGGATACGCTGCTTAAAAGAAGGCCCCAGTAGTTAGTTGATCAACTAAGACAAGTGACTCGAGTCCGAGTCGACTCGCACCCAACGAACAAAGAAAGCAGATTTTGGGTTTTAACATTGATCTGGGACTTTGGGGATTTATTTGAGATAGCAAAACAACTCCAAAATTTCTGAGATTTTTACTAGAGCTTGCTAACTCAGATATTAACCTTGTGTAAAATTTTCAGAGGTTTTATGCAGTGCATTATTCTCCAAAAATTATGCAAGGCTCGTTTAGGTTTGATCGCCTCTAAAAATATTCAAACACTTTATGGAAATTGTGAAATTTTTGGAGGGTGACACACCATCCGAGGAACTTAAGAAAATATTCCCAAAGGATGATTACAAGATTTGATAAGAATATTTTTGGAAGACATGGTTTTGGATCAAAAGACTTGTGACTTTGTATTTCCATAATTCTTGTACAGGAATTGCTTAGAACAAACAGGAAATACATGATGTAAGAAAAAGTTTTAAATTCTACTCATTTTCTTACATTTGAAACACAAGTCCAAAATTGGGATGTTACATCTATGCACCATGACCAGCCGAGCTCCTCTGCTGTGTTGTTCTTTTTTTCTCATTTCTTCTCTGGTTCGGTTCCCTTCTGCTAGTTGCTCTCTGTTAGTTCTCCCTTCTTTCTCTGAGGTGTAGGTCAGGTCAGGTATCCTCTCTGCTCTCTTTTTCTTTAATCTTTTGCTTTGCCAACTCCACGTCTCCTTGCACCATGAACCAGAGGGTGGAGCTGCTGCTCTTTGTTTTCTCTGTTCATCGCCAAGGCAAGACTTAATTGACCAAGGCAAGACTTAATTGACCAAGGCAAGACTTCCATTTTCTAACTATGCCACAAAGATTATCTTTTCCCATTCACACAGTCCACCATATCACTTAGTATCCACCACTTGCCTCAGTCTAAATCTTTTACCACCCAGTTGGTTTTAGTGCAACACATGCTATCACAAAGTAATAACACATAGCACACAGTTTTACACAAAGTTCCATAGTCACTTACTCAAATTTAATATTTGCAACTCAAATGATATGTGTGACTCGTAGCATGGCTAAGCAATACTACTCGTATTTAACCAACCCACGTTGGTGCTACAATAATACCGACTAATTAATAAACCAAGCTAGGGTGACAAAGATTATGACATTACAAAAGACAAAGTGGATATAACAGATTGGGATAATAACTACACCCAAAAGCATTTAAATAATTACATAAAGTAGAATGCAATACATTGAATCAATATAACTTTTGAAAACTGGGATTAAATGTGTTCAAAGGTATAACTTGCCTTGGAAAAGGTCTAGGCATTGATCTTGGTCTTGGTGCAGTCCTTCTTCCTCGAAGTTCCATGAAGTATCGACGTCTACTCACAAATGACGCAAACAAACAAAAAATAATAATAGAGGCAAAACAAACTCCAAAAATTAAATAAAAATCTCAAATAAATAGATCTTGAATTTAGATGAATTTAGGAATTTTAATGGGATCAATCAGAGTTCGGATGTAAAAGATATGAGCTTTGGAAGTTTGAATCTAAAGAAAATAACCTAATTTGGATTTATCGAATTTCGAATTATTTCTTAACAGAAAAACTGGATTATTGCGCAAGCATGACGTCGACAAAGTATTCTCCGAATTAAAAGAATTAAAATAAAATCTGTCATGTGGGGCCCAAATGTCGGTCGACGCCCTGGTGAGGTCGGGTCTACCGAGCCTCGGTCCGGGCCTTGCTCGATCGCCACGCGACGCACTGCGTGTGCGCGACGCGCACACACACAGACGACACACACGCACACACACTGAGATGGACACTGACGTTAACGGCCACGTGGCACGACACATCAACTGGACGCCGGTGAGGCTCGGGTTCGTACGAAAATGGTGAATGACGACACTCAACGAGGTGGGAGGTACCAATGCGTAGTTGAGGATATTGCGAACCTAATGGTGTGTTTACTGGCGCGAGAGGATGACAGTGGTGGCCGGCGGCGAGATCGAAGAGGCGGAAGGTCTCGGGTGTTGTCGGGAGAGGGCTTTGGTGGTGCTCCGGCGACGTGGGCAGGTTCTGGAGGTAGCTCCAGCGACGCTGATGACGATGGCGCAGATCACGACGGCTAGGCGAGGTCGACGGTGGCATAGTTCGAAGAAAAGACCGGTGGCGACAAAACACTAGAAACCAAAATGCGGCGGCGCTGGAGCTCGAGAGGGACGATTGCTTGAGGGTTTTTGGTGAGGGTGCTCTGGCGATCCCGATGGTCCTATTTATAGGCTGAGGGCGTGCATGATGAGGCGGGATACGATCGCGGGTTTGGCGGAGGTGGTGGTGAATGTGCGCAACCGCCATGGGGACGAGGCGGCGTGGGTTGAGGCGGCGTGGTCGGGGTGTTATCCGCACGCACATGGGATTCTAGGGATGATAAGAGCGGCGCGTTTGAAATTCGAAACGCTGCGGACTCAGGCGTCTCGTCGAAGAAGAAAGCGGAGGTGGGAGACGGTTCTGACAAGGCAGGCCCACCTGCCAGAGAGCGAAGGCGAAGACGCTACGGCGATCGTCCATCCTTGATCGGACGATCTAAATCGATGGTGACATTCGGACCTCCGAATGATCAAACCACATCTGACCGTTTAGAACAAATCCAACGGCTGAGGCGAAACACCCGCGTGCGAAGAGAGGAAAGAGAGCGACAGTGGGGACCACTGTCGTGACGAGGCGCGCGCACGCAGATGGGCTGAGGCGAACGCGCAATTGGGTAGCTCCGCGAGGCTCGTGCGCGGGAAAGGAAATTGGGCCGAGGAGATTCGGCCCGAAGCCAAATCCAAGATTTTAAATATATTTTGTAATTTAGAAAATCCTGAGAATTCAAATAAGCAAAAGAAAATAGCAAATGCACTTAGGAAAATTCTAGAAAATATATCTGAGCGCCTAAAATCCAAATAAAATAGTTTTGACATTTGTTCAAGTTGACTTTAATCATATTAAATTGTTTTGCTAATAAAAGTACATATTAAGCTTTTGAATTAACTTCAAATAAAATCAAATAGTGGATTTTCTTCCTACCAACTATTTAAAAGATTTTTAGAGCTTAGAAAATTGGGATGTTACAACGAGCTAAATGACCAGCTTGGCTCGGCTCGTTAAGGGACCGAGTTCGAGCCGAGCCCTTAACGAGCCAAGTAGGCTCGCGAGTTTTAGCCTTTTTTTCCACCCTTACCCAAGCGAGTCTACATCATGCTAAAAGTGCTAACTGCACTGCCCTTTACAGCATGATCACTTGCCTAAGTGCAAAACCATTTTGTTTAACCAAATCAATGGCAATCCCTGCCATGGCACACAATTTTATAATGGCAGCATCGCACCACAACTTGTACAACGGTAGTATTGCAACACAGTTGCACAATAGTGGCATTGCATCACAATTCCATATCTCATAAAGTCAAATTAACATTATTGATCATGTGACATGAGCCCATCGTATAACTAATCATGACTAAGCATCTCTTGGACAACCCATGTTGGTGATACAAATATATCCAACTTGTAATGACCATCCTATGATGACAAATGTTTCATGGTATTCAAAGTAATCGATGGTGGCATAATGACAAATAAGTGATTAACTACTCTCAAAAGTAGTTGACATAAAAGTAGCATGCAATTTAATATAAAACAAAATACTTTTAAAAACATAGGTTTAATATGATCAATAATTACGACTTGCCTTGGCTTTTCTCAGTTACTACACTTTGGTCTTCAAAACTTGCTCATGCTCCTACTCCTTGAAAAAGGTTGTCTAAACGAGACAGAGACAATGAATGAAACACAAATAAATCCAAAATAAAATAAAATAAAATCCAAGAACAACAAAACCAACTCTAAAAGAAAGAGCTTGATTTTAGACGAATTTAGAAACTTGAATAAACTGAAACGTAGCTCGGATGAAAAAGAACGGGCTCTCAAAAGATTTTTGGAAAAGGAAATTGCTAGAAAAAGAGAGATAAAAGAATATTCTTTGGAATATTCCTTTGAATGAATTAAAAAGAAAAGGAAAAACTGACAAGTGGGGTCTACTTGTAAGTGAGGGAGGGCTAGAAAGAGTGAATGGTAGGTGGGACCTGCTTGCAAGAGAGAGAGAGAGAAGGCAGAGAGGCAGGTGGACCACCTGTAAGAGAGAGATAAAGAGATAGCAAAGAGGGAGAAATAGAGGAGGTTGCTGGCGGCTTTAGGTAACCGATGACGGCGGCAAGGGAGTGGCCGACGACTAGCAAAACGGAATGCCAGTGGCACGAGGGTCCTTCGGGTGGCGGCGGCATCGCTGGGGAAGCACCGAGGCGATGGTGGCGATGACGGCGGTGGAAGGGCATGTGTGCGTGCAGCAGCGACAGCGACTCGATGACACTCGGGAAGATAGGAAGCGAGCATTGGCACAGCAGAGGTTAGAGGATAGCACTGAGTGGCTTGGGGAGACCGGAGGATGGCCAGAGCTGCGGGGCGACAGAGGCAAGAGGCAGAGAAGAATGCACGACGGCGGCGGTGGCATGCTATGGGGGCGAAGAGGTGGAATTGAGGTGGGGGATAGGGGGAGGAAGGCGGGGAACACGACGTGACACGCTCGGTACGGCAAGAGACATGTCGGAGAGGGAGATCAGGCGGCGATGGTGCGGCTGGAGTTGGGGAAGACGGAGGCGACAGCGGTCCGTTGAGTCCCCGAGGATGATGAAGGGAGCACCATGTAGAACGTGACAAGGCGAACTCAACAGAGACAACAACATGGTTGGAGACTCAACAAGGGCGATGAACTCTGGCGATGAGGACATGTAGCGGTGGCGGCTTCTGGACATCAATTAGGCGAGATGGTGGCGAAACCGACGACGAGAGATAGGGCTTCAGATTGGGTAGAGCGAGGCGAAGATTTGGATGTGGGCGGTGATGCTTATAAAGGCTTGGGGCGGGAGTGTTTGGGTTGGAGATGGTGAGGCCTGCGTGCGGTAGATGGACTCCGACTCTGGAAGGAAGACAAAGACGACAACGATGGTTGACCGATGGGTCCGGCTGGCAGCGGCTATGGCTCTACTGGGTTGGCAAGCGCGAGAACAGACCGACTCGGGCTAAAGAAAGGAAGAAAGGGAATGGGACGAAAAAAGAGATTGTGCCCAAGGGAAAAATAAAAACGACCCGAGGAAATTTTTTGTCAAAGAAAGGATTGTCCGAATTCCAAAAATATGATTAAATAAAACCGAGCTAAAAGAAATCACATATAAACTCCAAAAATTCCATAAAATACTCTAGAACTGAGGGAACCCAAATAAAATGGTTTTTAATTAAATTGAAGTTTAGAATATTCATATTAAATGATTTTAATATATAAAAATTCAAATTAAGCTTTAACTTAAATAAAAAATTCAAATGGTTTTTTTATTTTTAGAGGCTTCAAAAGACTCCAAATTTGGGATGTTTCAAATCTACCCCCTTAAACGGAATCTCATCCTCGTGATTCGGGCTGACTGAAGAATAGGTTCAAAACTCGAACTTTGCTCACTTTTGCAAGTGGCTTTCTCTTCTGAGTGAAACAAAGCTTGCAACAAACGCTGGGATGACAAGAGACTAACCCGGAACAACGTTCTGAACTTCTTGAACTTTGTTTGTAGTGACATGATTCAGTCGTCCTCTTGTTGAAGGCGGTGGAGTCCTAGTGGCTTGACTTGGAGTCTGAGGCATTCCTTGTCTTGCTCCTCCTGACGTAGAAGTCCTGGCTAGTGTTGGTCCTCTGAGGTTGATGACTGTTGCCATTATTGATGCTGCGAAATCTTGAGGTTACTGAGTGAAATGCTTGTACAGGGATTCTGAATGTGGCAAGAGAGTTATTAAAATGAACAAGTTGTTGTACGTTGGTTCTGGCTCTCTGTTGATGATTTTGATGAACTCCATGCTGTATCATCTTTCTTTTGTGAGATTCTGCTAACTCATGACAAGAATCTCCTATGAGTACGGTCTTATCAACCATATGTTGGAAATCTACATAGTCATTACCTACAACTTGCACCTTTAGACTGGGATTAAGTCCATGCTTGAATCGCTTTTGATGTTCATTGTATGTGGCAACATCCTCTGGAGCATAACGAGAAAGTTGAGTTAACTTGTTGAGATATTCACTCAATGGCATGCTTCCTTGTTATAAATCATGAAATTCATTCTTCTTTATTTCTACTATACCATCTGGAACATGTGCTTCACGAAAAGTTGCTGAAAACTCCCTCCAAGTAATAGCTTGCGAATTCTCATGGGATGAACTATAATTTTCCACCATTCCGCGGATGTACCTTCCAACTGATGTGAGGCATAAAGAACTTTCTCATGGTCATTGCATTGAGCAATGGCGAGCTTTTTCCCAATAGAGCGATGCCAATCCTCTACTTCCAAATGTTATGAAGAATGAGATTAACGTAAGCTGATGGATTCCCATGTATTATGATAACTTGGAATGTTGATGAACTAGTTGCAGCATGGCAGCTGCTTGATTATTCTGATTCAACAAATTGACTAAGGCTGCGGCGATTTGATTATGTTGAGTCATCATGTTTTCATGTTCTACATCATTGCATTCATAAGTTGAGTTTGAGTGCTAGAAATTGTGCTATGTTTGGATCTCTGCTCTAGTTATGGTATCCGCCACCGGTATTGGCATTGGCATCGACATTCTCTCCGCCGAGTACGACTTGTCAGGTGTTGCGAGCATCAACCATCTACGACGATTCTCCATAGGTTTAATTGATAAGAGGGAAATACACAATAGGTAAAAGGGAAAAGCACAATAGACAAGAAAGAACAGAGGAATAGACATAAACAACTAATTAGGGAAAATAGATTATAGCTAAAGACAAAAGACAAAAAAGGCATAACTGAAATGCTATAAAAGAACATGACAAAAAACTCTTCGAATTAAAGCCTTAGTATGACTGCAACATTGTAATACCCCAAGTTTATTTAAGTAAGAAGAATTAATTTAGGGAGAAGGAACAATTAGAAAATGGTTTTAATAGGAGATTAGTGTAACACCTTGGCTATTCGGAAGCCAAAATGCTACCTAAAGACCTAACATATAACCATACAACAGAATAATTTTCACAGTAATTCATCAACTAAGTTAAGTAGATCATCAACAATTCGAACATAAACGGAAATGTAATATTGGATCCACTAAGATAATCCTATCAATGAATAATCAATGAATATAAACAGTTATTTAAACAAACTCAATGATAAGGAAGGTACCATCCAAGTCTAAGTTTATTTATTACAATCCAATAATTCACTAATGTAAAAGAATGATTTTTATTCAACTAGTGTAAAGTGATGTATTTGAGTAGTGCATGTCTACTCCCTCCCAAGAGAAACTTCATCAACGATCACCTAAAAATAAATAAAAAAAATAAGAGTGAGTCCAAGACTCAGCAAGTACAATGAATAAGAACAGACAACCAACATGAACAAGACAATCTCTTCTCAACCTCTGAACATACAACAAATGAATACTTATGAAGATATGAGATGAATGTTCAAATTCAAAGCATTGACCGCACACATGCATATACGGTATAGCCGGTGACACACCCGTCGGTGCTCACTTAAGCCCGTATTTATCAAATACGGGATCCAAAATACCGTATGAAGAACGTTTCATACGGTGTCCAAACCGCCCACATTGGAATGGTGGGACTCACATGCCCATACTGGAATTGATGGGACTTTAGACTCCACTCCCGTGGAGCTCCACTCCCGTGGATGGAACATGAACATGGATGCAACTTTAGACTCCACTCCTGTGGACGGACTTGAACATGGGTGCATGAATATATTTAAGAACAATGACGAACATCATCTTTGAACATATGAATTTCACATACGGAAGAAACATAATTATCAGAACTTCTCACGTATCAAATGAAAACATAGTACGAACATCCAGCATCCAACATACACAATTCATACAAACGTCGGTGTACTTGCCTTTGTGAAGCGGCGACGTTAAGCGTGAAAGATGGTGCTCTTAAACCCAAAGCTTCACCTCCTAAACAATTAAATATCTGAAATAAGAACGCGAAGAACACGACATTACTGAATAACATCCTACAACGCTTTCCCAGCGATTCAATATTTAACTAGAAGCTCTAAACTGAAAACCAACGCATTCTGCCCTAAACCACCTCTGGACAGCAGCATGGTAAACAGCATAACTCTTGATCTGGAACTCCGAATGAGGTGAATACAGTTTCTGTGTATTCTTAACTGAAAAATCTACGATACTCTAGTTGACAAGATAATCTAATTCGGCCAAATTAGTACGTCAACAGACTAATGAACTTTCAGCACAGAGCACAAAAACAGCAGCACTAAAGCGATCATAACTTTTAATCTATAACTCCGAATTGAACGTTATTTAACAATCTGGAAAGGTTATCAAATTAACTACAATAACCTAGTTGGGTGAAAACCCAGATTCTTCCAATTATAAATTCATATTTTACGAAATAACAAAACAGATTAATCTCGTCATAAATCTGGACAGCAGATACCAAAACTATCATAACTTTTGACTCAAATGTCGGAATCAGGTGTTCTTGGCGGCCACCGAAAGATAAGAACATAATCTAGATATCTCTAGGAGATTAAAACTACTGGTTCGGCCTCTAAGATGATTAAAAAGCCCACGAAACAATCTAGACAGATTGATGTGAACAGCAGACCGATATTGATCCAACCAAATCTATTCGATTTCTCCTCTAATAAGAACATACCAGTGAAGAACGCTCTTTGTTACTCTTGAAGACTCGTATGAGACCGCTGAATCCTTGCGAGGTTCTCCTCTCCTCCACTTCCCCTTTTCTTCTTCCTTAGCCGATGGCAAAACTCAGGGTTCTCCCTTTTTCTTTGCTTCGGCCAATGCTTGGGCAGCACCAATGGGGAGGAGGAGGTGGAGAAGATTGGAGGGAGAGGATGGGTGGCACATGGGGAAGAGAGAGTGGCGGCACTAGGGGGAGGAGGCACAAGGAGGGAGGGGTTCTAGGGTTTTCAGCCGCACCCCACATGGGCCTCCAAGGTTAAAGGCCCAAGGCCCAAGTTCGGAACCTTTCTTTCTGTGCAGCGAATACCTCGTAGGTCATAAATTTCTCTCCAAAAGTCGGAATGGAGTGATTCTTATCTTCAAATTTAGCTAACTTATAGTACTTCAACTTCCTAGTTGTGGATTTGTTCTGAAAATTCAGTCTTCATTATGAAATTGACCTTGGAAGTTGACTCGTTTCGGACCTTGATTTTCTGTACAGCCTGCCTTGCGGGCCCCATATCTCAAACCTCAGGACTCCAAATTAGGTCAATGAGGACTCTAAATTGTACTATGAAAAACGATCTACAACTTTGTAGTTATAAGGTTTTCTAATCGAAGTCATTCCAGTCGCGAAAATCATGTTGCAAGATGATTACCGATTCTGTCTCGTTTCTTTGCGAGGCAAATAAGGAATCTCTCAATCTCCTTATTTTCTATGTAACTAAACGGGATATTACATTCCACCCCCCTTAAATAGAATTCGACCCCGAATTCTACTCGAAAAAACACCAACTGAACTTAATAATCATTAACACGTACTCGACGTTAACAACTCTGGTTAAAGCTCGCACATGCGAGTTTCGGAGTCTGAAGTCTCATCACGCTCCGATCGACGTGACCACACCACCAAAACATACACCAACGTCTTACACCTCAACACTCGTCTCGATCTTTACAGGTTCTCTCAACACACAGGACACAAATGTAAAGTCTTACTCACTGGCCAACGGCTCTATCGAAAACTCAAGTTTTGAACCTCTCACGTACTCACTCAACACTGAAGATACCAAATGTTGCGTACAATCGCGTATGGACCCGAGACGGTCCTAGCGATACGCCAACTTTCGAATCCCCGCAATTAGCAACAACAACCCAATGTACCTTGGGCTAACCTCCTATTTGGTACCAAACCACACAACATAAGTATAGCACACGGAACTCATGTTCCACCTCTCATTTGAATTCTTCAGCGAAACGAGAATCACCTCCTTTAACGAGGGACACACAACAGAACTCGTTTTGAACAAACTCTATTAAAAACAGAGTTAACTAAAAGTAAAGGATTCTCATCGCAATGACGCAATGCCAACTCCCCACCAAAAGGGTCAAATCCAAAATCGAAGATTCATCACGAAAACCATTCCACTTTCTAATTATGCAGACGAAAGCCAAAGGAGAAATCACTCGAATAACCAAATCAATCATTTCTTTTCCTCTTTCTGAAGTGATAAGAACCACATATGCCAACATAAAGCCAAGCTCAAAATGCGCAAGACATCCATCATAAACACATGGCTCAAACAAGAAACAAGAGAGTGTTTTAATATTCGAGGAAACATCACTTCTCAATTTCTCTTTTAGGAATAAATTTTCTCTCAGATTTTGGAATTACAATTCATCGCATAGCACACTAACCCATCTCTCTTAACTTGGCGTTTTCAAGGCTACGCTCAAATCGAATTACATCATCCGCACCTCTGTAGAGAGGCTCCATCGACCCCATAGAAACAAACACTCGACATCTCCTCTACCGACAGAATTAATTTGACAGATGAATCCCAATGCATCTCAAATAGATCTCACGCAAACACATCACCTCAAACTTTTAAGAATGAACAACTCAGAATTCTCAGCACACACACTCATGTACTATCTCAAAAGGGTTCTATCAATGATAATCCCAACTTCAAAATCCGCACTTACTCTGTTTCCTCTACACAATCGTTGGGCGACAAAGATCTAGCATAACATATGCAAAGCCCAAATTTTAACCTCCAAGACCCCTACAAAGAACTTCTCATACAGAAGATAAGGAAAGCCTTAGATTAAATCCCTAAAATTCCCACAATCCAAACATACTCACCAACATGGAATATTTTCTTGACCAAACTGTCTTTAGAACAATTCTAACTCTTAGAGAGTTAGTCACTAAGTCCAAGTCATACCTGACATTAACTCAACAATTCCTCCCAACTCAATAGTTGTCATAACAATCAGATTTCTTCACAATTCTATCCTCATTAAGCTATACCGTCACAATTCTCCTACACAACCTCGTGAGGTACCCAATCAGGATACTCTACTAAACTGATCAAGATTTCTATTCTTTCAACACTTCTAATGTTCCACTCAACATGAACAAAAGATCTTGGACCACAAATCACTATAGGGTCTACTGGTCGCAATCAAAGCAATCAGTTTAGTCTCCAAAGATAACATTCCATTTAGGTGAAATTCTGTCCAAGAATTATTTCATGAATTCAAATCATCCTCAAATACTCCTCAATTACCTTGCAACCCAAGGTCTCACAACAACAATTAATAAACACTTTAAAAGACCCCTGTGAAACGAATTGGTGGATCATTTCTCAAAAGAAAAGGCAACTGAAAACAATTTCGACCTCATACAAAAGAAACATTTACCACTAGCAGAAAACACAGGACCAAGAGAAATAGTCAATTAGGCAATGAACTCGGACAACAAAAGGGAAAGTCAACAGTTGAGGACATAAGTCCCACAAGAAGAGAATTCCAAACCTCAACCAATAAGAATAAATAATTTCTTTTGAACCATGAGGAACTCTTAAGCAGCCAATCAACAAAGCTAAGCACGCTTCGAATAACTGCAAGCTACAAAACTTGGCTCCAACTCCAAACAACTCTACCCCACTCTTTACTTTAACAAAGAAACAATTCTTTTTAACTACCACCTCACTTGCCATATCTAACAAAAAGTGCTTGTAAAACCAAATCACATCAATCACTTAAGCACCAAATAGAACCTTCCAATACGTCACTCGCTCAAACTGATTCTAGTTACAGCATAAATCATGGAGCCAAAACATCAGCACACAAATATCAAAACCTTTAATTTAAACCGTATCACGAAAGTTTTCAAATTCTTTTATTTAGAGAACATTCAACAATATCATCACATCCACATATTGATAATCATACTAACAGCAAAGTAATACACTCATTTAACAAGAACATACTATCATATGACAATTTCCCAAAAATACGCATGTAGATCACTTATTAAATTTATCCATTCAACTATTAATGAGGATCAACATTCCACCTTATGTTCAGAAATTAGAACGTAATATCTTTAATCTTCAATAATATAGGATACATAAGACAAGGTTTCACAAGTCAATACATCTACCTTCATTCATTTCTTAATACATATAACATCAGTTTAGCATGGCAAAATTAGGTGGATCAAACATTTGAATAAGTTCATCAAGTATCTACTTAGAAGATAGATTCAAGCTTAATGTTTACTACAGCAACATTTGAACGCATCCATATCTTAACCACCACTAGCGGTTAGAATAACAGAAAGAGGACTTAAATTCCAATTTAGCTAACAATTTAACAGATTACTCGATCTTAAAGATCAAACCGGTTCATCAACATTCTACACTATTCTTAAGAACCATCGGTTACGAGCGGATATGGACAGACTCTCACTTGTAGTCTAACTCTTGAAAAGCTTTGTAGTCTAACTCTTGAAAAGCTTACCCAAGCATGTACATAACCTAAGACGAGGTTATTCGAATAGTTTGAACCCTGCAGGTGTACCATTGTACCCACACTTGAGATCGCCTTTAAGCCATAATAAGCACACTTCAGAAGGTATGCCGACACGGCTAAGTCCTACGAGACATTTCCAATATTGTGCATTAACTACGAGCCGCTCGTATGGATAGAAACCCATACGCTTACATGGTAAAGCCGAAAGACAACTACCCACCCGGTAAAGCTTCGGACAACTACCATGCTCCCAAACACCATCCTCCTGCGACCCCTGCGACTCGGAGCCAATACACGTAAAAGTACTAAGTCAAGAGAGGTCCCATACCCTCTAGTGTGGTTAGCACACACAAATTGCTTGGATAACGGGGACTCACAAGATGTTCGGTCCTTAATTGACCCGGGCACCATTCCAGTCACACCCAAAAACACACCATCTTACCATTGTGCCCAAGTCGAAATCATTTTGTTTTCAGTTTTTAGTTTTCACAAGTAAACATAGCACGAAGGCTAAAACATAAAGATCATAATAAGTTTGTGTGATCAAGATTATCGACAAGTCGATAAGCGCCCATTTCCACCGGTAGCTAAGCATGGCTAGCGACTAAGCAACATACTCGACAACTACTAAGTGACAAGGGCTCATCCAACGAACCCAAAATCCCAGCAAGTAACCCAAGGCTCAGTAGTAGAGGATTAACATTTACCTACAGATTATGCATCCAACAGGTCAACTAATCGATAATAGTTTAAAATAAGATAGCAATGCATACGTAGAATTTACAAATAACATATTAGAATTTGAAAATAGTTGGAACAATATGATCAAATGATGCTACATCTGCTTGCCTTGTTGGAGGGTAGAGTCTTGATGCCGGGGATCAGATTCAAGATCAATAATATCCTCGGAACCTAACGCAAAAATGCGATAAAACCAATAAGAACGAAGAACACCGAAAGAAACTCAAAAATAAAAGTTATCCAAATCCCATGAAATTTATACAGCAGCAAGGTTATGATTTTAAATGAATTTAGAAACAAGAATCAAGTCATTCGGATTAAGCATACAAAAGTTATAGCTAAAACAAATTCTCTCACTCTGGTAATTCAACTAAATTAATTACTGGTACTGTTCATAGCAAAAATTTCTAGAATGATCTGGAACTTGAAATTTTTATGGTAGGTATAAAATGGTATTCTAAGAACAGCAAAGTTGAGTTTACTCAATTTGGAGTTAAAATGAATTACTTATGATTTTTCTAAATTGTAAAACTAGCACATATCATTTTTCAGAAACATAACCATGATCAAAACCTATTTCATATTAAAGTATGCTAACAGAGGAATTTTACAAGCTTGAGTTTGCTTAGTTTGGAGTTATACAGAAAACATTATGCATTTTACAAGTTTTACTTGAATTTCTGGTATATTCAATAATGACTGAAACAAGTTAATATTGTTTACTAAATTTTCTATCAGAGAAAAATGTCTAAAAGTATTTTTAGATTAAACTTCAGTTAAACAGGAAATTAACTCAGTTGGAATCATTTTAAAAAAGAATTAAAATGAATTAGTTATGAGTTTTCAAAGTTTAAAGCAATTTTCAGTTGACAAATAAAGGCTTACCAGAATTAAACAAATCCAACTCAAAAAGAAATGATGTGGAAAAACGTGGGCCGTAGATCAGAAATCAAAGCGGCCCACGCGCTGAAATAGCGCCGCGCGATCAAAAGGGTTCACCGGATTTAGATCCAACGGTCAAAATGAATGGGACGTTCGGGTGACCCGAATGGCCCGTGCGATCTCGTCCGCAGATTTAGAGATGGAGGGCCCAGATCAAGTGCGGTTCGGGCGACCCGAACAACACATCAATCTCGGCCGCTGATCGCGAGATGGACGGCCCGCAGCGGTTTGGTAGCTCGGGCAGTCCGAACGATCCCAGATCTGGGTCGTTGATCGCAAGATCGACGGTCCACGATCGACTAAGTGCTGCGCACTCACACACGTGAGCTTTAAGTGCGCAGAGGGGGTTTAATGGTGCGGGTCCACATGGCAGTGACACATAGCCATTTTAAGACAACCATTTATTGCTAAACTATGATTAGCAATAATTAATATTAATGATGTCCGAACGGCGTTGCACAGAGCCAACGGGGAAGGTTTAAGTGGCTGGGCCCACCTGTCAGTGGCACAGAGGGCCAGTTTAGGACACACTAATTACTAACCAATGATTAGTAATTAATGACCCCAGATTTTGTCCTAACGGCCACACAACCGCGGTTTTAAGCGTACGGGCCCAATGTTAGTGACACTAAGACTCGATTAAGACAGCTATTAAATGTTAACCCAATGATTAGCAATGATTAACATTTAATAAGCAAATCTTTGTCCTAATCGACAAATCCTAGTGACGACTTCGACCGGCAAAAATCCGAGGGCAAAGAAAGGCTTGTCGCTGGCGGCTCCGGCCACAGCGGCGCAACCTAAAGGCCAAAATGGGTTCGCAATAACCTTGCGGACCCGATGGTGATGACCTCGACGGCAGCGGCGGCCCACAACGCCGGCGAGCCGGAAAAAGGAACGGTGACTAATACAGCCGAAAATGAAAATGTAATACTCCGGATTAAACTTTGAGAATAAAAATTGATCTTTAGGGAGAGGAATCAATTGGATTAGTGAATTGTCTCTGGAAAAGGGGGGTTATCTGCTATTGTCGACCAACCTGGGCCTGGGCTAGAGGCCCATTTGGACCCCCCTAGTGGCCGGCCAAGGGGGGACTCCACCCCTTTTCTCCCCCTCTGCCAAACCCTAGCTCCTCTCCCTCTTTTGGCCGCCCCTCCCCCCTTGGCCGCCACCCCTTTGGCCTCCCCCTCCTGTGCGCCCTACCTCCTCCCCTCCCTGGTTGTTCCTCCATGGTGCTGCCCCTCAAGTCGTCTTCCCCGCTGCGGTGTTGGTCTCCCTCCATTGCCGGTCTTCGCAAGGATCGGGGACGACGATCGTGGGCTGTGGAACAAGAAGAGGAAATCACCACCAACTTCTTCCTCGAGGCTCGCTCAGCATCCTCTCCCACGTCGTCAAGGGTAACGATGTGTTCTTGGGATTTCTAGAAGTCATTCGTTAAGTGGGCGAGTAGTTTTGTTAATTTCCAGTTTGCCCGCGTTTCGTTCAATTCTGTCCAGTATGTTGGAGGGGTTGTTTCGGTTGTTTGTAGGTAGAATCTGAAGGTTTGGTCTCCTAGATATATCTAGGCCTCGTTCTTAAGTTTCAGTGGCTGCCAAGTTCACTTGATTCTGAGGTCCGAGTCAAAAGTTATGGATGTTTTAGTACCTGCTGCCAGAAACCTGACGAGAATAAACTGTCTGGTTATTTCCTAAATTATGAAAGGGAAATTGGTTGAAACTGAAAGTTCACCCAACTAGGTTATTGTAGAGGATTCGATGACCTTTTCAGATTGGTAAAGAACGTTCAATTTGGAGCTACCTAATAAAAGTTATGATCTTTTAATTCTGCTGTTCGTTCTGTGGACAAATTCGGACCGAAAGTTCAAACGATTATTAACCTATTAAATTGGCCAAATTGGTTTATCTTGTCAACTAGAGTATTGTAGATTAGTCAGTTAAGCTACAGAAATTGGGTTTACCACTTTTTTGACTTCGACACTAAGATACGTTAATTGTCGTCTTTGCTGTCGAGTGACGTTTTATAGTGAAAACATTGATTTTAGTTTAAGCTTTGTATTAATGACTAGATCATCGAGGAAGCAATGTATAACGTCGGTTAGTAGAAATGGGTATTGTTGGTGTTCTTATTGAATTTATCTCATTGGTTAGGCGGCGAGCTTGAGTTTAGGAACGCCATCGCTTCCAGCTAACACGTCTCAACGGAAGGCAAGTACTTTGTTATTCTAAATGTTTGTGCATTGTGGTTATTGATATGAGCGTGCTGTGATAACTCTTGTGTAGTATGAAGTGAAATATCCATGTTTTGTCTCTATGTTGAATTCATGAATAGAAATGATGATAATGTTATATTCAATAAGTTGTTTCATGTATTCATTATCATTTACCGTCCACGGAGTGGATGAGGGAGACCATCAATTCGGGATGGTTGAGTAAGACCCATTAATTCCAATATGGGCAATGTAGGACACCCGTATGAAACGTTCTTCATACGGGAAGTGGATCCCCGTATTTTTGTTAAGATGCGGGATTGAGTGAACACCGATGGGTGTTCACTGACTATACCGGTATATGTGTGTGTGCAGTCCATTCCCTTGATTTAAGCATTCATTTCATGTCATCATAAGTACTCATTTGTGTTATGATCAATGTTGATGCGAAAAGGTCTTATCCATATTGATAAATGTGTTATTAATCATTGTACTTGCTGAGTCATGGACTCACCCTTGCTTTGTTTATCTATTTCTAGGTGATCGCTGATGAGGTTCTCTTGGGAGGGAGTAGACATGCACTACTCGAATAATGCACTTCACCTTAGTTCCATTGCAAGAATGATTAAAGACTCTATTATGTTAACTTTGATTGTAATAAATAAATCTAGTCATGGATGGCATTCTTTTATGATCTTTGAGGATTGATCGATGTTATTGAGAAGTTTTATCTTTGTATGGTTTATGTTAAGTTGGTGGTTAGCATTTTGGCTTCGAATAGCCAAGGTGTTACCTTAATTGGTTAATTAGGATTTATGAATAATTCTTATAACTGATTTTATTATTGTTTTATGAATTATTGTGAAGAACCTCCGGTATCGTCGTATACCAAAGAGGTTATGTCGAAATTTTGTGGTGTAGCTTAGGATAGTAGCATTCGGGCTCGTGCTTAGTTGGGGTGTTCTGAGAAAATAGCCAAAAGCTCGTATTGTCCAAAGCGGGTGCCACAAACATCTAAGGACTAAAAGAAGCTACCTTAGCCAAGAAGAACTTCAAAGGTGGCCGGAGAAGCTGTGACCACGGAGGAGCTTGCCGGAGCCGAGGAAAAAGATGAAGAAAATACGGCCTGAGCAAAAATGAACACCACCAGGTGGTCAAAATAGCTGCATCAGGGCCCACAGAAGGTCCATAAGCAATTAATTGCCAAAAGAACCACTACTGAGTGAGGAAGAAAGGCGATTTGGCCAAAAGATGCAAACTTAAAATCGAGTGATTCCTGCGAATACAACCCAAAATTAAGTTAGGGGAAATGCATAGGAGGTTAAGGAGCTCAACAGGGTACAAGAAGAATTGAAGATGAACCACTGGAGCACCAAAGTCCACAATGGAGCTCACGGCCTCTAATGGCGATTTTGGGGTTTCAGTGGTTATGAGCTCCAAAAACAGAGAAAGAGCTAGAGGTGGTGTAAAGGAACACCAGGAGGGGTTTTGGGGGGCTTTATATAGAGGGAGGATTAGGGTTTGAGCCAGGATCTAGCACAATGGTGAGCTCGGTTCATGGTGCTACCACGGGCCAAGAAATTGACGGGAGCAGCTGAGAAAGGGGACTTTGAGTGCGAAGAGGTCGACTGCAATTAATGCAAGGTCAAAGAGTGGTTGAGGGTGACGCATAGGACATGACAGAGCACAACAGCTCTCTGCCATGGCTCGCACGCGGTATAGGAGCAAGGTGGTAAAAGAAGAACAGAAAAAGAATGCTGTGACCGTTGGATTTAAAATGGACGACCACGATTGAAAGTGACAACCGGGTGACCCGAACGTTTCAAAGAATCCGGACGGTTGGATCTTAATCCAACGGTCCAAATGAATTGGCGCTACCGCGAGGTCCGAACGTTCTCACGAACATGGACCGTGCGATCGCGATCTAACGGCTAAAAAGAGGCGCACCAACTGAAACGGGCCCAAGTGCGATTAGTTGGTTGTGTTCAACCAAGACGTGAGGTTGGGCTCGAGTCTGACTCAAGTCCAACACAAGTTTGACTAAGGGTTTTAATTTGAACTGAAACTTTGGGGGATTTTTAGAGGTAGCAAAATAACTCTAAAAATTCTAAAATTTTTACAGTAGCTTGCTAACTCTAATAATGACATTGTATAAAATTATCAGAGGTATTCATGTCTTGCATTTTTCTCCAAAATTTCGACAAGGTTCTCAACTAGGGTTTGACCATGGTTGAACAGGTTTGACTGTCCTCTTAAAATTATCAAACAATTCCTAAAAATTGTGAAATTTTTCAGAGGGGTCACACATCAACCCTAGAATTTAGGAAAAACATTTCCAAAGGATGATCTCAAGATTTGACAAGAATGTTTTTGAAGGGTCAAGATGTGAATCAAAAGACTTGTGACTTTGTATTTCCATATTTCCTTTACAAGAATTGTTTAGAACATACAGGAAATACAAGATGTAAGAAAAGTTTTTTATTTCTACACATTTTCTTACATTTGAAACACAAGTCTAAACTTGGGATGTTACAGATTTTCATCAAAAAGAATGCTGGGAATGATGGTTTGGATCTAATGGTTAGGAAGTTTACTTGTTGTCTTCCAAGAACTTGTTTACTTATGTACTAATCTTTTTATATTGTGCTTTTACAATCTATTTACCGTAATTACTGTTAAATACTGCTTTCTGCAAATTAAACATAAAGCTATCCTTATCAAGCCTAGCATGAATAATTGCATACATTTCCCTGCAGCTTGCTGAGTACATTCAAAGTACTCACAGCTTTATGCCCTCTGGTTTATCAGTCACTGAAGAAGACCCAGGAAGCTCGAAATTCTATGAAGATGAGTATTTCGAGAATTATGCGAACTAGGTCACGTCCTCCACTTGATTGCCTATGGGCATGTCGAATGGCCACTACGAGATATTTTGGGTTCCGCTGCAAGTTATCTTTTGTTGTTAAGCCCTGCGTGGCATCTCTGTAAGACTTGACCATAAGATCCCTTTGCTACCAAGTAATATTAATTTGTCTGCTTCATCGTTATTTGGTTGTATGGTTATGATTACATCGATGTTGTAACTATGCGAGCTAGCTACTGATCTGGGACTAGTTCAGAATGAACAGAGGGTCCTGGGGTCGCTTACCCAGGGTCCCGATAGACATGACGGCCAGGAGCTCCATCACTTTGGCCTTGCCTTCGTCGTCTAAATGAGAGTCCGTTTGGGAAAGCTCAGTATGCGATCAGGTGGAGGTATTCTCTGTGGCATCCTGTAGCCCTTGTGCAGTAGCACACATTACTTGCACTCCTTGCTCTGGAGTTAATCCTTTCGAAGGGTGCGTAGTGGTGCTTGCTAAATAGCGAATACACTTCGCAGGGGAATCCTCCTGCGTGGAGGTTGGCAAGGCGTTTGGATCCCTTACCATTGTTACCTGCAGCGGCGGCGTATGCATCGCCTGTTGTGGTGCCCTTTCTAAGGAGCCAGGGCATCTCGGTAGTAGTGGTTGCGAACCTGCGAGATGTGCGTTTGTGTGGTGGCATGTATCTCGGCTTGTCGGGCCTCCTCCTCTTGTTGTAGGCGCTCCTGTTCCTGGCGTTGCCCTGATGTTTCAAGGTCATTGCCGGCATTGGATTGATAGTCACCAATGGCGGTGACCTGACGAATGCCAGAATAGGTGGAAGGGGTGAACATGCTGTCATCCACTAAGGAAGAGGATGAGCTGTATTGTAGGGTGAAGAGAAGATTCTCCCAGATGTTCTCTCTAGGCCCTCAACGTGGAGGCCGCCAGCGAGATCATCATGACACGTTGGGCTCCAGGAACCGTCTGAATCTCCTGCTCTAAGGTAGACAGGATCAGGATAGTACTCGTCCATGGCGGCACTTGTGAACGCAGGCAAGGACGATGTAGAGCCAGTGGGTGTGGACTCGGCGGGCGATGATACTTCAGTAATGGCGCGGAGGAACTGTTGGCATTGCCGGATACAAAGACGAAGCCTCCCTCCATGTGGTCATCGTAGTCAGAAATGTTGAGGATGCCTTCGTCTGACCATGCCAATAAACTTCGATTCATGTGCAAGGCACTGGGTGCTTCACCAAAACTGAGTCGGCGAAGATAATGATGGCGCTCCCCACGGACGACGCCAGCTGCCGACGTTTGGAACTCTCGTCACAGAACAGACAAACAAAAGATCTGAAGAATAAATGGAGATTACTATCTATTCGCTAAAAGACTCAAATGGTGATGTATATTGCAAAGGGTAAGCTCTGATTATAGGGAGAATCATTGTGAATAAATGTAGATTAGGGTCTGGATCAGAATCTACTACAAAGGCACATAGGCCAAGTCTTTATAGTCTACAAAACATCGGTAGTTTGTTACAGTGGTGCCTCTTCGCGCCAATAGTCACGTCCCTTCATGTCAATCATTGCATCCCTTCATGACGACTGTTATATGATGAGGACATCAACCCTAAGGATGCAACCACTACTACTTCGACCCGCTGTACTGCATCCTCTACTTCCACCACATCCTCTCCGATGGGACTTTCGGCTGTCGCACTACCATATTCCCCAGTTGGACTGAGCCACATCTACCCATACGAGCCGAGCATCGTCTACATGCCATGGTGCTACGTCTACATTCCATGGTGCTGCATCACCGATTATTGTCTCAAAAGCTATGTAATATATTGGCCGACAACTTGGCCCATCTGTTGGACGACTTGGCCCATCTGCTGACCGACCTTCCCCTAGGCCCATACTGTTCATATGGGCACTATTCATGCATGAACAGTACCATGAACAGTACCTCAGCCTAGGGTTCCCACCTCCCGGCCGCCTCCTCATATAGGAGCCGTCGACCTCTAGTTTTCCTTGGGTTTTTCTTAGATAATATTCTGTTTTGCAGTTTTCGGCGTTCATCGGTTTGAGGAACCCCAACTTGTGTGCTTCAATTATTATTCGTAATACAGATTGCATCTTCTACTCTCTTGCTTGTGTTCTCGATTCGCTTGCGGAGATAGCCTTCTTAGCGAGGTCAACCGCGTTAAACGCGGTTGATAACCAACGGAGCGATGGTGTAGTGATTGCGAGGGGATCGATCTGTTCGGGTCGGAGCCTTCGGATCATCAACGTCATGTTCTCCACAATCGACGTATCAGTACCTATCGGAAGATCGGGCCACACTCCCACCAGTTGGTATCGAGCTTGATTGCCGTTAGGTAATATCGATTTTTCCCCTTTAGTTTGATCTTTGTTCATCGTCCTAGAACTCTAGAAAATTAGCCCCACAAATAATTGTTCGTGTCTTCATTGTCCCATCACCCTTTGAGGCTTGCAATTTTTATTTGGTATTTTGCTTGTTGAATTATTGATTGCATCGTCTTGTCGATTCTTGATTTCTAGTTTAGTTATAGTCTAGTTCGTCATTTGTCGAGTTGCATCTTGAGTTCCTTCGCGTAGCTTTGTCATTGTCTATTTCGCATCTTTGTGTGATCTTGCTCCCGCCGCAACCACCACAGCCTTCCCCGCCGCCAGATGCATCACCAAGCATCACCACGACTTCCTGCCGCACTATCTCCCTACCACCACGCCACCACAACTTCCTGCAGCCGACCTTGGCGGAATTGGTTTGGATTGAGAAAAGAACAAAGAGTTTGGCGAAGGTGGTTTTGGTTTGCAAAAGAAAAAAAGGAGAGTTAGTTTGGACTCAGAGGAAGAAAAAAAATAGAGAAAAAATCGAAGGAGAAAAAATAAGTGTCCTTCCTTCCCGAAAATTGTAAACCCACCAAATCTTTACCAAATGCAGTGAATTTTGGTGGAGCCATTCATGATATAGCCACGAGCTCCATAAAAATTTGGGCACGTTTGGCCCACGGGATCAAAAGATATAGCAGTTTGAAGTTGAAACCGAAACGAATTCGAGTCCGTTTCGACACCCTTTGATAAAAGCGGGCATAACTTTTGCATACGAAGTAGAAATTCGACGTTCTTGTGCTCGTTTGAAGCTATCGACGACGCCGCATCTGAAAATCAGACAAGTGTATCGCCTGTCGCCCTCCAAGACCCCAAAATCGCGTTGCAAGTTTTTGGTTTTTGTTTTGCGATTCTTTCGGTCTTACCTTGAATTCGGGTTCATCCAGTTGAGAAAGTTGTAGATCTCGTGAAACCTTTCAAACGTGTATATATAAGCCACATAAAACTTTGCTTGTTCATCGTTTGAGACTAGCTGTTGTATCTGCTCAATCTAGAGGGCCGTCTACGTTGCACATTTTCTCCGTTTTTGTGCTCTACATCGTGTGAACGATCTTATGCCCTTAGAACGAAGTTTGAGTAGTTGGATAGCGTCTCTCCTAGCACTTGTTGTGAGGCTTTCCATTGCTTACATCAAGTCACATTGATTGTTGCGTGTGCGTACATACACTTCTCTCCATAGGGCGGTGATTCGCTAGCTTTGATTAGGCTAGGATCAGCAACATTGGCTAAGTACTTTGAACAATCTTTCAACTTGCATTAACTGAATTGATTATTGCTAATCCTTTGCTACATATTGTGCCTTCCAAGCTCCACCTACTCTTGATCAGAACAGGTTCCCTCTTGTAATCGTACCCACGCTCGACACGGTATCACGAACCAGCCACCGGTTGTACCACCTACTGCTTGCTTTGGTAAGAACACTTGTAAGAGTGTGGTAAAACGCTTGAGAGTGTCTGATTCCGCCTTCTATCACCTAGTAGTTGATAGGGATAATACATTTGTATTGTCTTTTGTTTTCTACTAACCATGGCGGTGAGATGGTGATGGAGAAAGAGTGTGTGGTAAAGGAGAGCTCATGGCGCTCCTAGATGAGCAACGCACAACCATTAATGAGGACATCGACGGGAAGCTTCAAGCTACTACAACTACATTGCGGCAATCAATCAGCGATAGTCTTGCGGCGCTCACTATACACCTTGAAAGAATGGTGAATCGGCCACCTCACAATGGGCGGGTATGATCGAGGATGCAGCCCAAGATCTTGAGGTGGGCGATGATAATGAGAGCGAAACCACGGCGCCGGGCTGCCCTTGCGACCAAGATGCACGTCAACGACACCGCCTACATCACAACCGCCACGGTATGGGAGGTAATCATTTTCAGCACCACAATGCTCGTGTTAATGATGATCCACAAATTTACCATACCATCTTTTGCGGGTGTTTATGATGCTGAAATTTATCTAGATTGGGAGATGACAGTTGAATAAAAATTTAATGCCCATCTAGTTCCTGAAGTGCATAGAGTGAGACAAGCTACTAGTGAATTTAAAGATTTTGCTATCATTTGGTGGAATCAAATAGTTAATTCTGGCTTAACACCTGATACATGGGATAGATTGAAGGTAGCTATGCGTGCTAGATTTGTTCCTCCTACTTTTAATCGTGATATGCGTAAGAAATTGCAGCGCTTAGACCAAGGTAATAGATCGGTCGAGGAATATTATCAAGAACTACAAATAGGCATGCTGCGTTGTAATGTTGTTAAGGATGAGGAGGATAAAATGGCTCGTTTTTATGGTGGCTTAAGGCGTGAAATTCAGGATATAGTTGATTACAAATAGTATAATGATATCAATAGGTTGTTCCAGCTTGCTTGTTTGGCAGAAAAGGAATTGCAGGGAAGACAACAACGGACCAAGAGCAACTAGACATGAAAGCATAATAATTTTAGCAAGTCAAAGAACTAGACATGAAACTGAGCAAAAATTAAAACACTAAAGCGCAAAAGGGTAATAAGCAAAGCTTCATCATTTTAAAAGATAAGCAGTAAAGCTTATATTACAATGCATATTTTTGTGATTTTCATATGAATAAAATATGATACAATGAGATGCAAGAAAAACTGAAAAGATCAAAAAGAACAACCAGTTCAGAAAAAGATCAAGGAAAGATCAGATGAACATGGAAAGCTCAGAAAAGAACCAACTCCCCCTCAAACCAACCCATAAGGGAAAATTACCCCTAACTCACTTCTCAATGTGGCAAATCTAGTTGGGTCTAAAGTCTTGGTGAGGATATTAGCTAACTGAGCCTCGGACTCCACAAATTCTAGCACAATATCACCCTTTTCTACATGGTCTCTAAGGAAGTGACAGCGAATGTCAATATGCTTGGTCCTAGAGTGTTGCATAGGGTTCTTAGCAATGTAAATGGCAGAAGTGTTATTACAGAAAAGAGAACACTAGCAAAAGTTAACCCAAAGTTCTCAAGGGTGGGCACCATCCACAGAATCTGACTACAACAACTAGCGGCAGCTACATATTCAGCTTCTACAATTGATTGTGCAACAGAGAACTGCTTCCTAGAAGACCAAGAGACAAGAGAATTGCCTAAGAAGTGACAAGTGCCCTTTGGTACTCTTCCTATATAGCCGACAACTCACAAAATCAAAATCAGAAAACCCCCGAATAGACAAGGAAGATGAGCAATAATACTAAATGTTATACTGGAGAGTAGAGTGAAGGTACCTGAAAATACGCTTTACGGCTTATTGATGGGAAGTCCTCGGAAACGCCTGAAACCTCGCACAAAGGCAGACCACAAACTGGATGCCCGGTCTTGAGGCTGTTAGGTAGAGGAGGGAGCTGATCATGCTGCAGTACTCGCGTTGATCCACGGCTTCTCCTTCTTCGTCTGGATCCAACACAGTCGAAGTCGCCATGGGAGTGGCGATCGACTGCGATCACCCATCTCGAAGCGCTTGAGCAGATCCTTGGTGTACTTCATCTGATAGATAAAGATCCCTTCCTTGCATTGCTTGATTTGAAGCCCTAGAAAGTAGTTGAGCTCTCCCATCATACTCATCTCAAATTCCTTGGATATGGTCTCAGAAAAACTAAAAACAAGAGCATTAGAAGAACCACCGAAAATAATATCATCTACATAAATCTAAGCAAGCAGGAAGTCATTGCTATGCCTAAGAATGAATAGGGTCTTGTCTACCTTACCCATTAAGTTATTCTTAAGTAAGAAAATCTTAAGCCTATCATACCAGGCTCTAGGGGCTTGCTTAAGACCATACAAGGTTTTGGATAGCTTGAAGACATGATGTGGATGCTTGGGATTCTCAAAGCCTGGGGGTTGTTTAACATACACTTCCTCCTCTATGTAACCATTCATAAATGCACTTTTGACATCCATCCGATACAACCTAAATCCCTTAGATCTGCAAAAGCAAGCGAATACGAATGATCTAGCAACAGAGCAAAGGTCTCATCAAAGTCTAACCCTTAACTTGGCTAAAACTCTAGGCTACCAATCTAGCCTTGTTTCTAACCACGAACCATCCTCACTTTGTTTATTTTTGAACACCCAATGGGTTCCTATCACATTATGACCACTAAGAGGCTCTACTAGGTTCCAGACCTTGTTCCTCTCAAAGTTCTCTAACTCCTCATGCATAGCATTAACCCAGGTCGAATCAGATAACACATGTGATATATCGCGGGGTTCGAAAGAAGCAACAAATACAAAATGGGAGAAGAGACTCGGATCGTAATACCTAGAGCAAGTGACTCGCTCATGAAGATTACCAATCATCTGAACCAGAGGATGACGCCTCTGGATGTGAAGTGGAGCGCCTGGGGGGAGATAACTCCTCTTCGACCTCTACAGGTACTGATGATGATGAAGATGCAACAGGAGCCTCAATTAGAGGTGAAGTAGTGGCTGCAAATTCTTCAATTGGATCAGGAGGTGTAGCAGCAGCAGGCAGGAGACAAACATCAGCTTCGTCCTCATCTTCCTCCACAAATATGCTCTCTATCACCTGTGTGTCACCTGAAATATCTGATCTAGCTCCAGGGCTAGTCTCATCAAAAGTGATATCGCATGTCTCCTGAATAACGTTAGTCTCAACATTAAGAACCCAAAAACCCCTCGAATGTGTAGGATAACCCAGAAATAGACCATCAGAAGTCCTTGACTCAAATTTATCTAGGTTTCCTATCTTGAGAATGAAACACTTGGCTCCAAAAACTCAAAAATAAGAAACTGATGGTTTTCTACCAAACCAAGCTCATATGATGTCTTGCCCAAAGATGGTCTCAAGAAGACACGATTTGTAATATGGCAAGCTGCAGCAATAGCTTCGTCCCAAAATCTCCTCGGAATGCTATACTCATCTAGCATCGTCCTAGCCATCTCGACTAAGGTTTTGTTCTTCTTTTCCACCACGCTATTTTGTTGAGGGACGTGTGGAGAAGAGAACTGATGCTCAATACCACGCTCAGCACATAAAGAGGCAAATGAGACATTCTTGAACTCTATGCCATTGTCACTGCGGATTGCTCTCAAGGCACCAAGAAGTTCAGAAGCCAAACGAAGAACAAGATCATGAAAATGATTGAAAGCTTCATCCTTCGAAACAAGAAAGAACACCCAAGAATATCTCAAAAAAACATCAACTATGACAAGAATGTACCATTTGTCACCAGCTGACCGAACCCTAGCAGGGCCAACAGTATCCATGTGAAGCAATTGTCCTAGTCCGTCAGTCATGACCATAGTCAATGAAGGGTGTGAGGCGGCAACTTGCTTACCATGCTTGTAGAGCGCACATATAGAATCCATGATGGATTTGAGTTTGGGCTGTGAGGACCCCGGTTTATTCGGCTTGTAATGCTTAGTCTTCCATTGACCCTAGCATCACAAATCAAATAAACTAAGCCTCGAGATATGTATACTTTCCAGAAATGCAGTATACACACCCCGTTACAAAGTCATGCATTAATTCCATTCATTCACATAGAACCGAAGCACAACAACAAACCAGAAGTTATTTAAAATAGAGAGTTAATACAAAAGAGAGGCCGACCGGCCAAACAACATACAAAAAACTAAGTAAACAGCGGAAGCAAACATGCCATAAGATGGCGATAAACAAAAGCCAATTAGTGTGCCTTTAACCCACAAGGCAACCAACCGGACCGCCAAGCTAGTCGTCAAACCCGAAGCACATCTCACAAAAGTGAGGCCCTTGGGGCTCACCTTCTTCCTCTGCAACAAAAACATTAAGCAAAGCAACTGAGTGCAATAATGTACTCGCAAGACTGACGTGTAGAGTAACAGGCCTATACATATGCTACATGCAAGATTATTTAAGTGGAGGGAGCTCTGGACTTACTTTTAGCATAAAACATGTTTTCATTTGCAATAATGTAATAGATTTAAAGCAATTTGACAAACTGTTTGTAATTGTTGAAATAACAATGGTACAATAACAATAACAACAACGAGGACAACCTAGAAGTGACTAACCCAATAGCCACCACAACAATAGCATGAACTACCCGTTCATACCAACCAACATCAAGTTTTAATTAAAAGGTTGTAGTCTAACTCTTGGAAGACCTTGCCAAGCGTGTCCATAACCTAGGACGAGGCTATTCGAATAGTTTGAACCTTGCAGGGGTGTACCAATGTACCCACACTTCAGACCGCCTTTTTGCCAAGCTATTAAGCACACTTCCTTTGGTATGCCGGCATGGCTAAGTCCTACGAGACATTTCCAATGGATTAAGCTAATCAACAGCCGCACGTATGGGGGTTAACCCTTAGTGATCTGCTAGCGAAATATGGATCACAGGACCCATACGTGGAGTAGGATACACCAGCCTCGTGGTGCTCCTCCCCACAAACATGTCCATGTTGCATATATCCCATATGAAACCCACCACGCGACTCATTAATTAACACCCCCGAAAGTACTTAGTCAAGAGAGGTCCCATATATCTCTAGTGTGGTTAGCACGCAAGAATGCTTGGTTTAGTGTAACAAGATGTTCGGTCCTTGTTTACTCGGGCACCATTCCAGTCACACCCAAAAGCACACCATCTTACCATTGTGCCCAAGTCCAAATTATTTTGTTTTTATTTTTAGTTTTCACAAATAAACATAGCACAAAGGTTGAAACATAGAGTCATAATAAGTTTGTGTGATCAAGGTTATCGACTAAGTCGATAAATGCCCAATTCTACTGGTAACTAAGTATTGCTACGCATCATATCGCAAAGGCAATAAAAGACCATAAATCATTCACGGGCTCTAATTCACGGTGAGGATAATAACTTTGTGGCGGTGGCAGGGTGAATAATTTGATTGCAACAATGCAATGGGATTAACTACCTCTAATCGATAAAATTAACTTTGACAAAAAAGCATGCATACATACAATTTGTAAACAAAGTATTAGACTTGAAAATAATGGGAATGAACTGGATATGATTAAACTGCTTGCCTTTGCCTTGCTAGAGATATTCGACTTGCTGCAGAGGATCACTCTCGTAATCAACGTCATCTAACGATAAAAACTGCCAAAGCGAAAAATAGCGAATAAACACCAGAATGCCAAAAAAATCTCCAACAATTAAGAAATTAATACAAAAGAAAGATAATGATTTCATGTTAATTTGGAGACATATACTAATGGATTTGGAGTTTGTAGGAGAAGGTTATGCCCTAACCAACTTGTGGGCTCCCCGGGTTATTGGAAATGTACTTAATTAAATTCATACAGTAACATGATTATTAATGAAGGAACAGTACTGTCCCTTAATTAAAGATCATGCTAAAGGTATAAATTCAACAAGTAACAATTCCAATAAACAGGATCCCCGGATATATATATATCTCACAATGGTTCCCAGGATCAATGACCATTGCATATATATATCCTTTAACAACATTGCATCATACACATACAAGTCGTACATTTGCATAATTAAACATAAGTTTACAACATTCGGGTTTAGTACTACAATATAGAGTGACTTGGTCACTACAACATATTCAACAGCGGAAGCAAAATAAACTGAAAAAGTCCACCAATGGCCTCATCCACCCGCAGGCAATTGCGTGGAGGAAAGAAGTAGCGTTACTCGTTAGCGTCACCCTGATCGGCGCTAACGGGTACTTCATAAAGGAAACCGTCCTCACCTGCAACAATAGGTGATAGCACCTTGAGTACGGAAGGTACTCAGCAAGTCTTACACAAACTAATTAAAGAAAGTGGTTATTAGAACCTATTCAAAGGAGTAGAGTTTTTACATGCATAAGGTTACAACAGGAAGGTATAAAGGTTCAGATTTGCATAAAGCGATACATCTTAACCTACAAAGGCTAACTTTTGATAAAGCAATTTAATAAATCAAAGTTAAAGTCGAACTGTAGGTAAAGACATTAAATATAAACAGTACAGTGCATGATTCCCTCATGCAAACCGAAAATAAACCCAAACCAGATTTTTGAAAATCAAAACTTCTATACAGGTGACATCAATTCAAGTTATCGTCCATGACCGTGGACACGGCTATTCGAACAGTTTATACCCTGCAGGGGTGTACATCTTTACCCACATGACTTAGCTAGCCCGTTGCCTTCGGATGCCTCCGAATGATGACATACTTCCTTTGGTATGCCGACCGGGAAACTAAGATTTGGTATTTTCAACAAGCCAACACTATTGAGTTGGACCCCATGTGTGAGCTAATCCCGGTTAAACAACGATCGATAGCATCCGCCTAACCGGGCACACATGTTGCGTCGATGAATGCGATCCAAACAATTTAATGCGAATTGGGTTCCCTACCCATAGTAGAATGCTATTGGCACCATTAAGGTATCGTATATGCGACGAGGCACATATACGCCCTCACCCTCCTAAGAACATCTGATACTGACATACAAGCTCACATGGCATAAAACGCAGTCCTCAGACCAGAGCATCTATGCCATACAAGGTCAATACACATATCCTTACTCTCCTGTTTCCAACTCAATAGTCTCAACCTTTTACTTAACCAAGCAGCGCCCATACACTTTGCATGTGGAAGTGCGTGGGGACTTGAACCAATGGTCGAGTTCGGTCCTTAATTAACCGGACAAGTCCACCACAAACCCAATCTCGTGCACAAAAGCACCATCACTAGCTTCCTCTTGTCCAGATCAATTTGAATTTCAAATACAAGACTGATTTAAAGAAACTGGACAAAGAGTTTAAAATAACAATAGTTCAGTTGTGATTCCCATGTTTGACAAGATATGCTTGTCAAACTCTAAAATCTCTAGACTGCATGTCTAAGCTAAAACTAAAAATATAGCTTATGATATACAGTACTATGCTAGGGTTAAGTGTATGGTGACAATTGAGGTAATCCATCATGTTTGGTCATAGCTAACTACTAACAGATCACATTTTGTATTTTCAGAAAAATAGCATGCACAGATATCACTGGATTTGTAAAAGCTATTGTACAAAATTTGGGATCAATATGGTGCAAAGAGGATGCTTGCCTTGGTAGTAGTATATACATTGCGAGTTGAGTGATACGAGGTAGATTCAAAACTTCAAATGAACAGATTCTATAGAAAGCAAATAAATCCAATAAATGCCAAATCGACGTGAAGCTCAAAATGAAGGAAAATGCATGATCAAATTGGAAATGCATGATTACAGTATGTTTAAGCCATAACTACCCATAATAATGATATTAACCCATTATATAGCTTACTGTTTTCAAAAGACAGAAACTAGAGTTTAGTGCAAAGTTCCAGTTTTCATATTTTAGAAGAGCTGAAAACAGGACCGGTTGCAAATTTTCGGAAAAAGGAATATAGAACATGCAAAAGTTCATAAATTAAACTTAGCATGATCTTTTAGGGTAATTAATATCCCAAACCAATCTTAGTCTAACCTAACTAGTTAGATCACATCAACTAAGAAGAAATTCATTTTGTCGGTTAACCGACAAAAAGAAACAGAAACAGATCTCAACTAGAAGTTAAAATAGATGATGACAAGAATGGAAAGATCAACTTGTCATCTGCTAGGGTTTAGTCAAAACCTAAATAAGATGGTAAGTTAACAGGAAGAACCCTAGGTCTTGAAAATGACATGGAAAACCGAAAAGTTATAATATCAACTTTTAAGTTTGAAGCAAGTTGAAGCTACTGATGCTTAAAAGAATGATTCATAGGAGCTTCTTAAGTCCTTAAGATGCTCAAGATATCATAACTAGGGTTTTTGGCTTACCAGTATAGGAAAGATACCAAGATTCTGAAAACTCTGATTTAACCTGCAAGTTTGAAGCAAGTTGAAGCTACTGATGCTTAAGATGCTTAAAAGAATGATCGACAGAGAGATAAATTCTGATTTAACCTGCAAAAGATATCAAATCTTTAATGCAAGGTAAAACCAGGCTTAAGGATGGATAAGCAAAGGATAGGAGCAAAATCCCTTGGGATGCAAGGAAGAAAGTGAGCTTGGTGGTCAACAATGGCTGTGACTCAAAGAAACTAGGGTTTATATATAGATGTTGAGCTACAGGAAAGAGGAAAGATCTAGAGTTTATGAGGTGTCCATTTAGGGCTAATTATCCCAAAAATTAGTTGCAAAAACTTTGGGATAAATCCTCTCCTCTGAGAGAAATCTGCACAAGAGAGAGGGAAGAAGATAAGAGTCGGTGACATGTGGGTCCCATGGCGATCCACAAATGCGTCTCACAAAGGCTCAAACAAATGTCAGCCGTCCGATTGGAAATGGGCGGCTGTGATAAATAGAGAGATTAAATGATTTGAATCGGTACCAGTTAATATGGACCGCACGATCTAGATCGGTTGATCGAGATCTAATCGAAATCCCGAAGCGGTCGCGGCTCGCTTTCAAAGAGAGACGTTGGATTAAAATCCAACGATCAGCTAAAAGAATACACGTCGCCCCGTTTAGATGCGATGGCATAACACCGTTGGATCTGATTTCTACGGTCAGGATGGAAAATTGAACCGGATGGTCCGATTGCATACACTCATGTGGACCTTACGATTGAAATCCAATGATCCACCGATTTTGGGCTTTAAAGGCCCACGGTCAAAAAGGAGCGCCGTAGGATTGAAATCCAAAGGCCCGCATAAACGCGCGCCTCTGATTTCAAATTGGAATAAGCGACGCCGTTAGATCAATAATGAATGGCTACGATCGTGAGGGGATCCGGAGTCGTCCGAATGCATACACCAATCTGGACCACACGATGAAGATCCAACGGCCCAGAGGAGTGCGGGCTTTATAACACGCGGTAAAAAGGAAAAGCCGTAGGATTTGAATCTAACGGCTCAGATAAAAGCGCGCCTTTAAGTTTAAAACGAAAAGGGGTGCGCTGTTGGATCGAGAATGAGCGGTGGAGATTGAAAGGGATCGGAGTTGTCCGATTGCACACTGCGATCTCGCTCGTTAGATCAAGATCCAACGGCGGAGATTAAGATGCACACGTGGACAGCTTGCGGGGTGTTATAGCTTCGCCCGTTCGATTGAAGATCAACGGCTCATATCACGCGTGGAGTTTTGGGCTTGCGCCCGAACGTGACCGAGCCAGACCAATTGCACTGGGTTGGACCCAACCACATGAGACCGAGTCGCTACAGTGCAAGGGTTTAGGTTTAGACCGGTTTAGTTGACCAAACCTTATTCAAATATTTAAAAGATTTGACTGGGCTTTTAAAAATAGCAAATAAATTTATAAAATCATGAAATTTTTACTGGAAGCTACTGGGATAACATATTTCCCAGATAAATTTTATAAACCACATTTTCACTTTGAAAAATACATAAATATTTATTTCAGGCCGAAAATATTTATTTAAAGACAATAAATTTTTCTTTAAGCCCAAATAATTTCTAAAAATGCAACAAAAATATTTTTAGCCAAGATAATTTATCTAGGTCTGTAATAAAAATACTTCAGTCATAATACAAGTTTTATCTCGTATTCCTTTAAGACTTCAAATGGTTCTTTAGGGTTTTGGCTAAAAGGAAGGTTTTTAATTTGTAACATCTTTGCCCAAAGTGTAGAAATGAGCAGTAATGTTATGAATTACCTCATTCTTGTTCATAAAGCATTTTATTACTGTTTATAAACTTGGGGCTCATTACAAACCTACCCTTAAGAAAATCTCGTCCCAGAGATTTGGAACAAGTTTAAGATTAGAAAGGAGTGAAATAGAAATGATTTATGAGGAACTTCAACATCTGTTGTCTTGGTTTCCTTCAATGATAACAAAGAAGAAATTTACATAACAATATAGTGTTATCATTACATCTTTGTTTACATTGCTTTGTTTAAACTTTCCTTTCTTGATTCAAGGAAAGTACTAAACAACAAAAGATGGGGTGCTCAACTGCATCGATCTTTGCGCTCCCAAGTGGCTTCATCCTCGGAATGATTAGCCCATCAATTTTCAAGAACTTGTGATGCGATTTCTTGTCCTGCGTTCCATTGTGTCGAGGATACGACCGGCCGTTCTTGATAGGAAAGATCAGGTTGGAGATCAAGATGCTCATAGCGATTGCCTCAATAGGAACACGAAGGCATTTCTTCAATTGAGACACATGAAAAGTATCATGCATCACGAGAGTGATTCGGTAGTTCCAATTGATAAGCTCTGACTCCTCGCAGCAATTATTCGGAAGGGTCCGATATAGCGAGGTGCGAGCTTTCCTTTACAAAACGATGAGTACCCTTCATAGGTGACACTTTAAGATAGATATGGTCATCCACCTCAAAGCTCAATTCACGACGGCGATGATCAGATAGCTCTTCGGCGAGGCTATAGTTTTCAAACAATCTCGAATCGACGAACTTGCTCTTCTCGCTTCCTTTACCAAGTCCGGACCATAGAATGACCTTTCACGGACTCGAGACCAATTCAATGGAGTCCTACAAGCTCTCCCATACAAGGCTTCAAAAGGTGACATTTGAATACTTGCTTGGTAGCTATTATTGTAGGAAAATTCCACATATGGCAAAGATTTCTCGATCTTTGCTATAGGATAGCACATAAGCCGAAGAAGATCTTCCATTACTTGATTCACTCTTTCGGTTTGACCACTAGTTTGAGGATGATAAGCGATCGAAGAGAGTTCGATCCCATAGCCCGATGAAGGCTATTCCAAAAATGGGAAGTGAATCGAGGACCACGGTCGAAACAATGACCTTAGGAACACCATGAAGACAAACAATGCTAGCAATATAAAGCTCGCTAGTTGCTTGCCATTGAAATCGGTCTGGCCGGAATAAGATGGGCCACTTTAGTTAAGCGATCGATGATTACCCAAATGGCATCGGACCCTTTGGAAGTTATAACACCCAAGTTTATAAACAGTAATAAAATGCTTTATGAGCGAATGAGATCTGTTCATGGCATTACTGTTCATGTTTACACTTTAGGCAAACATGTTACAAGTTAAAAACCTTCTTTTGTAGTCAAAACCCTAAAGAACCATTCAAAGTCTTAAAGGGATACAAGATAAAACTTGTATTATGACTGGGAAGTATTTTTATTAAAGCCTAGGTAAATTATCTTGACTAAAACTATTTTTGTTGCATTTTTAGAAATTATTTGGGCTTAAAGAAAAATTTATTGTCTTTAAATAAATATTTTCGGCCTGAAATAAATATTTGTGTATTTTACAAAGTGAAAATGTGGTTTATAAAATTTATCTGGAAATATATCATCCCAGTAGCTTACAGTAAAAATTTCATGAATTTATAAATTTATTTGCTATTTTAAAGTCCCATCAAACCTCTTAAGTGTTCAAATGGGTCAGTCAACTAAATGGTCCAAACCTAGCCCTAATCTCAGAGCGACTCGGACCACGTATCTTGGTCCAACCCAATCATCTTGGTGCTGCTCGTCACGTTCGAGCGCGAGCCCAAAATCCACGCGTGATGCGAGCCGTCGATCTTCAATCGAGCAGGCGAGCTCACGCATCACCGAGCCGCCGTCGCGTGTACAAGATCAACCTCCACCGTTGGATCTTAATCCAATGAACGTGATCGGTGTATGCAATCGGACAACTCCGATCCTTATTCAATCTCCACCGTTCGCTTCAATCCAACCGTGACGCTCTTTTCGTTTTAAACTTAAAGGCGCGCTTTTATTTCAGCCGTTAGATTCAAATCCTACGGTTTTTCCCTTTTTCCTGCGTGTTATAAATCCCGCACTCCTCTGGACCGTTGGATCTTCATCGTATGGTCTAGATTTGTGTATGCATTCGGACGACTCCGGATCCCCGCACAATCGTGGCCGTCCATCCTTGATCTAGCGGTATCGCTTATTTCAATTTGAAATCAGAGGCGCGCGTTAATGTGGGCCTTTGGATCTCAATCCTACGGCACTCCTTTTTGACCGTGGGCCTTTAAAGCCCAAAATCGGTGGGTCGTTGGATTTTAATCGTGCGGACCACATGGGTGTATGCAATCGGACCATCCGGTTCCATTTTACATCGATCTGAGAAATTAAATCCAACGGTCTTGAGCCATAGCATCAAAAGAAGAGTGGCGTGTATATCTTTTAATTGATCGTTGGATCTTGATCCAACGTATATCTTTGAAAGTGGAGCCCGCGATCCCGGGATTTCAATTAGATCTCGATCATCCGATCTAGATCGTGCGGTCCATATTGGCGCATACGATTCAAATTATTTAACCCCTCTATTTATCGCACCACCCATTTCCAATCGGACGGTTGGTGTTCTTTTCGCATTTTAGGAGACGCACAGGTGTGGATCGCCAGCGGGACCCACATGTCATATTTTGCCTCTCTTCTTCCTTATCTCTGTATGCACCATTTTTGTGAGCAGGGAGAGGATTTATCCAAAGATTATACACTAATTTTTGAGATGTTTAGCTAAATGGACACCTCATCAACTCTAGATCTTTCCTTCTTGCTCTGTAGCTCAACACCCATATATAAACCCTAGCTTTCCTTCTTTGTTGCCATTGTTGACCGAAGAAGCTCATCCTTTTCTTCTTGACAGTGGAGTTTCTTGCTCTTGTTCCTTTGCTTATCCATCCTAAACTCTGGTTACACTTTGCAATAAAGATTGATTATCTTTTGTAGGTTAAATCAGAGTTTAATCCTCTGTTGATCAGCATCGGGTTTTCAAAACCCTTGGCATATCTCTTCTCCTGGTAAGCTAAAACCCTAGCTGTAACATCTTGAGCATCTTAAGGACCTTAGAAGCTGCTGTGAACCATTCTTTTAAGCATCGTAGCTTGATCTTGCTTCAAAGCGAAAAGTTGATATTATGCCTTTTCAGTTTCTCATGTCATTTTCAAGACCTAGGGTTCTTCCTGTCAACTTACCATCTTATTTAGGTTTTGACTAAACCCTAGCAGCATGACAAGTTAATCTTTCCAATCTTGTCATCATCTATTTTAACTTCTAGCTGAGAATTGTCCTGTTTCTTTTTGTCGGTTTAGCCGACAAAATGATCTCCTTCCTAGTCGATGTGATCTAAGCTGGCCAGGTTAGACTAAGGTTGGTTTGGGATGTTAATTACCTAAAGGATCATGTTAAGATTCATTTATGGACTTTTGCATGATCTATACTTCTTTTCCAAAATTGCAATCATCTGTTTTGACTCTTTTACAATGAAACCGAGTTTTGCACTAAAACCTAATTTCTGTCTTTCAAAAGCAGTGAGCTATATAATGGATTATTATCATTATTATGGGTAGTTATGGCTTAAGCATACTGTAATCATGCATTTCTAGATTGATCATGCATATTTCTTCCATTTTGGACTTATTGTAACCTTATGCATGTAAAAACTCTACTCCTTTGATTAGGTTCTAATAACCACTTTCTTTTATTAGTTTGTGTAAGACTTCTTGAGTACCTTTTGTACTCAAGGTGCTACCACCTATTGTTGCGGTGAGGATGGTTTTTTATGAAGTACCCGTTAGCGCCGATCGTGGTGACGCTAACGAGTAACGCCACTTCTTTCCTCCACGCAATTGCTGCGCGGGTGGATGAGGCCATTGGTGGACATTTTCCGTTTATTTTGCTTCACAGATATCGTTAAAGTGACCAAGTCACTTAATATTGTAGTACTAATAGAATGATGTAACCTTATGTTTAATTATATCAATGTATGATGGTATGTGTTTGATGCAATGTTGATGAAGGATATATATGCAATGGTCGCTGATCCCGGGAACCATTGTGAATCATATATATCCGAATCTGTTTCATTGGATCTGTCATTTGTTAAATTTATATCTTTAGCATGGTTTTTAATAAAGGCGATCTTGTTCCTTCATTAACAATTGTGCTACTGATATGAATTTAATTAGTAACATTTCCAATAACAGGGGTCCTCATCAGTAACACCCTACCGACAAAGGCCCGAATGCTACTAAACTAACACAATAACATTTTAACATTGAAATAATTCTCTAAAATCCATGTAACCTCCTTTGTTTAGTTACTAAACCAGAGGTCCCAACATTTAAATATAACATAGTTAACTAATCCACCTCCAACAAAAACAAGAGATAACCATAACTATGCTAACATCACTACATCATCCATAGCATGCTAAATAGCTAAAACATAAACAGAATGACATTCATAATCCTCTAATCAACTCTATTACAATTTATCCCAAGCATAGTGAGTAATCATAAGAGATTCTTTATGCAATTACTCAACTACTAAATTATCAATCTATTAGTCCAAATGTGAGTAGTTAGATGCGATTGTGCATCCACTACTATTCCCTCCCATGCATGCCGTTCTTGTATAGAGGTACCTAAAAACACAACAAAGAAGAGTGAGTCCAAAGACCAGCAAGTACATCAAATGGCAACAATAACATAGACAATGTAACATTAACAACCATCTACCATCTCAATTATAAACATGTCATATGCTCATGCGATGCAAGATGCAAGATGCTCAAGTGCTCTTTCTCTTTCTCTTTAACTTTTGCATTTTACAGGTAATGCAAAGTATGCAACCGTCATTGCATACCCATGCTCGTGCCCTCTCGCACAGTGGACCAAGAGCCTATACACCACATGTATAGGGACCTTTGCCCATCATCGTAATGATGGGGACCTCTTTCTCATAGCCCACATTCCACGAATGTGGGGACCTCAAGCAGATCCATACATGACGGGACCTCAAGAAATGCATACTTGGTCACCACGTGACCAAGCTTCAAAGAAGATCTCAATATGCACATGCACGAGATCTATTCATCATCAATATACCAAATACAATAACATTGAACATAAATAGAGCATAACCATACTTGGAGCATAACATCATGCCGCCACTTTACTTTGCTATCATGTAACAAAAACATGCATACACCGAGTCTCAAACATGTTTCAATTATGCATATGCACTATGTCAACATCTTTCATACACAAGAGTTCAACGTGTACACCTCACCATGTATGGATTAGCAATGTACAAAGAAAGCTTTACCATAACTTGCATTCATCAAGATAAATGAGAACTCATCACAATAACATCCGTGCATAGTTACTGCAAGCGTTCACAAACAATCTTATCATCCAAACATAATTATGCAACAACCCGAATACTTGCCTTAACCGTGCGAGAGCGGTGGGACGCGAAGAGGTGCTGCCCCTGAACCGCGCTCCCACCTGAACATAAAGGTACCCCAATCTAAGACCAACATGCTGAACCAAAAGCATAAATAACAACACAACGGAACTCGCTAACTCTCAAGTGTTAACAAAACCTCCAATTTCTAGCGATCGTTTGGTACCGCTGTGGACAGTCAACTTCTAAAATACATAACTTTCTGCTCAAGAATCCAAATAAGATGATCTTAGGCTTTATGAAAAGGTAATTAAATTACCTAAATAAACTTAGTTGGGGAGCCCTTTGATTCTTCCATTAACTTCCCCTATCAAACCAACCATCAGACGACAGAATTCTCGTCGGGTTCTCTGGACAGTACGCTAAAACCACCATAACTTTTGCTACGAAAGTCCAAATCTCGTGTTCTTTAACTCTATGAAAAGGTATAGAAATTACCCACATTTTTCGTTATACTGAGGTTCCCTGATTTTCCATTTAACTAGCAGTAATAACCAGTTTTCTACAGACTGCCCAAAACTGACAGATTAAAAGAGCAGCGATACTAAAACATTCATAACTTCCTGACCGTTAATCGGATTTGGGTGATCTTGGTGGCCACTGAAAGCTACGAACATAACCTACAACTCTCTAGGAGACCAAACCCTAATTCGGCCTCTAAATACATGAAACTGGCCGCGCAACAAACTGGACAGAACGCAATCTAATAGCAATCGCGACCGATCCACAAAACGAATTCATAAACGCATCTAATACAAAAGATTCAGCGGGAAGGGTCTTCGTTACCCTTGGTGCAGCTGAGGATCGTAAGCTCGGTTGGTGATCCTCTTCCTTCTCTTCTCTCCTCTCCCTTCCCTCTTTTCTTCCTTCTTGGCCGCCACCCAAAAGGAGGTCACCTTCTTCTTCCCTTGGCCGGCTGCCATGGGGACTAGGGAGATGCTAGGGAGGCGCAAGGTGAGGTAGCCATGGAGGGTGGTGCTAGGGAGGCGCAAGATGGAGGAGGAGGTGGAGAGTGGCGCCACAAGGTGGAGGAGGAGGAGTGGGGAAGTGGGGTGCTAGGGTTAGTGCCCCCTTCCTTGGCCGGCCACCTATTGGGCTCTTGGGCCCCAAGCCCAAGTTGGGTTGGAAACAGACAAAATCCCCTCTCTAAGCCTGCTAGCGCAATTTCCGATTGATCCTTCCCGCAATTACGTTTAATTCTCTCCGAACTTCTAATCTTTCCCGACTAATGCTTAACACACTTTCGTGGTATTACACTCACAGAAGCCTTGGGAAGACCAGTCACAAAATCCATACCGATCTCTTCCCACTTCCACTGTGGAATAGGCAAAGGTGAAGGGTACCGGTGGCTTCGGATGTTCACTTTAACCCTTTGACAAATATCACATTCAAGAACATCTTGAGCAATTCGCTTTTTCATTTGACTCCACCAAAATGTTTTCTTTAAATCTTGATACATCTTGGTACTCCCGTGATGTAGAAAACTTGAATTATGAGCCTCTCTAAGAATTAGACTTAGATGGGGATCAAGAGTACTACCAAACGATTGCGATATCGAATCATACCGCGATCATCTTGAAAACTCGTTGGCTTTACTCGCTTTCATATTTTCCTTAATTTGGCTACCTCGGCATCGTTTTTGGGCCTCAAGAATCTGGGATTCTAAGGTAGGCTCCACTTGTAATGCTGAGGAAACCCGCTCCCACCAATTCAAGACTTAAGCGTAGAAAATCAGCACACAAGTCTTTTCCGTGAGTAGAGAGAATATGCAGATTGCATTGTGACTTTCGCTTAAAGCGTCGCCACAACATTGGCTTTACGGGATGATAATGAATACCCATGTCGTAGTCCTGATCAGTTCAAGCCATCTTCTTTGTCTCATATTCAAGTCGATTGAGTGAATATGTACTTGAGCTTTATGATCTCGTATAGATCTCACAACGATTACCTAGAAGGTAATGCCGCCAAATCTTCAATGCATGGACCACGGCGACCAATTCTAAATCATGAGTAGGATAATTAACTTCATGAGGGCGAATCGCCGAGATGCATATGCCACAACTCGGCCTCCTTGCATAAGCGCACTGACCAAGTCCATGGCGAGATGCATCGCAATAAATGTCAAGCTCTTAAGAACATCAGGAAGAGTAAGAATGGAGCTTTAGTCAAGAGGGTTCTCGAAGTCAAAACTCTCTTCACATTTAGTGACCATTCAAATTTCTTCTCTTTCGCAAGAGCCGAGTGGAGGTCTAGCAATTTTGGAGAAATTTTCAATGAACTGCGGTAATAACCCGCAAGTCCAAGAAAACCGGATCTCGGGATACTTTTGGGAGGCTTCCAATTCAGACATCTTGTACCTTGCTTGGATCAACAGCAATGCCTCCTTGAGATAACACATGCCCCAAAAATGCAACCTCTACGAGCGTAAAGCACACTTGCCGAACTTAGCATATAATCGATGCGAAGCGAAGTGTTTCCAACACAAGTCGCAAATGTTGTTCATGGTCTTTATCGGACTTGGAATAAATAAGGATGTCGTCAATGAACACGACAACGAACTTATCCAAGAATTCCATGAACACGAATTCATAAGATTCATGAAATAAGTGGAGCATTGGTCGGACCAAAGGACATAACGGTATACTCGCACAACCCGTAACGAGTAGAAAAAGTGTTTTAGGAATGTCCTCGGCTCTAACCTTGATTTGATGATAACCCGACCTCAAATCAATCTTTGAAAAGACTCGGGCACCAACCAACCGATCAAAAGATCATCAATTCGAGGCAGAGGATATTTGTTTTTGATGGTGACCTCATTTAACGGACGGTAATCCACACACATCCGTAAAGTGTTGTCTTTCTTTTGACAAAGATTGCGGGCATCCCCAAGGTGAGGAGCTCGGTCGAATAAATCCTTTGTCAAGCAAGTCTCAGTTGCTTCTTCATTTCCACCAACTCATTGCGGGCATTCGATACGGACTCCACGGATATCGGGCGATGCGAAGCGAGTTCAATAACAAACTCCACTTCCGATCCGGTGGCAAACCGGGAAGGTCTTGAGAAAAACATCAACATACTCATCGACAATTGGTACTAACTCCAAAGAAGGAGTGGTATCAACTCGGTGAGCACAAAGACGAGCCAATTGCTTTGGAATGGTAAACAACTTGAATACCGTGCGCATTGGTCATAGAAATAGACCGCCTGGAACAATTGATTTGACCTCGTTCTTGGACAGCCAATCCATACCTAAATGACGCCCAACCCTTTAGAGTCAATCACAATTAGATTTGCTAAAAACTTTACCCCAAGGATTGTTATGTTGACCCCATAGCAAATCTGATCGTTTTAAAGACCGACCTGGTGATTGAATAATAAAAGATGGTTGGAGGGTATGCATGTCTAATTGGTGTTGAGCAACAAATGATTGCTAACAAAGAATGAGATGCTCAGAGTCAAATAAAGCGATGATTTGGATTGAAATTAACTAGGAGCATACCCATAACAACTTCAGTGTATCAGTAGCCTCTTCGCAGTTGATCTGGTTCACATGCCCACGATGAGCCGGATCGGCCTTGATAGGGGCCTGCGAAGGGCTGGCCGCGCACAGTAACTGGATAGGGTCGAGCAGAGGCAATCCTTGCCGCTTGCCACACACTTGTTGGCATAATGCCCGGACGACCACAATGAAAGCAGATAACCCCAGGTTAACATTGTTATGAGGGCGGGCTGATTTCCACTTGGTCTGGCCCGATTGGTGGGAGGAGATGAGCGAGGGGCAAACACCGCCGGCCTTGGTGAAAATGGAGTGGTGCTCGTGGTGGTCTAGACAACCACATACGAGGCCTTGGTGAGTGCCACCGAGAATAAAGCGAGAAGTCGGCCGCCGCTGCGTGACTCCTCCAACGCCTTGCTCTTACTCTCGGCCACAATTGCTTTATTGACCAAATGAGAGAAATTTACGAAGTCATGCAAAGCCACCGCCATCTGCAGCTTCTTGGATAGCCCATTCAAGAACCGGTTTCGACGACGAAGGTCGATCGAAAGCGTCATCGAGCATATCGGCAAGGAAGTTGAACTCATGAAGATATTCGGTTATAGACTTTCGCCCTTGCTTGAGAGCGAGAAATTCTTGTTGCTTGATCATGATTACTCCCTCAGGAATATGAGCTTCGCGGAAAGCCTCCACGAACTCATCCCAAGTAGGGACATGTCGGCAGTGAATAGCAAGAAGATTATCCCACCATATGCTAGCGGCCCATCGGTGATAAGCGGCAAAAGAACCTTTTCCTCTCGGAACATTGAGCAATCAAAAGCTTCTTCTCAATGGTCCGGCTAATCCTCGCCTTCCATGGGATCACGAGAATCGGAGAACACCGGCGGGTTAGTCCGCCGAAAGTCGACAAGACCGCCTACGCACATGGTGGCCTCTGCTCTCGGCGGCGATGCAACAGAGAAGAAGTATTACGCGCACCTGCTCCAAGATGCGCGTCAGTCCATCGGTTGCGCTCAATTTGCATGAGCACATCGGCCATCGAAGGTGGTGGAGAAGCTCCTCTTCACCGGGACCACCTTGCGGACCACGAGAACCGGAGGGTTCGATCCACCCTCCACGAGAATGAGGCATGGGAGTCGACATGCCCCTCCTTGTTGCGCTTGACGAGTAGTAGGTCGACATCTGTTACCACACCATGGTTAACAACACAACAAGGACATACTTGCAAACACAAACAAGGTTGCAATTAGAAAAGAAACATCGATGTATATATAATGCATCATGTTATGTTATGCATTCAAGTTAACATCAAACCGAAACTTCATATATATACAACAAAAATTTGGTTCTAGTCTTACATTATAGTCGGCCATAATGTCGGATTAAACCGAAAGTTAAACTTACATACTTTGTACAAAATACTACGCCCTATTACATACAATTTATTTAAGGGCAACTACTAGACTAAAAGACACTCAACCACGAGGATTCATCGTCGAGGTGCTAGCGTAGAGATCGGTTAAAGTTCACCGGAAACTCATTCAAAAGATGAGCTCCAGGGAACCGGTATCAACGAGATCCAACGGGCTAATGAGTCGCCTCGGGAACCCAACGATGGTGATGACCTGTGAGGTGCATCCGCAGAGTGCGAGGAAAGCTGCGATCATCCGGGCTTGGCGCACTTGTCCATAAGCAGTGCACGCACCGCCACGGAAGTCGGTAAAGAGGTGGTGCAAAGAAGCGGCAGGAGAGGTCTCGTTGTCACCATAAAGCACGTTGCAGGAACGCGTTCATGTTGACTCCAAGAAGCGTGTACTCACGGGCCTCGATGAAGGCGATGCCTAGTTTCCCATAGCTCCCTCACAAGACAATGATGGATTTGGTCCATGATGAGGACCATCTCGCCAAGCGCCGCACACTGGGTCTTCGCCAAATCGTATCTCGCGAACATGTTCACTTCGAGGTAGGACCTTGATTCGGAAGTGGTCGTAGGGTGGTTGAGACAATTCCGTCAAATCATGACGAAGGAGGCTCATCATCCTACTTGCAGCTTCCTGAACTGCCATAGCCTCAGAGGTGGCAAGTGCTTGGACACAGTAAGGAACATTGCCGGCTACGTGCCTAGCGATGACATTGATGAAGGCACGGTACTCCTCCATCCCTGGTCCTCGATCTCGTCGATAAATGGCATACTCCGGCTGATAGGTGAAGTTGGAGCGCCACATCATGTCCCGAAGTAATGCTGGGAACCCATCAACATCTTCAGCTCGAGTCTCCTTGACCAAGTACCAACCGCTCATCTATGGGCAAAAAGACAAGATAAGAAGCAATTCACTTTTAAATAAACCAACAGAAAGTTGGGCAAGAAGTGACTGTAACACCCCAGTCCATCATGAACCTGGAATGCTACTAAACAAACTCTAAAAAAACTCTAAGGAAGATAATTCTAATAAATTTTGGCAGAACCTCCCTTGTAAAGTTATTTACATGAAGGTTCCAACACACAGGATAATCAAATATTAATTAAACTTCCATTCCCAAGACATCAAAGGATAATCAGAAACATGCTAAGAATCCATCATGACTAGAGAGGTATAAAATTCCACTACTCCTCATTATTACATTTAATCCATAGCATAAAACAAAACATAATATTCAAAGATCAATCATTCTCTGAAGATCATTCATCCTTATTTAGTTCATGTGGTATGTGTGTGACTAGCAGTCTACTTTCCCCCATGCATGTCATTCCTGTCTCGGGTACCTAAACAACAATAAAGCAAGAGTGAGTCCATAGACTCAGCAAGTACATTAAGAAACCATGGCAATAACACACATGTAAAGGAGATTAACATTAGAACATCGTGTATGCAAATGCAATGCTCAAGGACTTTTATCTTTAACTTTACGTGTACATTACACTGTCATGCAGTATCGCGACGCCGCCGCATGCCCATGCTGTCTGGCGCGCACGACAGGGGACAATTGCCCGTTACTCCGCAAGTAACAGGGACCTCAAGCCCACACTCCACGAGTGAGGATCTCGCCCGTCACATTCATGACGGGATCTCCAAGGAAACATACTTGGACACTACGTGACCAAGCCTCAACATGATATCTCTATGCAAATGCTTATCATGTAATCAGAGGGACTTCTCAGTATTAGTAAAAGGATCAAAAGGAAATAGTTGATTTTCGCAGCTAGCAGGGGTGAAAGCGTTTACGCCAACTGGGCTCAGGCTCCGCCCATCAGCCTTAGGTGGCCGGCCAACGGGAGGCACCACTTTCCCAAACCCTAGCCGAGCCCCCACTCCCTTTGGCGCGCCCCATCTCCTCTCCTTTTCCCCCCCATGCGCACCACCTCCTGGTTCCTCTCCCTTGCGCCCCAACCTCCTCCAAGAGCCCCTCCATTGCTTGCCGGCCTTGAGGAGAAGAAGCCCTCCTGCAACCGGCCATAGAGGAAGAAAGGAGGGAAGAAAGGAGGGAGAAGAGAAGGAAGAAGAGGAAGAGGGAGGGATCGCCATCCGGGGTTCGCATTCGGCAGCGTCGTCAAGGGTAACATGCTGTTCTTGAAGGATAATTAGTCTTGGGAGAGATTTTGGTTAGTCTTTGTTTAGATGGTAGTCGGTCTGCTGTAATGAAATTTTCGTCCAGTGGCTTGCGGGGTAAATTTCGTGTGGTTAGAGGATGAATCTGGAGTTTTGGTCTCCTAGAGAGTTGTAGGTTATTGTCTTATCTTTCAGTGGCCGCCAAGTTCACTCAAATCCGATTAACGGTTAGAGAGTTATGATTTTTCTAAGTCTGCTGTTCCACTGCTCTGTCAGTATTTAGACAGATTGTAGAAAACCAATTAAAAGTGATGGATAAAGTGGAAATCTGAGAACCCCAGTATAACGAAAGTTGTAGATAATCCTTCTAGCTTTCAGGAAAACTAAAGATCATGAAATTTGGACGAACGTAGAGAAAGTTATGATAGTTTCATTGTTGCTGTCCAGAAACCCGACGTGAAAATTGATACTCTGTTGTTTAGATTGGTAGGGCTAGTAAATGGCCGAATCAGAGAACCTCACCAACTAGGTTTAGAAGGGGAATTCAATAACCTTTTCAGAATGTCCAAGATCACTCCATTTGGATTTCTGTACATTTAGTTATGATTTTTCGAAGGGGGCTGTTCTCTGGAAAAGAAATCTGACAGCCGCTTTAACGTTGGGGGTTGCGTTTAGTGGACGATGTACTCATGTTGTGTTTATGATTTTGTTATTAGACCCTTATGGTAGCCTTAGCTTGTCTCAATTGTTGTCCAGGTGTGGGTTTGGCTCCGGGAGCACTACCTCATTCCCGACATCCACCTTCGCACGGTTGAGGCAAGTGCATTGTTGTTTGAATGATTGTCTAAATTGTGTGTTATTTGCTGTATGGATGCATTGCAAGATGGTATACTTAATGAATGCTTAAGTATGGTTATTGCTCAAATGATGCTCATGCTTTACTATGATTAAGTGATGTTGTACTTTGGTAATTTGATGATGATTACATGATAAGCATTTGCATAGAGATATCATGTTGAGGCTTGGTCACGTAGTGTCCAAGTATGTTTCTTTGAGATCCCGTCATGAATGTGACGGGCCGAGATCCTCACTCGTGGAGTGTGGGCTTGAGGTCCCGTTACTTGCGAGTAACGGGCAATTGGTCCCTGTGCGTGCGCGCAAGACAGCATGGGTATCTTGGCGGCGTGCATATACTGCATTACAGTGTAATGTACACGAAAGTTAAAGATAAAAGTCCTTGAGCATTGCATTTGCATACACGATGTTCTAATGTTAATCTCCTTTACATGTGTGTTATTGCCATGGTTTCTTAATGTACTTGCTGAGTCTATGGACTCACTCTTGCTTTATTGTTGTTTAGGTACCGAGACAGAATGACATGCATGGGGAAAGTAGACCGCTAGTCACACACATACCACATGAACTAAATAAGGATGAATGATCTTGAGAGAATGATTGATCTTTGAATATTATGTTTTGTTTTATGCTATGGATTAAATGTAATAATGAGGAGTAGTGGAATTTTATACCTCTCTAGTCATGATGGATTCTTAGCATGTTTCGATTATCCTTTGATGTCTTGGGAATGGAAGTTTAATTAATATTTGATTATCTCTGTGTTGGAACCTTCATGTAAATAACTTTACAAGGAGGTTCTGCCAAAATTTATTAGAATTATCTTCCTTAGAGTTTTTTAGAGTTTGTTTAGTAGCATTCCAGTTCATGATGGTGAGGTGTTACTGATTGGTATCGAGCGCGGTGTAGGTCCGTGGAATATGAAAGGTTAAATTTGACACACTATGCTGTGAGGTGGGAATGGGTTAATGCATTGCATTATGTTGCTTTTGAGATTTTGATTTCTCTTGTGTGATAGCCGCTAGATAGACTACTCTTGTGGTCCTATATGATGAAATTGCTTATTGGTTGATTGTTTCTTGTGATGATTAGATATGGCAAGGGTGGAGGTCGAGGTCGTGGTCGAGGCCGGCAGGAGCCGGCGAGGCGTGCATCGCTCCCGCCGAAGTCTGTAATTCGTAGTGGGAGAAGCTAGCCTGCGGAGTCGAGGAAGAGGTTGCTTCAGTGATGCAGAGAACCAGCCCCGCCACCGCGCGTTGTTATCGCTCTGTGGTGGCCTGCAGTGGCACTGCGGCGTATGCCATGGGATTACATCAATGGAACGCTTTGAGGTGGACACCTTCGACAGGTCGAGCACGCTGTCGACGCAGCTAATTGGCTGCGACATATGGAGAGGCGCCGAGCTCGGGATGACCTCGAAATGAGGCTCGGTTCGTGGCCTTCCAATTGAAGGCGGCGGATATCCGGTGGGAAGGAGTTCGATGGCGGGACAAGAGCTCATGGACGATTACAGGAGTATTTTGTTGAGCACTTCGGGAAGAGGTTTTATCCAGCTTCATATGTGGAGCGAATGGAAGTCTCCTTGCAGAACTTCAAGCAGGGGAAGATGACAGTGACAGAGTATGAAGCAGGTTTTAACAACCTGGTTCGTTTTGTTCATTGTGGCCACAAATGATGAGGAAAAAGCCAGAGGTTTGCGGGGCTCAGGCAAGAGTTCCGGCAGGTATTGGGAGCATTGGAGTTGCGGGATTTCAGCTCTCTGGTCGAACAAGCCAGGGGCATGGAAGTGGAGATGCAGCTTGGTGAGGAGCTGCCAGGAGGAGAAGGCGCGGTGGTATCACGAGGGAAGCGGTGGCGGCGAGAGAGAGGGTTTTGGCGGTGGGGTGGGACCTTCGAGGCCTACTTCCAAGAGGTTCAAAGGTCCGCAGAAATCATTCAAGACCAAGTTCACAGGGGCACAGTCTTCTTCCACCTCTCGAGCGTCTGCAGCTGCACCTAGGTTACGTCCGGTCCCAGGGCAAGGCATGAAGTGCTTCAAGTGCGGCAGTGAGCATAGAGCTTCGGAGTGCAGCTGGTTCGGGTCTTGTCGCCATTGTGGTCAGGAGGGCCATAAGGCATTGGTTTGTCGGCGGAATCCCGCCAGTATCATCAAGTGGGAACTGTGCGATGTCGGTGCCGCGCCGGCTTCTTCTCGAGTCGGTTCGGATGTTAGCGGCTACTCCTACTCCAACAGGCACCGCCACGGCCTTACTTCCTGCTCCGGAGGAGCTCCACCGCCCGGTATTTTTGGCCGCCCCTCTGTGGCTCCATTTCGAGAGTAGCACCTTCAAGACCTCCAGCGGTTCCGTACCACCGCGTGCCGGCGTTGGAGCCCCTACCGCCCGCGGCGGTCTCCTACGCTATGCCGACGGCAGAGTCGGTGAGTCGTCTGATGTGGTGGCAGTGCGCTCTTGGTGGATTCAGAGAGGCACTTGTTCTATTTGATTCGGGGCTACCTTTTCTTTTGTATCACTAGATTTTGTTAGTAAGGCGAGTTTGAGTCTGCAGCCAATAGCTCGTCGGTTCTAGTTAATTCTCTGGGAATTCTCTCTAGCTCTGATTTGTCCTGGTTGTGTGATTTCGTTAGATGGAGAAGAGTTCATTGCTAATCGATGGTTATGAGGATGGAGCCGTTTGATGTCATCTTGGGGATGGTGGTTGCATAATTACCGTCTTTGTCATTTCCTGCTTTTGGAAGACAATAACCCGCAAGCTCGTGTCAAGGGAGATAGTATTCAATGTAGCGCTCCATCTCACTCACTTTTTGTGATGGCTAGTCTTTTCCCGGTGGCCGTCTGGCGAAGAATGGGTTTCTTTTGTCTCTAGTGGAGAAGCCGAGTTCATCTGAGTGCAGAAGAAATTTTGGTCGTTCGGGAGTTCTGGATGTTTTCAGTGAGAACTACCGGGGATGCCACCACCTCGTCTGTAGAGTTGAGATTGATTTGGTACGGCGCCAGACTGTCTCTATGACCCCTTACGGTTGGCCCGTCCGTTCGGGAGGAACTAAAGAAGCGATTGGATGATTTAAAAGCAAAAGATCTCATTCGTCCCAGTGTGTCTCCATGGGGAGCCCCTGTTCTTTTTACCAAGAAGAAAGATGGTAGTTGGCGCATGTGTATTGATTATCGTGCTCTTAACTAGTTAACCATCAAGAATAAGTATCCTCTGCCTCGTATAGAAGATCTGTTTGATCAGTTGAGAGGGGCCAAGGTATTCTCAAAGATTGATCTTCAATCAGGTTATAATCAAATCCACATCCAAAGGAGGATATTGAGAAGCGGCATTCTCTACAAGGTATGGGCATTTTGAATTTAAAGTTATGTCTTTTGGACTAACGACGCCCCTTTGCTTTCATGGAGACTATGAGCAGGATGTTGCACGAATACGGATGATTTTGTGGTAGTCTTTATAGATGATATCTTGATATATTCAAAGATGAAAGTGAACATGAGCGACACACGAGGCTTGTGTTGGAAACACTAAGGGAGCATAAGTTTTATGCCAAAGCGAAAAGTGCGAGTTTTGGGCGTGCGAGTGGGATTTCGGGGCATGTCATCAATGATAAGGGAATCACAGTTGATCCAAGTAAAATTTCTGATGGTAGAATGGAAGACGTAACCAATGTCAAAGAAGTGAGAAGCTTTCTCGGCATGGCGGGATACTATCGGCGTTTTGTGCGAGATTTCTCCATTATTGCTAAGCCCTTATCGGACTCACGAAGGATGTGAAGTTCGGTGGGATGATGATTGTGGCGTAGTTTCCAAACCCTTAAGGAAAAGCGGTGACCGCCCTGTCCTTACACTTCCCGAGCACAGGAAGCGATTTACTGATGTACTACGATGCGTCTCGGATTGGGTTGGGTTGTGTCCTTATGCGGGAAGGAAGGTGATAGCTTATGCGTCAAGGCGGTGAAGAAGCATGAATGCAATTACCCAACTCATGATTTAGAGTTGGCGGTGTAGTGTTTGCCACGAAACTTTGGAGGCATTATACGTATGGTGAGGGTTGTGATGTTTTTACAGATCACAAGAGTCTTAAGTATATTTTCACTCAGAAAGATCTGAATTTAAGGCAGCGCAGGTGGCTGGAGCTAATTAAGGATTATGATCTATCTATTCAATACCATCCTGGAAAGGCAAATGTGGTGGCTGATGCTCTTAGTCGCAAGGCGATGCCCGCTACATTGGATTATCTCATTGCGGACTTTGACCGTATGGGTATATCATTTTGCTATCACGGGGGTGCGTGTTGAAACACGGTGATCTTGAGTCGGCCATTCGGAGCGGGTGCGAGAGGCTGAGAAGATCAATTATTGCAAAGGGTTCGAAAGCGGTTGGATTTGGGCAAGGACGGAGATTTCAGTTTGGATGGGTGTGGTGCGTTGCGGTTTAAGGGCCGCCTTTGCGTACCACAGAAAGCGAAGGTTAAGGATGATATTCTGAAAGAGGCACATCGTACCCCGTACACTGTTCATCCGGGTGAAACGAAGATGTATCGTGATCTAAAGCAGAATTTCTGGTGGAAAAGGATGAAGGTGGACATAGCTAATTATGTGGCCTCATGTGGTGTTTGTCAACAGGTGAAGGCGGAACACAAACGTCCTGCAGGGTTGTTGCAACCTTTAGAGATTCCGCAATGGCCGTGGGACGATATTTCTATGGATTTTGTAGTTGCGTTACCCCGGTCACCAAGGGGTAAGGATGCAGTGTGGGTGGTAGTGGATCGTCTCGATAAATCGCACACTTTATACCAATTCGCACTACTAACTCGGCAAGTGATTTAGCTCCCATCTATGTGCGGGAGATTGTGAGATTACATGGGGTGCCAAAGACCATCATTTCCGGCAGAGATGCCAAGTTTGTCTCAAGTTTTGGGAAAGTTCTGAGTGCCTTGGGCACACACTCCGTCTGAGTACGACATTCCATCCCACGCAGGCAGGCGGACGGGCGTACCATCCGGACCACGGAGGACATGTTGCGGACTTGTGTTTTGTCTTGGAAGGGTAGCTGGGAGGATCAATTGCCTTTAGCGAATTTGCTTATAACAACAGCTATCATTCAAGCATAAAAGCCGCTCCGTTCGAGGTTTTGTATGGGCGTAGTGCAGTCACCACTTTCTTTGGAAGCCGTGGGTGAGAAGGCGATTTGGGTCGGATTGGGTACAAAAGCGTAGAGCGAGTGGCTCTGGTGAGACAGAACCTATTGCTGACTCGGAAGCGAGCAGAAAAGTTATGCAGACGTGAGAAGAAGAGACTTGGAATTTGAAGTGGGGGATCAGGTGCTCTTGAAAGTGTCCCCCACTAAAGGTGTGGTGAGGTTCGGTACCAGAGGGAAGCTTAGCCCAAGGTACATAGGACCATTCACGATCTTGGCTCGAATCGGGAAGTTGGCTTATCGTTTAGACCTGCCAGAGTCTATGCGTGGAGTGCACAATGTTTTTCATGTATCCATGCTGAGGAAGTACTTGCGAGATCCGGAGCATCATGTACCGCTAGAGCCTCTACTCATAGAGCAAGATTTGACCTTTGAGTCAAAGCCAGTGCGGATCTTGGAGAAATCAGAGAAGGTTTTGAGAAACAAAACGCTGAAGTATGTTAAAGTTCTTTGGTCGCAGCAGTCCGAGAAAGAAGCCACCTGGGAGTTGGAGGCCCGCATGCGCGAGCAATATCCGGAATTATTCTCTACAGGTGCGTGTTGTGCTTTAAGTCTTTTCGTATCCGTCCCTTGGCGTGGCTGGGTTAGAATTCGAGGACGCAGTGCGTGTGAGGGTAGAATGTAATGTCCCAAAGTTCGAGAGGTTCGAGAAAGAGTTTCGGGAGGACTTCTCGGTATTAGTAAAAGGATCAAAAGGAAATAGTTGATTTTCGCAGCTAGCGGGGTGAGGTGGCGTTTTTACGCCAACACAGGCACAGGCTCGGCCCATCGGGCCTTAGGTGGTCGGCCAAGGGGAGGCACCACTTTTCCCCCAAACCCTAGCCGAGCCCCCACTCCCCTTTGGCCGCCGCCCCATCTCCTCTCCTTTTCCCCCCATGCGCACCTCCTGGTTCCTCTCCCCTTGCGCCCCAACCTCCTCCAGAGCCCTCCATTGCTGCCGGCCTTGAGGAGAAGAAGCCCTCCTTGCAACCGGCCATAGAGGAAGAAAGGAGGGAAGAAAGGAGGAGAAGAGAAGGAAGAAGAGGAAGAGGGAGGATCGCCATCCGGGGTCGCATTCGCAGCGTCGTCAAGGGTAACATGCTGTTCTTGAAGGATAATTAGTCTTGGGAGAGATTTTGGTTAGTCTTTGTTTAGATGGTAGTCGGTCTGCTGTAATGAAATTTTCGTCCAGTGGCTTGCGGGGTAAATTTCGTGTGGTTAGAGGATGAATCTGGAGTTTTGGTCTCCTAGAGAGTTGTAGGTTATTGTCTTAGCTTTCAGTGGCCGCCAAGTTCACTCAAATCCAATTAACGGTTAGAGAGTTATGATTTTTCTAAGTCTGCTGTTCCACTGCTCTGTCAGTATTTAGACAGATTGTAGAAAACCAATTAAAAGTGATGGATAAAGTGGAAATCTGAGAACCCCAGTATAACGAAAGTTGTAGATAATCCTTCTAGCTTTCAGGAAAACTAAAGATCATGAAATTTGGACGAACGAGAAAGTTATGATAGTTTCATTGTTGCTGTCCAGAAACCCGACGTGAAAATTGATACTCTGTTGTTTAGATTGGTAGGGCTAGTAAATGGCCGAATCAGAGAACCTCACCAACTAGGTTTAGAAGGGGAATTCAATAACCGTTTCAGAATGTCCAAGATCACTCCATTTGGATTTCTGTACATTTAGTTATGATTTTTCGAAGGGGCTGTTCTCTGGAAAAGAAATCTGACAGCCGCTTTAACGTTGGGGTTGCGTTTAGTGGACGATGTACTCATGTTGTGTTTATGATTTTGTTATTAGACCCTTATGGTAGCCTTAGCTTGTCTCAATTGTTGTCAGGTGTGGGTTTGGCTCGGGAGCACTACCTCATTCCCGACATCCACCTTTCGCACGGTTGAGGCAAGTGCATTGTTGTTTGAATGATTGTCTAAATTGTGTGTTATTTGCTGTATGGATGCATTGCAAGATGGTATACTTAATGAATGCTTAAGTATGGTTATTGCTCAAATGATGCTCATGCTTTACTATGATTAAGTGATGTTGTACTTTGGTAATTTGATGATGATTACATGATAAGCATTTGCATAGAGATATCATGTTGAGGCTTGGTCACGTAGTGTCCAAGTATGTTTCCTTTGGAGATCCCGTCATGAATGTGGCGGGCCGAGATCCTCACTCGTGGAGTGTGGGCTTGAGGTCCCGTTACTGCGGAATGCGGGCAATTGGTCCTCGTGCGTGCGCGCCAAGAGCATGGGTATCTTGGCGGCGGTCGCATACTACGCGTACAGTGTAATGTACGAAAGTTAAAGATAAAAGTCCTTGAGCATTGCATTTGCATACACGATGTTCTAATGTTAATCTCCTTTACATGTGTGTTATTGCCATGGTTTCTTAATGTACTTGCTGAGTCTATGGACTCACTCTTGCTTTATTGTTGTTTAGGTACCGAGGCAGGAATGACATGCATGGGGAAAGTAGGCGCTAGTCACACACATACCACATGAACTAAATAAGGATGAATGATCTTGAGAGAATGATTGATCTTTGAATATTATGTTTTGTTTTATGCTATGGATTAAATGTAATAATGAGGAGTAGTGGAATTTTATACCTCTCTAGTCATGATGGATTCTTAGCATGTTTGATTATCCTTTGATGTCTTGGGAATGGAAGTTTAATTAATATTTGATTATCTGTGTGTTGGAACCTTCATGTAAATAACTTTACAAGGAGGTTACGCAAAATTTATTAGAATTATCTTCCTTAGAGTTTTTTAGAGTTTGTTTAGTAGCATTCCGGGTTCATGATGGTGGGTGTTCTGATGACATTAAGGAGGATAAGGAATAAAAGATGTCATACTTAAGCTTTCAAAATTATACTACTACTTGAAATAGTTTTATTAGAAGACTCTCTAACAACCGGCCATGCTACTTCTAACCTCGAACAGCGTATGCTCACGATACCACGCTGTGGGCTCTCGGGTTATTGGAAATGTACTTAATTAAATTCATACGATAACATGATTATTAATGAAGGAATAGTCTTGTCCCTTAATTAAAGATCATGCTAAAGGTATAAATTCAACAAGTAACAATTCCAATAAGCAGATCCCGGATATATATATATCTCACAATGGTTCCCGGATCAATGACCATTGCATATATATATCCTTTAACAACATTGCATCATACACATACAAGTCGTACATTTGCATAATTAAACATAAGTTTACAACATTCGGGTTTAGTACTACAATATAGAGTGACTTGGTCACTACAACATATTCAACGTGAAGCAAAATAAATGAAAAAGTCCACCAATGGCCTCATCCACCGTAGGCAGCTGCGTGGAGGAAAGAAGTAGCCTTACTCGTTAGCGTCTCACGATCGGCGCTAACGGTGCTTCATAAAGGAAACCGTCCTCACTGCAACAATAGGTGATAGCACCTTAGTGCGGAAGGTACTCGGCAAGTCTTACACAAACTAATTAAAGAAAGTGGTTATTAGAACCTATTCAAAGGAGTAGAGTTTTTACATGCATAAGGTTACAACGGAAGGTATAAAGGTTCAGATTTGCATAAGCGATACATCTTAACCTACAAAGGCTAACTTTTGATAAAGCAATTTAATAAATCAAAGTTAAAGTCGAGCGTAGGTAAAGACATTAAATATAAACGATGCGATGCATGATTCCCTCATGCAAACCGAAAATAAACCCAAACCAGATTTTTGAAAATCAAAACTTCTATCGGTGACATCAATTCAAGTTATCGTCCATGACCGTGGACACGGCTATTCGAGCAGTTTATACCTGCGAGGGTGTACATCTTTACCCACATGACTTAGCTAGCGTTGCCTTCGGATGCCTCGAATGATGACATACTTCCTTTGGTATGCCGACCGAGGAAACTAAGATTTGGTATTTTTCAACAAGCCAACAATATTGAGTTGGACCCCCATGTGTGAGCTAATCCCGCTTAAACAACGACTGATAGCATCTGCCTAACCGGGGCACACATGTTGCGTCAGTAATGTCGATCCAAACAATTTAATGCGAATTGGGTTCCCTACCCATAGTAGAATGCTATCGGCACCATTAAGGTATCGTATATGCTACGAGGCACATATACGCCCTCACCCTCCTAAGAACATCTGATACTGACATACAAGCTCACATGGCATAAAACGCAGTCCTCAGACCAGAGCATCTATGCCATACAAGGTCAATACACATATCCTGTAACAGCCCCGAGTTTATAAACAGTAATAAAGTGCTTTATGAACAGGAATGAGATACTGTTCATGGCATTACTGTTCATGTTTACACTTTGGGCAGCATGTTACAAATTGAAAACCTTCCTTTTGCCAAAAATCCCAAAAGGATCATTTAAAGTCTTAAAGGATACAGGATAAAACTTGTATTATGACTGGGAAGTATTTTTATTAAAGCCTAGATAAATTATCTTGGCTAAAAATATTTTTGTTGCATTTTTAGAAATTATTTGGGCTTAAAGAAAATTTATGGTCTTTAAATGAATATTTTCGGCCTAAAATAAATATTTATGTATTTTATAAAGTGAAAATGTGGTTTATGAAATTTATCTGGGAAATATATCATCCTAGTAGCTTACAGTAAAATTTTCATGAATTTATAAATTTATTTGCTATTTTAAAGCCCATCAAACCTTTTAAATATTTGAATAAGGTTTGGTCAACCAAACCGGTCCAAACCTAGTCGTAATACTGTAGCGACTCGGACCACGTATCTTGGTCTAACCCAATCATCTTGGCCTGGCTCGGTCACGTTCGGGCGCGAGCCCAAACTCCACGCGTGATGCGGCCGTCGATCTTCAATCGAGCAGGCGAGATCACGCGGTACCACACGAGCTGTCCACGTGTACGAGATCAACCTCCACCGTTGGATCTTAATCCAACGAACGTGATCGGTGTATGCAATCGGACAACTCCGGATCCTTATTCAATCTCCACCGTTCGTTTCCAATCCAACCGTGGCGCTCTTTTCGTTTTAAACTTAAAGGCGCTTTTATTTCAATAGTTAGATTCAAATCCTACGGTTTTCCCTTTTTCAGCGTGTTATAAAGACCGCACTCCTGCGGACCGTTGGATCTTCATCGTATGGCCCGATTTGTGTATGCATTGGACGACTCGGATCCCGCTGTCGTGGCCGTCCATCCTGATCTAGCGGTATCGCTTATTTCAATTTGAAATCGAGGCGCGTTAATGTGGGCCTTTGGATCTCAATCCTCGGCACTCCTTTTTGACCGTGGGCCTTTAAAGCCCAAAATCGGTGGGTCGTTGGATTTTAATCGTGCGGACCACATGGGTGTGTGCAATCGGACCATCCGGTTCCATTTACATCTGACCGTAGAAATTAAATCCAACGGTCTTTGAGCCATCGCATCGAGAAGAAAGGGTGGCGTGTATATCTTTTAATTGATCGTTGGATCTTGATCCAGCGTATATCTTTGAAAGTGGAGCCCCGGATCCTTCGGGATTTCAATTAGATCTCGATCATCCGATCTAGATCGTGCGGTCCATATTAATCGGTACCGATTCAAATCATTTAACCTCTCTATTTATCGCATCCACCCATTTCCAATCGGACGGTTGGTGTTCTTTTCGCATTTTAGGAGGCCATGCATTTGTGCCAGCCAATGGGACCCACATGTCATATTTTTGCCTCTCTTCTTCCTTATATCTGCCATGACCATTTTTGTGAGCGGGGAGAGGATATATCCAAAGATTATACACTAATTTTTGAGATGTTTAGCTAAATGGACACCTCATCAACTCTAGATCTTTCCTTCTTGCTCTGTAGCTCAACACCCATATATAAACCTAGCTTTCCTTCTTTGTTGCCATTGTTGACGAAGAAGCTCATCCTTTTCTTCTTGACCGGTGGAGTTTCTTGCTTCTTGTTCATTGCTTATCCACTTTAAGCTTGGTTCCACCTTACAATAAAGATTTGACATCTTTTGTAGGTTGAACCATTGTCCATCTCTCTGTTGATCAACATCCAGATTTTAGAAACTCGGGTGTCTTCCTTCTTACAGTAAGATAAAACCTAGTTTCGACATTTTGAGCATCTTAAGGACCTTAGAAGGCTTTGTGAATCATTCTCTTAAGCATCGATAGCTTCAACTCGCTTTAAAGCGAAAAGTTGATATTATGCCTTTCGGTTTTTCATGTCATTTTCAAGACCTAGGGTTCTTCTGTCAACTTATCATCTTATTTAGGTTTTGACTAAACCTAGCGACATGACAAATTGATCTTTCAATTCTTGTCATCATCTAATTTGACTCTAGCTGAAATATGTCTGTTCTCTTGTCGGCTCAGCCGACAAAGCAGTGTTTGCTTTAGCTTTTGTAATCTAACTAGTAGGGCTAGACTAAGGTTGGTTTGGGATATTAATTACCTAAAAGATCATGCTAAGATTCATTTATGAACTTTTGCATGATCTATACTTCTTTCGAAAATGGCAATCTGTCCTGTTTTCAGCTCTTTTCAAAACTGAAAACTGGAACTTTGCAATAAACTCTAGTTTCTGTCTTTTGAAAACAGTAAGCTATATTATTGTGTTATTATCACTATTATGGGTAGTTATGGCTTAAGCATCTTTGTAATCATGCATTTCAGTTGATCATGCATATTTCTGCCATTTTGGACTTATTGTAAGTTTTAATATTTATTGGATCTTATTGCTCCTTTTAGAATCTGGTTCTCTCGAGGCTTTTGAATATACTACGAACAACTTTGAGCACGCAATGAGAAGTCTATTACTATCAAGGCAAGCATCTTCTTTGCACCATATTGAACCAGTTTTGTACAATAGCTTTTACAAATCCAGTGATATCATGCATGATATTTGTCAGAAAATACAAAATGTGACTTGTAATAGCTAGCTATAACTTTGACATGGTGGATTACCTTAATCATGACCATACACTCAACTCTAGTGTAGTCTTGTATACTATATGGTCTATTTTGATTTGGCTTAGATATGCGGTCTAGAGATTTTAGAGTTTGACAAGCATATCTTGTCAAACATGGGAATCTGTGAACTATTGTCATTTTAAACTCTTTGTCAGTTTCTTTAAATCAGTCTTGTATTTGAAATTCAAATTGATCGGACAAGAGGAAGTTAGTGATGGTGCTTTTGTGCGAGATTGGGTTTTGCGGTGGACTTGTCGGGTTAATTAAGGACCGAACTCGATTATTCAATTCAAGTCCCCACGTACTTCCACATGCAGTGTATGGTATTTGTTTGGTTAAGTAAAATGTTGAGACTATTGAGTTGGAAGCAGAGAGTAAGGATATGTGTATTGGCCTTGTATGGCATAGATGCTTTGGTCCGAATTGCGTTTTATGCCATGTGAGCTTTGTATGTCGATGTCGGATGTTCTTAGGAGGGTGAGGCGTATATGTGCCTCGTCGCATATCGATACCTTAATGGTGCCGATAGCATTCTACTATGGGTGGGAGCCCAATTCGTTTTAAATTGTTTGGATCGGCATTCTTGACACAACATGTGTGCCCGTGGTTAGTAGGTGGTATAGCCTACACTAGTGGGATCGGTGCACACATGGGGTCCAACTCAATAGTGTTGGCTTGTTGAAAAATACCAAATCTTAGCTTCCGGTCGGCATACCAAAGGAAGTGTGTCATCATTCGGAGGCATCCAGAAGACAACGAGCTAGCTAAGTCATGTGGGTAAGATGTACACCCCTGCGGTATAAACATTCGAATAGCGTGTCCACGGTCATGGGCGATAACTTGAATTGATATCACTGTATAGAAGTTTTGATTTTCAAAAATCTGGTTTCGGTTTATTTTCGGTTTGCATGAGGAATCATGCCAGCATCTTGTTACATTTAATGTATTTACTTCTTGTTTTACTTTATCTTTGATTTGTTAAATTGCTTTATCAAAAGTTAGCCTTTGTAGGTTAAGAGGTATCGCTTTATGCAAATTTGAACCTTTATACCTTCCTTTTGTAACCTTATGCATGTAACAACTCTATTCCTTTTATTAGGCTCTAATCACCACTTTCTTTTACTAGTTTGTGTAAGACTTCTTGAGTACCTTTTGTACTCAGGTGCTACCACCTATTGTTGCGGTGAGGATGGTTTCCTTTATGAAGTGCCCGTTAGCGCCGATCGGTGGCGCTAACAGTGGCCTTACTTTTCTTTCCTCCACGCAATTGCTGCGGGTGGATGAGGCCTTTGGTGGACATTTTCCGTTCATTTTGCTTCCGCTGTATACTGTTAGGGTGACCAAGTCACTTAATATTGTAGTAATAACCGAATGATGTAACCTTATGTTTAATTATATCAATGTATGACTTGTATGTGTTTGATGCAATGTTGATGAAGGATATATATGCAATGGTCGTTGATCACAGGAACCATTGTGAATCATATATATCAGGAATCTGTTCTTGGATCTGTCACTTGTTAAATTTATATCTTTAGCATGGTTTTTAATAAAGGGCATTCTTGTTCCTTCATTAATAATTGTGCTCTGATGTGAATTTAATTAGTAACATTTCCAATAGCGGGGTCCCACGGCGTTGGTATCGAGCATCGTTGCTGTAGGTTAGAAGTAGTGTGGCAGAAGTTATTAGAGAGTCTTCGATAAAATTATTTTCAAGCGATAATGTATTTTGAAAGTTTAAGTATGACATTTTATTTCTTATCCTCTTTAATGTCACTTCTTGCCCAACTTTACATTGGTTTATCTAAAAGTGAATTGTTTCTTATCTTGTCTTTTGGCCTATAGATGAGCGGTTGGTACTTGGTCAAGGAGACTCGGTGAAGATGTTGATGGGTTCCCGACCTTACTTCGGGACATGATGTGGCGCTCAATTTCACCTATCGGAGTATGCTATTTATCGGCGAGATCGAGGACCGGGGATGGAGGAGTACCGTGCCTTCATCAACGTCATTGCTAGGCATGTAGTGGCGGTGTTCCCTCGTGTCCAAGCACTTGCCACCTGCGAGGCTATGGCGATTCGGAAGGCTGCGAGTAGGATGATGAGCCTTCTTCGTCATGATTTGTGGAATTGTCTCAATCACCCTCGACCACTTCCCGAATCAGGTCCTACCTCCAGTGAGCATGTTGGCGAGATACGGTTTAGCGAAACCCTCAGTGCGGCGGTTGGCGAGATGGTCCGCATCATGGACCAAATCCATCATTGTCTTGTGAGGAGTTGTGGGAAACTTCGGCATCGCCTTAATGAGGCCCGAGTACACGCTTCTTGGAGTCAACATGAACGCGTTCCTGCAAGCGTGCTTTATGGTGACAACGAGATCTCCTCCTTCTTCTTTGCACCACCTCTTCCGACTTCCGAGTGGCGGGTGCGTACTGTTTATGGACAAGTCGCGCCAAGCCGGATGACTGCGAGCTTTCCTCGCACTCTGCGGTGCACCTCACGGAGGTCATCAACCATTGTTGGGTTCTCGGCGTCTCATTAGTCCTTTGGATCCGGTTGACACGAGTTCCCCTGGAGCTCATCTTACGAATGAGTTTCAGGTGAACTTTAATCGGGATCTTTATGCTAGTACCTCGACGATGAACCCTCGTGGTTGAGTGTCTTTCGGTTTAGTAGTGGCCTAAATAAAATGTATGTAATAGGGCGTAGTATTTTGTACAAAGTATGTAGGCTTAACTTTCGGTTTATGTCGACATTATGGCCGACTATAATGTAAGGCTGAACAGAAATTTTGTTGTATATATATGTGAAATTTACGGTTGGTGTTAACTTGAATGCATAACATAACATCTTTGCATTGTATATACTGATGATTTGCTCTTTCCTAATTGCAAACTTGTTTGTGTTTGCAGAAAGTACGTCCTTGTTGTGTTGTTAACCTTGGTGTGGTAACAGGATGGCAGGACCTACTACTCGTGCGCAAGCGCAACAAGGGAGGGCATGCCGACTCCGTGCCTCATTCTGGGGGAGGGCCATTTGAACCCTCCAGTTCTCGGGGCCCACATGGTGGTCCTCGGAAGAAGAGCTTCCTCCACCACCTTCGATGGCGATGTGCTCATGCAAATTGGCGCAGCGGATGGACGAGACAGCGCATCTTGGGCGGTGCGCGCAACACCTCCTCTCTGTTGCATCGGTGTCGGGCAGAGGCCACCATGTGCGAGGCGATCTTGCGATTTTAGCGGACTAACCCGCCGGTGTTCTCGATTCTCAGGATCCCATGGAAGGCGAGGATTGGCGAACCATGGAGAAGAAGCTTACGATTGCTCAATGCTCAGAAAGGAAAAGGTTCTCTTTGCCAGTTATCAGCTCGATGGGCCAGCCAGCATATGGTGGGATAATCTTCTTGCCATTCAATGTAACATCCCAATTTTCAGAGTTTTAAAAAAATCTTTTAAATAGTTAGTAGGGAGAAATTCACCATTTGGATTTATTTGAATTTAATTCAAAAGCTTAATATTGGACTTTGCAAACAAAAACATTTAATATGAATAATCCCAACATGAACATTGGCCAAAACTATTTTATTTGGGTTCCTTGAGCTCAGATATATTTTCTAGATTTTTCTAGAATTTTTCTGAGTTCAATTGCTATTTTCTATTGCTTATTCGATTTTCTGGTATTTTCTAAAATAGAAAACCTATTTAAAATCTCAGAATAGTCGTGGGCCGAATCCTTCTGGCTCGGCCCATCTCCTTCCCTTTCCCGGCCCATCTCGCGCGCGCCGCCTCCCTCTCTCTTCCGCGCGCTCCGGTCCCACCGATCGGCTACACTGCGCCTTCCGCACGCGCCCGCGAGCCGCTCCATTGCTGGTGGACCCCTTCGCCTCGTCGACATCGTTTTCACCGGGCCTCCTTCCCGTGTCGAGCCGGACAACTGCCGCGCCGCCGCCTTCCTCGCGGACTCTTCCTCCTCCGTGGCTATTTAAGGCCCGCGCCCGCGTCAAAATCTTCGCACCGCCTTCCGCCTCCAAAACCCTAGAGCCGCCTCTCGGATTGCGCCGCCACGGGGAGAATCGAGCCTCTCAACCTCGGCGCGCCGCAACCTTCTCGCCATCTCGCTTGCGCCGTCGGTGAGCCTAAGCCTTCCATGTCACCGGATTCGAGGTCGCCGTGGTGTGGGCTTCACGATGCGCCTCATCATCCTCGAGAGCCCCGGCGCTACGCCGCCGTTCAACCGAGCGCTCCGCCGCCAACCTCAAGCGCGCCGCGATTTGGTCACCGCCGGTAGCATCCGGCCGTGTCACGGACTCGCGGTGTGAGGAGCCGGTGCTACCCTCGTTGCGCCGCCGTGGTGGTCGCCGTTGTCGTGCGCGTCAGGCAAGAACTCGCCGGCGATGCCGCCGTGTCTGCCCGGCTCGGCGGCGCGTCAGCCGCCGCCCTCGTGTCGCGCGTGTCGCCGATCACCAACCCGTCGGCACCGCGTGGCAGTCCACGGGATCCGAACCCAAGGCTCGGTGGACTTTGTCCACCGTGAGCGAAGCCAGCGGCGGTGGGACCCACTGTCGAGATCCATAATCCTCCCGTCCGAACGTCTCACGGCGTCGTTGCGCAATAATCCGATTTTCCTTTAGGAAAATAATTGAAATTCATGAAATCGATTTTCAGCATTTTATGTATTTTCAATCTTCAAAGCTCATAACTTTTGCATCCTAACTCGATTGAGCCCATTCAAATTTCTAAATTTGTCTAAATTCAAGATCTAGCTATCTAAGATTTTTATTTAATTTTTGGTGTTTGTTTTGCCTCTGTTATTTAATTGTTTTGTTTGTTCTCGCTTTGTTTGTGCGTGAGCGTCGATACTTGGGAGTTTTAGTCGAAGAAGGCTTCAACCAAGTTCAAGACCAGTACATAGACCTTTTCCAAGGCAAGTCATACCTTTGATCATATTGAATCCCAGTGTTCCTAAATTATATTGAGTTGAATTATTGCATTTACTTTAATTATGTATTTAAATGTTTTGGGCTAGTTATTAATCCAACTTGTTATATACGCCTTGCCTACTTGTATATCTTGATATTTTGTAGCCTAGATTGGTTAATTACTTAGTTGGTATTAGCATATTGCCAACATGGTGGGTTAGAACGACTAGAATTGGTTAGCCATGCTACAGTCATCATCTCATGTGAGTGAAATTGTGAAATTGACTAAGTGACTATGGGCTGTGTGATAAAGCTGTGTGTCTTGTGTGCTATTACTCGTGATGGCATGTGTTGCACTAAACCAGCTGGGTGGTAAAAGATTTAGGCGAGGCAAGTGGTGGATCTTGTGTGAACCGGTGGCTTTGTGATTGGGAGTTATCTGTGTGGTTTAGTTAGAACATGGAAGTCTTGCCTTGGTCAATTAAGGACTTAACTTTGTGCGACATTGGCGAGCTATCTTTGTCACGACCACATGTCAGTGACAGCCTAACTTAGTAGGTTACGGAGTTTCAACATTGGGGTTCAGGTGGATAGGTTAAGCTTTGTGATATGGGACTGTGTGATTAAGAACGTCAATGTTGAGACGAAGTTTCGAACTGTTATGTTACGATCGGTGCTAGCTACACTAGTTGTATCGTGTGGGTAAAGTGTACAAACCTCTGCGAGTGTTAAACAATCTATTCGAATAGCGCGTCATGATCATGGACCTTGCTCGGAATTTCACGAGGGTAGTGTTCATAAAACTTTGGGTATGGGATAGTGTGTGGCATAAGCTATGTGGCTGTGTGGATCAATCTAATTAGCTTTGTGTCTTTGTGGAAACAACTGTTAAAAGTTATTATTGCTTATTTGTTTCAATTATGCTTTCAATCTATTACTTGTATTCAATTGCAAATGTTGCATTTCTGCAAAATAACCACAGAAGCCATTCCTTTGGAATAAGCCTGCATCTATATATTGCATTCAGTGGTATGATTTGCGAGTACGGTTGTGTACTCACGCTTGTTGTAAAACTTGCGTCCAAACCTACAGAAGTGGAGGAGTCTTCGCCTGCTTTCGAGGAGGAGTTCGTGGAAGAAGGTTGATCGCTAGGTCATCGATCGATCGATTACTGTGGTATCTTTGATTGGAGTTGCGAGTTTATTTCGTTCATTGCGGTATTTCTTTAGTGTTAGCCTGCGTGGCAATAAGTTGTAATCCCGACCTTAAGGTCAAAACTCTAAGTTGTTACTCAAACTATTCGTTTATGCTATATTTCGTTTGTGTGGATTGATATTTCACCTATGTTCTGCTTGTGTGCACTAAGCGTGATCTGGACTAGTGCGAATACACAGAGGGTCGAGTGCATTTTGGGTCCCGACATTCAACTGCTGGACATGTCCCTACTTGGGATGAGTTCGTGGAAGCTTTTCGCGAAGCTCATATTCTGAGGAGTGATGATGATCAGCGGCAAGAATTTCGCTCACGAGGCAAGAGCGAAAATCGGTGGCCGAATATCGCATGAGTTCAACTTCGGCGGATATGCTCGATGATGTTTCGTGACCTTCGTCGTCGAAACCGGTTCTTGAATGGGCTATCGAAGAAGCTGCAGATGGCGATGGCTTTGCATGATTTGAAATTTTCTCATTTGGTCAATAAAGCCATTGTGGCGAGAGTAAGGGCAAGGCATTGGAGGAGTCACGCAAAGCGGCGGCGGACTTCTCGGTTTGTTCTGGTGGCGGCTCGCCAAGGCCTCGTATGTGGTTTTCTAGGCGACCACGAGCACCGGCTCCATTTTCACCAAGGCAGTGGTGTTTGCCTCGTCCATCTCCTCCCACCAATCGGTCCAGACCAATTGGAAATCAGCCCGTCTTGTTAACAATGTTAACCCGAGGGTTATCCTTTCATTGTGGTCGTCCAGGGCATTATGCCAACAAGCGTGTGGCAAGCGGCAAGGATTGCCTCTGTTCGACCATATCCGATGCTTGTGCGGCCAGCCCCTTCGCGAGGCCCCTATTAAAGCGATCGGCTCGGTCAGTGGGCATGTGAACGAGATCGGTAGCGATACACTGAAGTTGTTATGGGTATGCTCCTAGTTAATTTCGGTCCGACTCTTGTTTTATTTGACTCGGAGCATCTCATTCTTTTATTAACAATCATTTTCTTGTTCAACACGATTAGATATGCATACCCTCCAACCACCTTTTATTATTCAATCACAGGTCGGTCTTTAAACCGATCGAGTTTGTTAATGGGGTCAACATAACAATCCTTGGAGTAAGGATTTTAGCAAATTTAATTGTGATTGACTCTAAAGGGTTGGATGTCATTTTGGGTATGGATTGGTTGTCCAAGAACGGGGCCAAATCAATTGTTCCCAACGGTCTATTTCTATAACCAATGCAGAATGGCATTCAAGTTGTTTACCATTCCAAAACAATTGGCTCTCATCTTTGTGCTCACCAAGTTGATACCACTCCTTCTTTGGAGTCGGTACCAATTGTGCGTGAGTATGTTGATGTCTTTCTGAAGACCTTCCGGTTTACCACGGATCGGAAGTGGAGTTCGTGATTGAACTAGTCCACAGGCTGCTCAGATATCCGAAGTCCTTATCGAATGCTGTCAACGAGTTGGTTGAATTGAAGAAGCAACTCGAGAATTGCTTGACAAAGGTTTCATTCGACCGAGTTCCTCACCTTGGGGATGCGGCAATCTTTGTTAAGAAGAAAGACAACACTTTACGGATGTGTGTGGATTACCGTCCGTTAAATGAGGTCACTATCAAGAACAAATATCCTCTACCTCGAATTGATGATCTTTTTGATCGGTTGGTTGGTGCCGTGTCTTTTCAAAGATTGATTTGCGGTCGGGCTATCATCGGATCAAGGTTAGAGCGAGGACATTCCTAAGACAGCTTTCTCTACTCGTTATGGTTTATACGAGTATCTTGTTATGTCCTTTAGTGCGACCAATGCTCCGGCATATTTCATGAATCTTATGAATTCGGTGTTCATGGAATTCTTGGATAAGTTTGTTGTCGTGTTCATTGGCGACATCCTTATTTATTCAAATCCGATAAGGATCATGAACAACATTTGCGACTTGTCTTGAAACACTTCGTCGGCATCGATTATATGCTAAGTTCGACAAATGTGCTTTACGGCTCGGAGAGGTTGCATTTTTGGGGCATGTGTTATCGAAGGAGGTATCATTTGTCGATCCAAGCAAGGTGCAGGATGTACTAAATTGGAAGCCTCCCAAGAATGTTCGAGATTGGAGTTTTCTCGGACTTGCGGGTTATTACCGTAGGTTCATTGAAAATTTCTCCAAGATTGCTAGACCTTTGACTCGGCTCTTGCGAAAGGGAAGAAATTTGAATGGTCACTAAGTGTGAAGAGAGTTTTGGCTTTTGAGAACTCTCTTGACTAAAGCTCGATTCTCACTCTTCGAATGTTCTTAAGAGCTTGACATTTATTGCGATGCATCTCGCCATGGACTTGGTTGTGTGCTTATGCAAGAAGGCCGAGTTGTGGCATATGCATCCGGCGATTCGCCCTCATGAAGTTAATTATCCTACTCATGATTTGGAATTGCTGCCGTGGTCCATGCATTAAAGATTTGGCGACATTACCTCCTTGTGTAATCGTTGTGAGATCTACAGCGATCATAAAGCACAAATACATATTCACTCAATCTGATTTGAATATGAGACAAAGAAGATGGCTTGAGGCGATCAAGGACTACGACATGGGTATTCATTATCATCTGGTAAAGCCAATGTTGTGGCGGATGCTTTAGCGAGAAAGTCACAATGCTGCGCATATCTTCTCTACTGCAGAAAAGACTTGTGTGCTGATTTAGGCGCCTAAGTCTTGAATTGGTAGGAGCGGTTTCTCATTGCATTACATGTGGAGCCAACATTAGAATCTCAGATTCGGAGGCCCGAACAGCGATGCCGAGGTAGCGAAATCAAGGAAAACATGAAAGCGAGTAAAGCCAACGAGTTTTACGAAGATGATCGCGGTATGATTCGATATCGCAATCGTTTGGTAGTACTGCTGATCCCCATCTAAAGAGTCTAATTCTTAGAGGCTCATAATTCCAAGTTTTCTTTGCATCACGGGAGTACCAAGATGTACCGGATTTGAAGAAAATATTTTGGTGGAGCCAAATGAAGAGGCAAATTGCTCGATATGTTCTTTGAATGTGATATTTGCCAAAGGGTTAAAGCTGAACATCTGAAGCCAGCTGGTACCCTTCAACCTTTGCCTATTCCACAATGGAAGTGGGAAGAGATCGGTATGGATTTCGTTACTGGTCTTCCCAAGACTTCCAAGGGATCTGATGCCATTTGGGTGATCATCGATCGTTTAACCAAAGTGGCTCATTTTATTCCGGTCAGGACTGATTTCAATGGCAAGCAATTAGCAGAGCTTTATATTGCTAGAATTGTTTGTCTTCATGGTGTTCCTAAAGTCATTGTTTACATAGTGGTCCTCAATTCACTTCCCATTTTTGGAATAGCCTTCATCAGGCTATGGGAACTGAACTTTCTTTCAGTACTGCTTACCATCCTCAAACCAGTGGTCAAACTGAAAGAGTGAACCAAGTAATGGAAGATCTTCTTCGAGCCTATGTGCTATCTTATAGCAAAGACTGGGAGAAATCTTTGCCATATGTGGAATTTTCCTACAATAATAGCTACCAAGCAAGTATTCAAATGTCACCTTTTGAAGCCTTGTATGGGAGAGCTTGTGGACTCCATTGAATTGATGCGAGTGCGGTGAAAGTTCATTCTATGGTCGGACTTGGTAAAGGAAGCCGAAGAGCAAGTTCGGTGATTCGAGATTGTTTGAAAAGCGCAGTCGTCGGAAGAGCTATGCGATCATCGGCGTCGTGAATTGAGCTTTGAGGTGGATGACCATGTCTATCTTAAAGTGTCACCCATGAAGGGTACTCATCATTTTGAGTAAAGGAAAGCTCGCACCTCGTTATATCGGACCCTTCCGAATCATTGCCAAGCGAGGAGCTGTAGCTTACCAATTGGAACTACCTGAATCACTCTCAGCAGTGCATGATACTTTTCATGTGTCTCAATTGAAGAAATGCCTTCGTGTTCCTATTGAGGCAAGCGCTTATGAGCATCTTGATCTCAACACGATCTTTCTTATCAAGAACAACGATCGTATCCTCGACACAATGGAGCGCAGGACAAGAAATCGTCTTGTCAAGTTCTTAAAAATTGATGGGCTAATCATTAGGATGAAGCCACTTGGGGCGCCAAGATCGATGCGGTCGAGCACCCCATCTTTTGTTGTTTAGAACTTTTCTTTGAATCAAGAAAGGAAAGTTTAAACAAAGCAATGTAAACAAAGATGTAATAATAACACTATGTTGTTATGTAAAGTTCTTCTTTGTTATCTTTGAAGGAAATCAAAACAACAGATGTGGAATTTCCTCATAATTCATTTCCATTTCACTTCTTCTGATCCTAACTTGTTCCAAATCTCTAGGGACGAGATTTTCTTAAGAAGTAGGTTTGTAATGACCCGAGTTTATAAACAGTAATAAAGTGCTTTATGAGCAGTAATGAGATCTTATTCATGGCATTACTGTTCATGTTTACACTTTAGGCGACATGTTACAAATTGAAAACCTTCCTTTTTGCCAAAAATCCCAAAAAGGATCATTTAAAGTCTTAAAAGGATACAAGATAAAACTTGTATTATGACTGGGAAGTATTTTTATTAAAGCCTAGATAAATTATCTTGGCTAAAAATATTTTTGTTGCATTTTTAGAAATTATTTGGGCTTAAAGAAAATTTATGGTCTTTAAATGAATATTTTCGACTGAAATAAATATTTATGTATTTTATAAAGTCAAAATGTGGTTTATGAAATTTATCTGGGAAATATATCATCGGTAGCTTACAGTAAAATTTTCATGAATTTATAAATTTATTTGCTATTTTTAAAGCCCGATCAAACCTTTTAAATATTTGAATAAGGTTTGGTCAACCAAACCGGTCCAAACCTAGTCGTAATACTGTAGCGACTCGGACCACGTATCTTGGTCCAACCCAATCATCTTGGCCTGGCTCGGTCACGTTCGGGCGCGAGCCCAAACTCCACGCGTGATGCGAGCCGTCGATCTTCAATCGAGCGAGGCGAGATCCGCATTCACACGAGCCGCCCCGCGTGTACGAGATCAACCTCCACCGTTGGATCTTAATCCAACGAACGTGATCGGTGTATGCAATCGGACAACTCCGGATCCTTATTCAATCTCCACCGTTCGTTTCCAATCCAACCGTGACGCTCTTTTCGTTTTAAACTTAAAGGCGCGCTTTTATTTCAGCCGTTAGATTCAAATCCTACGGTTTTTCCCTTTTTCCCGCGTGTTATAAAGCCCGCACTCCTCTGGACCGTTGGATCTTCATCGTATGGCCCAGATTTGTGTATGCATTCGGACGACTCGGATCCCCGCTGTCGTGGCCGTCCATCCTTGATCTAGCGGTATCGCTTATTTCAATTTGAAATCAGAGGCGCGTTAATGTGGGCCTTTGGATCTCAATCCTACGGCACTCCTTTTTGACCGTGGGCCTTTAAAGCCCAAAATCGGTGGGTCGTTGGATTTTAATCGTGCGGACCACATGGGTGTGTGCAATCGGACCATCCGGTTCCATTTTACATCCTGACCGTAGAAATTAAATCCAGCGGTCTTGAGCCATCGCATCGGAAGAAGGGTGGCGTGTATATCTTTTAATTGATCGTTGGATCTTGATCCAACGTATATCTTTGAAAGTGGAGCCCGCATCCTTCGGGATTTCAATTAGATCTCGATCATCCGATCTAGATCGTGCGGTCCATATTAATCAATGCCGATTCAAATCATTTAACCTCTCTATTTATCGCATCCACCCATTTCCAATCGGACGGTTGGTGTTCTTTTCGCATTTTAGGAGACGGCAGCGTTGTGGATCGCCAATGGACCCACATGTCATATTTTTGCCTCTCATCTTCCTTATCTCTGTGACCATTTTTGTGAGCAGGGGAGAGGATTTATCCAAAGATTATACACTAATTTTTGAGATGTTTAGCTAAATGGACACCTCATCAACTCTAGATCTTTCCTTCTTGCTCTGTAGCTCAACACCCATATATAAACCCTAGCTTTCCTTCTTTGTTGCCATTGTTGACCAAGAAGCTCATCATTTTCTTCTTGACGGTGGAGTTTCTTGCTTCTTGTTCATTGCTTATCCACTTTAAGCACTGGTTCCACCTTACAATAAAGATTTGACATCTTTTGTAGGTTGAACCATTGTCCATCTCTCTGTTGATCAACATCCAGATTTTAGAAACTTGGGTGTCTTCCTTCTTCTGGTAAGATAAAACCCTAGTTTCGACATTTTGAGCATCTTAAGGACCTTAGAAGCTGCTGTGAATCATTCTCTTAAGCATCAGTAGCTTCAACTCGCTTTAAACTGAAAAGTTGATATTATGCCTTTTCGGTTTTTCATGTCATTTTCAAGACCTAGGGTTCTTCCTGTCAACTTATCATCTTATTTAGGTTTTGACTAAACCCTAGCAGCATGACAAATTGATCTTTCAATTCTTGTCATCATCTAATTTGACTCCTAGCTGAAATATGTCTCTGTTCTCTTGTCGGCTCAACCGACAAAACAGGTGTTTGCTTTAGCTTTTGTAATCTAACTAGTAGGGCTAGACTAAGGTTGGTTTGGGATATTAATTACCCTAAAAGATCATGCTAAGATTCATTTATGAACTTTTGCATGATCTATACTTCTTTTTCCGAAAATGGCAATCTGTCCTGTTTTCAGCTCTTTTCAAAACTGAAAACTGGAACTTTGCAATAAACTCTAGTTTCTGTCTTTTGAAAGCTTGATAGCTATATTATTGTGTTATTATCACTATTATGGGTAGTTATGGCTTAAGCATCTTGTAATCATGCATTTCAGTTGATCATGCATATTTCGCCATTTTGGACTTATTGTCGGTTTGATATTTATTGGATCTTATTGCTCCTTTTAGAATCTGGTTCTCTGAGGCTTTTGAATATATACAACAACCTGAGCACGCAATGAAGTCTATTACTATCAAGGCAAGCATCTTCTTTGCACCATATTGAACCCATTTTGTACAATAGCTTTTACAAATCCAGTGATATCTGTGCATGCTATTTGTCCGAAAATACAAAATGTGACTTGTAATAGCTAGCTATAACGACATGGTGGATTACCTTAATCATGACCATACACTCAACTCTAGTGTAATCTTGTATACTATATGGTCTATTTTGATTTGGCTTAGATATGCGATCTAGAGATTTTAGAGTTTGACAAGCATATCTTGTCAAACATAGGAATCACCTGTGAACTATTGTCATTTTAAACTCTTTGTCCGTTTCTTTAAATCAGTCTTGTATTTGAAATTCAAATTGATCTGGACAAGAGGAAGTTAGTGATGGTGCTTTTGTGCACGAGATTGGGTTTTGTGGTGGACTTGTCCGGTTAATTAAGGACCGAACTCGATTATTCAATTCAAGTCCCCACGTACTTCCACATGCAGTGTATGGCGCTGTTTGGTTAAGTAAAATGTTGAGACTATTGAGTTGGAAACTTGGAGAGTAAGGATATGTGTATTGGCCTTGTATGGCATAGATGCTTTGGTCCGAGGACTGCGTTTTATGCCATGTGAGCTTTGTATGTCGAGATCGGATGTTCTTAGGAGGGTGAGGGCGTATATGTGCCTCGTCGCATATCGATACCTTAATGGTGCCGATAGCATTCTACTATGGGTGGGGAGCCCAATTCGTTTTAAATTGTTTGGATCGGCATTCGACACAACATGTGTGCCCGTGGTTAGTAGGTGGTATAGCCTACACTAGTGGGATCGGTGCACACATGGGGTCCAACTCAATAGTGTTGGCTCGTTGAAAATACCAAATCTTAGCTTCCCGGTCGGCATACCAAAGGAAGTGTGTCATCATTCGGAGGCATCCGAAGACAACGGGCTAGCTAAGTCATGTGGGTAAAGATGTACACCTGCGAGGGTATAAAGCGTTCGAATAGCCGTGTCACGGTCATGGACGATAACTTGAATTGATATCACTGTATAGAAGTTTTGATTTTCAAAAATCTGGTTTAGGTTTATTTTGGTTTGCATGAGGAATCATGCCTTTATCTTTGTTACATTTAATGTATTTACTTCTGTTTTACTTTATCTTTGTTTTGTTAAATTGCTTTATCAAAAGTTAGCCTTTGTAGGTTAAGAGGTATCGCTTTATGCAAATTTGAACCTTTATACCTTCCTTTTGTAACCTTATGCATGTAACAACTCTATTCCTTTGATTAGGCTCTAATCACCACTTTCTTTACTAGTTTGTGTAAGACTTCTTTGAGTACCTTTTGTACTCAAGGTGCTACCACCTATTGTTGCGGTGAGGATGGTTTCCTTTATGAAGTGCCCGTTAGCGCCGATCGGGGTGGCGCTAACGAGTGACGCTACTTTTCTTTCCTCCACGCAATTGCCTGCGGGTGGATGAGGCCTTTGGTGGACATTTTCCGTTCATTTTGCTTCCGCTGTATACTGTTAGAGTGACCAAGTCACTTAATATTGTAGTAATAACCGAATGATGTAACCTTATGTTTAATTATATCAATGTATGACTTGTATGTGTTTGATGCAATGTTGATGAAGGATATATATGCAATGGTCGTTGATCCTGGGAACCATTGTGAATCATATATATCCGGGAATCCTGTTTACTGGATCTGTCACTTGTTAAATTTATATCTTTAGCATGGTTTTTAATAAAGGGGCATTACTGTTCCTTCATTAATAATTGTGCTACAGTATGAATTTAATTAGTAACATTTCCAATAACCGGGGGTCCCCACATATCCTTACTCTCCTGTTTCCAACTCAATAGTCTCAACCTTTTACTTAACCAAGCAGCGCCCATACACTTGCATGTGGAAGTACGTGGGGACTTGAACTGAATGGTCGAGTTCGGTCCTTAATTAACCGGATAAGTCCACCACAAAACCCAATCTAGTGCACAAAAGCACCATCACTAGCTTCCTCTTGTCGGATCAATTTGAATTTCAAATACAAGGCGATTTAAAGAAACTGGACAAAGAGTTTAAAATAACAATAGTTGGTTGTGATTCCCATGTTTGACAAGATATGCTTGTCAAACTCTAAAATCTCTAGACTGCATGTCTAAGCTAAAACTAAAAATATAGCTTATGATATACGATACTATGCTAGGTTAAGTGTATGGTGACAATTGAGGTAATCCATCATGTTTGGTCATAGCTAACTACTAACAGATCACATTTTGTATTTTGGAAAAATAGCATGCACAGATATCACTGGATTTGTAAAAGCTATTGTACAAAATTTGGGATCAATATGGTGCAAAGAGGATGCTTGCCTTGGTAGTAGTATACTTCTGTTGCAGGTTCAGACTGTTCTGAGGTAGATTCAAAAACTTCAAATGAACCAGATTCTATAGAAAGCAAATAAATCCAATAAATGCCAAATCGATGATGAAGCTCAAAATGAAGGAAAAATGCATGATCAATTTGGAAATGCATGATTACAGTATGTTTAAGCCATAACTACCCATAATAATGATATTAACCCATTATATAGCTTACTGTTTTCAAAAGACAGAAACTAGAGTTTAGTGCAAAGTTCCAGTTTTCAGATTTTAGAAGAGCTGAAAACAGGACCGGTTGCAAATTTTCGGAAAAAGGAATATAGAACATGCAAAAGTTCATAAATTAAGCTTAGCATGATCTTTTAGGGTAATTAATATCCCAAACCAATCTTAGTCTAACCCTAACTAGTTAGATCACATCAACTAAGAAGAAATTCATTTTGTCGGTTAAGCGACAAAAGAAACAGAGACAGATCTCAACTAGAAGTTAAAATAGATGATGACAAGAATGGAAAGATCAACTTGTCATCTTTGCTAGGGTTTAGTCAAAACCTAAATAAGATGGTAAGTTGACAGGAAGAACCTAGGTCTTGAAAATGACATGGAAAACCGAAAAGTTATAATATCAACTTTTAAGTTTGAAGCAAGTTGAAGCTACTCATGCTTAAAAGAATGATTCACAGGAGCTTCTTAAGTCCTTAAGATGCTCAAGATATCATAACTAGGGTTTTTGGCTTACCAGTATAGGAAAGATACCAAGATTCTGAAAACTCAAAGTTGATCGACAGAGAGATAAATTCTGATTTAACCTGCAAAAGATATCAAATCTTTAATGCAAGGTAAAACCAGTGCTTAAGGATGGATAAGCAAAGGATAGGAGCAAAATCCCACTGGACAGCAAGGAAGAAAGTGAGCTTCAGTGGTCAACAATGGCTGCAGCTCAAAGAAACTAGGGTTTATATATAGATGTTGAGCTACAGGGCAAGAGGGAAAGATCTAGAGTTGATGAGGTGTCCATTTAGGGCTAATTATCCCAAAAATTAGTTGCAAAAACTTTGGGATAAATCCTCTCCTCTGTTTACAGAGAAATCTGCGCGTTGAGAGAGGAAGAAGATAAGAGTCGGTGACATGTGGGTCCATTGGCGATCACAGCTTGTAGCGTCTCACAAAGCTCAAACAAATGTCGATCGTCCGATTGGAAATGGTATTGTGATAAATAGAGAGATTAAATGATTTGAATCGGTACGATTAATATGGACCGCACGATCTAGATCGGTTGATCGAGATCTAATCGAAATCCCGAAGAAGTGCGGGGCTCGCTTTCAAAGAGAGGCGTTGGATTAAAATCCAACGATCGGCTAAAGAATACACGTCGCCGTTTAGATGCGATGACATAACACCGTTGGATCGATTTCTACGGTCGGGATGGAAAATTGAACCGGATGGTCCGATTGCATACACTCATGTGGACCTTACGATTGAAATCAATGATCCAGCGATTTTGGGCTTTAAGGCCCACGGTCAAAAAGGAGCGTAGTAAGTTGAAATCCAAAGGCCCGCATAAGCAGCGCCTCGATTTCAAATTGGAATAAGCGGCGCCGTTAGATCAATAATGAATGGCTACGATCGTGAGGATCCGAGTCGTCCGAATGCATACACCAATCTGGACCACACGATGAAGATCCAACGGCCCAGAGGAGTGCGGGCTTTATAACACGCGGTAAAAAGGAAAAGCCGTAGGATTTGAATCTAACGGCTCAGATAAAAGCGCGCCTTTAAGTTTAAAGCGAAAAGGGGTGCGCTGTTCGTCGAGAATGAGCGGTGGAGATTGAAAAGGGATCCGAGTTGTCCGATTGCACACATCGATCTCGCTCGTTAGATCAAGATCCAACGGCGGAGATTAAGATGGACACGTGGGCGGCTCGCGGGGTGTTATAACCGCGTTCGATTGAAGATCAACGCCTCATATCACGCGTGGAGTTTTGGGCTTGCACCGAGCGTGACCGAGCAGACCAATTGCCTGGTTGGACCCAACCACTTGAGACCGAGTCGCTACGATTGCAAGGGTTTAGGTTTAGACAGTTTAGTTGACCAAACCTTATTCAAATATTTAAAAGGTTTGGTGGGCTTTTAAAAATAGCAAATAAATTTATAAAATCATGAAATTTTCTTGGAAGCTCTTTGGGATAACATATTTCCCAGATAAATTTTATAAACCACATTTTCACTTTGAAAAATACATAAATATTTATTTCAGGCGAAAATATTTATTTAAAGACAATAAATTTTTCTTTAAGCCCAAATAATTTCTAAAAATGCAACAAAAATATTTTTAGCCAAGATAATTTATCTAGGCTATAATAAAAATACTTCCCAGTCATAATACAAGTTTTATCTCGTATTCCTTTAAGACTTCAAATGGTTCTTTAGGGTTTTGGCTAAAAAGGAAGGTTTTTAATTTGTAACATGCTGCCCAAAGTGTAGAAATGAACAGTAATGTTATGAACAGTACCTCATTACTGTTCATAAAGCATTTTATTACTGTTTATAAACTTGGGGCTGTTACACAACTTAACTAAACCACTGCTTGGATTGACTCAGTTATCCTACTAAGCATCCGATAAAGTGGAACACCAAGCTAGCATACATTACAATAATGGTACTTACTAACTACTTGATTTAGCTACATGCCTTCCTTTACTAATTATACAATTCACAAGCTACTACTATCTTCTTTTCGGTTCCACCAAGCTTACTACCAAGGACAAAAACCTAACAGATTATTATCTAAACTAATCACAAAAAGGATGAGGTCTAATGCCAAAGACAACTAATTGACACTTAGTAATCTATATTAGTCACAAGGAACTAAATACTGATAATATACTGTAATTGAAATTGTTGGTTAACAATCACCCTACCAATTAGTTTTTGCCAACTCACACACTGACTACACCTCTAAGCATACAAAAACCGATAGCTGGTTAATCTCCTGTAAAACCTTATGCTAAAGTCAAATTAACTAAGAGGGCTCCAAATACTCAACTCAGTCACCCATAACTAATATGTGAAAGCTACCTAAATCTCAGCATGTAGATACCTTATTGCCTTACAACTCTAATAAGCTAACTTGCTACTAATAGACTAACTTTTCAATGCCTGCAAGAACTGATCATGCTACTAAACCTTCAAATTCTTACAAAATTCACAGTTCATCCTAAACAAAAGTACATACAAACTCATCTATAGTACTAAGCATATCACTGCATGTTAACTATTTCAGTGAAACATTCATCTATCCTCCTAACTGAACAACACACACACTGTCATGCACATACAGAAAAGAATAGCCTGAGAGAGCGCAAGGGGGAAACTGTAACAGCCCCAATTTTATGAACAGTAATAAAATATTTTATGAACAGTAATGATGTAGTGTTCATAACAGTAATGAGATGTTGTTCATAGCATCACTGTTCATTTTTACAGATTGGGCATTATGTTGCAAATGAAAACTTTCCTTTTCTACCCAAAATCCAAAACCTATTTGAAGCTTCAAAGGAAATACAAGTTAGAGCTTGTATTATGACTGGGAGGTATTTTTATCAAAACCTAGATAAATTATCTTGCCTAAAAATAATTTTTGTTGAATTTTTAGAAATTATTTTGCCTTGGAGAAAAATATTTGACTTTAAATAAACCTATTCGGGCTAAGGTAATTATTTATGTATTTTACCAAGTGAGACAGTGGTTTTTTAAATTTATTTACGAAATATATCATCCCAGTAGCCTCCTTGCTAAATTTCATGATTTTACAAATTTATTTACTATTTCTAAAGCCCGGTCAAACTTTTAAACATTTGAATAGGGTCTGGTCAACTCTTCCGGTCTAAACCCAAGCCCTAGCACTGTAGCGACTCGAACCCAATGAGGTTGGGTCCAACCGGTGCATTTGGTCCGGCTCGGTCAAGCTCGGGCGCGAGCCCAACCCCGCACGTGACGCAAGCCGTTGATCTCCAATCGAACGGACGGGATTTGCGAAGCCGCGTGGGCTATCCACGTATGCGAAACAATCTCCACCGTTGGATCTTCATCGAGCGGCATCTAGCTTTAGATCGAAGTCTTAACGTACCTCCACTTGCGGCCGTTGATTTCCAAACCAACGCGCCGGATCCTTTGTGTCGGTTGAGCCATCCCATCGGGTTCATTCAATCCTGGCCGTAGGATCTTGATCGTGCGGCGCTCACTTTTTAGGCTAGACCATTTTCTTAGGGTAAAGGTCAAATTAAACGTGAGCCCTTGGATCTAGATCGGGCGATCGAGAGGGGTGATAACATTCGGACCTCCGGACTCCCCACTTGATCTCCACCGTTGATCTTAGATCCAACTGCGCCGCCCTTTTTGTTTTGAACTTAAAGGCGCGCATTCATCTTTGGTCGTCGGATTCAAATCCTACGGTACCCCTTTCGACCATGTGAGTTTAGGGCCCGATTTTCATAGGACCGTTGGATTTTGATCCTAGGGTCTATAGCGCGGTAACATTCGGACCTCCGGATCTTCCATCAATCTTGACCGTGGAAAACAAATCTAACGGTGTCACGTCATCTCATTTAAAGTGACGTGTATCCTTTTGAGATCGATCGTTGGATTCAAATCCAACGCTCCTCTTTGAATATAACCTTTGGACTTCCGTAGGGCTCCATTAAATCTCAAGCGTCCGTTTGGGATCGCACGGCCCATATTAAATGATATCGATTAGATTTTCTTAATACCTATTTTCATCGCAGCCGCCCCTTTCTAATCGGACGGTCGATGTTCTTTTGATTTTTAGGAGGCGCGCGCGACTGCGGCTGATCGCGGGACCCGCATGTCAGGGAGTCACCTCTCTTCCTCCTTGCCTCTGTGCACCGCCGCCGGCTTCGTAGCCGGAGTGGAGACATTTCCCAGCGATTGTGCAACTATTTTTCGGATATTTAGCACTAATTGGACACCTCATCAGCTCTAGACACTTCTCCTTTGCCCTGTAGCTCAACCTCTATATATATACCCTAGCTTTTTGCTATTGCCATTGTTGACCAAAGAAGCTCCCCATCTTCCTTTTCATTCCATTGGAGTTTCTTGTTCTTACATCTTGCTTATCCATCCTAGATGCTTGATTCACTTTGTAATATGAGTTTAGCATCTTTTGTAGGTTGAAACCAGGGACTTTCTCTGTATTGATCGAGCGGTTTAGGAACCTTCGGTGTTTTCTCATTCCGGTAAGCTTAGACCTTAGTTCTTGCTATCTTGGATACCTTAAGGACCTCAAAAGCTCATATAAACCATTCACTTGTACATGTAGTACTTCCCCTTTCTTTAAACTGAAAAGTTGTGTTTATAACTTTTCGGTCTTTCATATCGTTTTCCAGTTCTAGGGTTTCCCATGCTATCATTTCAGCTTAGCTAAACCCTAGTAGCCTAAGTAGTTGTTCTTTTGATTCTTGTTGTCTTCTACCTAGCTTTGTAGCAAAGATCTACCTCTGTCATCTGTTGTCGGCCAAACCGACAACTTTTGAAATTTTGATAGTCTTTGTGATCTGACCGATTAGGGTTAGTCTAGGGTATTATCTACTCTAAAGATCAGGCTAAGCTTCAATTTAGGATCTTTTACTTAGTCTATTTTCAATTAACCTGAAATCTGCAAACTGCCCTGTTTTCAATCCTTTTCAAAATTTGAAAACTGTAACTTTTGCCAAAACTCTAGTTTATGTCATTTAAAGGCAGTAGATGATAATATGGGTTATTGTCTTTATTGGGGTAGATATAACTTAAGCATGCTGTTAATCATGCATTCCCATATTGATCATACATTTTTCTTTCATCCTGTACTTGTTGTCAGCTCTTGTATTTATTGGATTTTATTGTTTCTTTTAGAATCTGGTTCTTCTGAAGCATTTGATTCTATTTCTGAGCAACCAGAGCCTGCACAAGAAGTATATTATTATCAAGGCAAGCATCCTCTTTGCACCATGTTGATCCTAATTTTTAAACTGTAGATTTACAAACTACAGTGATGTTGTTGCATGCTATCTCCTTCAAAATTATTGATGATCTGTTAGTATATAGTTATGACCTAACCTTGTGGCTTACCTTGAATTGAACCATACACTCAAACTTAGAGTAGTACTGTATACTACAACATTTAATTTCAGAATTTTCTTAGCCATGCAGTCTATAGAACATTAGAGTTTGACAAGATTATCTTGTCAAACATGGGAGCAACAAATAAATTTCAGTCATTTTAACTCTTTGTCCAGTTTCTTTAAATCAGAAGTGAATTTTAAATTTCAATTGATCTGGACAAGAGGATGCTAGTGGTGGTGCCTTCGTGCACGAGATTGGGAAATGTGGTGGACTTATGCGGACCAATTAAGGGTGAACTCGATTATTCGATTCAAGTCTCTACGCACTTCCACGCGCGTGTATGGCATTTGTTTGGTTAAGTAAAGGGTTAATGCTATTGAGTTGGAAACAGGGGAGTAAGGACATGTGTATTGATCTTGTATGGCATAGATGCTTAGGTCTTCGGGCTGTGTCTTATGCCATGTGAGTTTTTATCAGTATCAAATGTTCTTAGGAGGGTGAGGGCGTATATGTGTTCTATCGCATGTACGTACCTTAAAGATGCCGATTGTAATCTAGTATGTGTAGCGAACACAACCTGTATTTCTTTTGATTAGGTCGGCATTCCTGACGCAACATGTGTGCCCCGGTTAAGCAGGTGCTATCAGTCGTTGTTTAAGCGAGATCAGTTCATACATGGGTTATCCAAGTCAATAGTGTCAACTTGTTGAAAAATGTCAAATCTTAGTTTCCCTGGTCGGCATACCAAAGGAAGTGTGTCATCATTCGGAGGCATCCGAAGGCAACGGGCTGACTAAGTCGTGTGGGTAAAGTTGTACAGCCCTGCAGGGTATTAAAACTATTCGAATAGCCGTGTCCACGGCCATGGACGATAACTTGAGTTGATGTCACCTGTATAGAATTTTGTTTTCAACTTCGGTTTGTGTTTTGGTTCAGCATGAGGGAATTCATGCAATGTACTGTTTACATTTATTTTCAATTACTTGCTATTTTAGTCCAATTTGATTTATTAAATTGCTTGATCAAAATTTAGCAATTGTAGGTTAAGATGTATTGCTTTATGCAAAATTGAACCATTATGCCTTCCTGTTGTAACCTTATGCATGTACAAATTCTAATCCTTTGAATAGATCCTATCAAACACCTTTCTTTTATTAGTTTGTATAAGTCTTGCTAAGTACCTTCCGTACTCAAGATGCTATAACCTATTGTTGTAGATGAGGACGGTTATCTTTATGAAGTGCCCGTTAGCGTCGATCTGGGTGATGCTAACGAGTGAAGCTATTTCTTTCCTCCACGCAATAGCCTGCGGGTGATGGGGCCATTGGTGGCTTTTGTTGTTTTATTTTGCTTCCACTGTTACCCTTTTGTAGTGACCAAGTCACTTGATATTGTAGTACTAAACCGAAAATTGTAAACTTATGTTTCATTATGTTAATGTATGACTTGTATGTGTATGATGTAATGTTGTTTAAGGATATATGTGCAATGGTCACTGATCCTGGGAACCATTGTAAGACATATATCCGGGAGTCCTGAATATTGGATTTGTTACTTGTTAAATTTCTACTTCTAGCATAATCTTTAATAAAGGGGCAGTACTGTCCCTTGATTAAGAATTGTGCTACAGTATAATTTTAATTAAGCACATTTCCAATATTCTGGGGTCCTCACAGAAACAATTGGGAGCCAGGGGTGGCTCGGGCGGTCCTTGCACCAGCGAAGGGAGGCATCAGCGTCGGTTGAGCACAGATGAAATGGACAGGGGGTGGCCGAGGCGAGCTCCACCTGTAGAGACACCAAGTCATTCTTTGAGGCATACACACAAACACATAGAGGGTAAGTAGAAAGGACCAAAGGCAGCTCAGCAATGGCTTGTCGCCAGCGGTCGGAAAGTCGGCGGGGCAACTGCATGTGGTGGCCATTGCGTGGAGGAGCTGAAGCGGCACCGGCAGCAGAGGGGAGCGACACCGGTGGCAGCGCTCTGTGTAGGGGAGCTGGGCCGGCCAGCAGGGAGGAGGCGCGAGCTTCGGGCGATGGCGTCGGTGGAGGCGGTGCAGCTCGGGCGGGGCTCAGGCGAGCTGGTGACGGCGAGCGGCTGCTGGGCGCAGGGAAGACCGGGGTCACCGTAGATCTGGGCCGAGGAAGACAAGGCCGGCGGGCTGGGCGATCACAGGTGATGAAGGCGGCGCGGCGGAGCAGCCGGGCTAGGGCCGCGGTGGACGGGGCGCGTGGTCGGGCGGATCTGGGCGGCGAATGCGTGGCGGTGGCGGGCGGCCGGTGGGGCCCAGCAGTGGAGGGGGCCAGACGAGCGGGCCGGCGGCCGCTGGGCGGCGGTGGCACCAGGCGGCGACACTCGGGTGTCGGGGTGTGGTGGCGCGGGCTGGGTCGGGCGAAGGAAGGAGCCGGGGCGACGGCGCAGATCCGGCGGCACCATTTGACGGGCCAGGGGGAGGCGGTGGCGGTATAGCGGGCCAGTCGAGCTGCGGTGTGGCCGACGCGGTTGTGTGAGGAGAATGGGGAAGGGAGGAATGGCAAAGAAGGAGGCTGGGAGGCTGCGGTGCTGCACTTGTAGACATGAAGGGGGCGGCTCTGCGGTTGATGAAAAGGAGTAAGGGGAATACTGGCCTGAGGGCAAAGAGTCGTTGCGGAGAAAATGAAATGGAGAACGGCCTGGGAAAAAGAGCTCAAGTGCTTAGTAGAATTTGAAATGGAGGAGGGCTCCAAATGGTGTGGTGATAAGGTTTGGTGTGTGGCAGAGAAAGCCCGGACTGTGGGTCCAGCTGGTCAGTGAGGATAGAGAGAGAGGGTGGATCGAAAATGGCCGATCGGACCGAGTGAAATGGATGGTCGAGATCGCGCCAGTAGAATGTTGAGTCGGATCGTCGATCCTCGATCGGACGGTCTTCATGAAAGCACTTTCAGATGGTTCACGATGCGCAAGGCTGGTGCGGTGCAGACAAGTTCGCTCGGTCGAACAAGACTGACGACTCGAGTCGGCAACAACGATGTGAGCCGAAGTTTTAAATTCAATTTGACCAAATACCATAGGTTTGACTGAGGCTTTATAAATAGCAAATAAAATCTATAAATTCTAAAAATATTTGGAGGGGTTCCTGGGGTTACCTAGTGACCAAATAAAATTTCAAATCTCATTTTTCATGAGCTATTTGCCTATTTTAAATTCAAACTTACAATAGGCTATTGAAGCAAGTTTGAATTTTCTGTGGATTGAATTTAGGTCCAAAAATTTGGGAAAAATTATATTTATTCATGATAAATATTATAAGATTTAAATAAATTATTTCCAGAGTTTTAATTGAAGTAAATTCTTCCCAAAAATTATTTTAAGTGCATGCTCTTGATATTTGACTTTTGATTTTCTTGGTTTAACTCAGGGTTTTGAAATGAGCTAAATCTTGGAAGGATTATTAGAGATAGCAAACTAACTCCAAAAATTCTGAAACTTTAACTGGGGGTTGCTGACTCTAAGATCAACCTTATATAAATTTTCTAGAGGTTTTCATGCACAACATATGTCTCCAGAAATTCTAGAAGGCTGGTTCTAGGGTTTGACCGAGGGTCAAACTGGTTTGACTGGTCTCCAAAAATTATGAAATAATTCAGAGGTGTCACATAGCTTCCCTGGAACCAAGGAAAAATATTTCTAGAGGTTGGACCCAAGATTTTTAACAAGGAGGTATTTGACTTTAGTGAATTGGGCATTTTGGTTTTTGATTTCCCACAATTATTTTACAAGAATTACAGAAAAGTTCAAAAACTTCAAGATGCAAGAAAAGTTTTAATTTCTACTCAATTTCTTACATTTGAAACACGAACCCATGTGTGGGATGTTACATGGGCAAACCACTTATGAGATCAAGGTTGCTAACTCGTGTCAGATGATCAAAACCAATGTGCCCTAAACAACGGTGCCAAAGCTAGAACTCAGAAGAAGATGCAATCAAACACTTGAGATACCCAGCAAGAGATTCAGAAAAGTCAGCTCCAAAAATCCTACCAACTCTAGAAATTCCAAAGACAAGCTCACCAGTTGAATCAAGCACACAATAAGCATTTTTCTTAAATCTAGTCTCATAGCCATCATCAAGAAGCTATGAGACCGAAAGCAAGTTGTACCTTAGCTTATCCACAAGGGCGATATCCTTAAGGATGAACTTGTCGTTCACCCTGATCGATCCCGTTCCTTCAATCCGCTCTTCTGTATCATCTTCAAAGGTGATGAAGTCATCACCTTTCAACCATCTGAAGGAGATAAACCATCTTGAGTCTCCAATCATGTGGCGTGAACAGCCGGAGACGACGAACCACGTGTTCTTCCCCCTTCCGCAACGATCCTGAAAATCAAGGCACAAAAGATCGATGTGTCTCAATACTAGGGTTAGTTAAACATGACTTGGGAACCCAGTACTGAGACACACGTATGAGAGAAGTATGCAAAGCAGAATTGCTAGCCTTGATCCTACTTGAGGTTCTATCATGAGCAATGGTCACAAGAGCATGAGATGCATTCTGTTTAGGAACATGATGATAATGAGCATGTGAAACAAATCCTAGTCCAGTTTTCTTCTTTTGTTGATGACCATGTCTCATGAGGGCTCTAGGTTGATGAGATAAAATTCTAACAAGATTATTCTTAGTATTTTTCAACCTACACCAACAGAACTCAAGTAAATGCCCATCCTTCTTGCAATAAGTGCAATGGTACTTGGTACCACTGGAAGAAGCACCTTTTGACTCAATAGATGGTTGGGCAAAACCTACAGATTTGAAAAGGGTTTTTGCAGGTTGGGTATTGAACTCAACTAAGCCATTTTCCAAAACTTGAATGACATTTAGCTTGAATTTCTCTTGGGCAAAGTTGTATCCTAACTCTTACTTCTTATAAGGAGTTTTAGACTTGTCAAAAATCATGTTTAACTATTTCTTACCCTTAGAGAATTTTTCTAATGTATCCTTAAGATAAGCATTTTATTTTTCAAGATTAAGACATGATTCACAAGTTTTAGCCTTAATGGCTCTAGCATGCTTCTCCTTATGAACAACAACTTCAAGCTTAAGGGCTTCACATGAAGCACAAGGAGCAGAACTAATATTGTCCTTAAGCTTGGCATACTTAGCTCTAACTGCTTCTAATATGCCTTTTACTTCATGTTCACATCCTAAGCAAAAAGAGCACAAGCTAGACTCGGCCTTATCAGAAGTGACCAACTTGCTAGATTCTAGGCATTTTTCACATGAAGCAACTTTAACTTCAATTAACGCAGTCCTAGCATTCTCTAGTTGGTGCAAGGCAACATTATGAGCATTTTACAATTTAGCAAGTTTAGAATGTAGAGCATGGCAGGATGAACATTCATCAGCATCAAGGTTCTTAGCATTTACAAGTTCTAGCATCAGATTATCAACTTGTGATTCTAAGTCCTTATTCCTAGCCATGGTGAATTCTAATGCCTTATCCTGGCTAAGCAGTTGCTCATAGATAGTATCACATCTAGCAAAAAGAACTTCATAGGATGGAAGTACCTCATCGATGTCATCGACATCGATGGAGTCGGCCATGAAGCACATGCCGATGAACTCCTTTGCCTTCCCTTTCTTCTTCTCTTTGCGAAGCTCCTCCTCCTTATCCTCCTCACTCTCGGAGTCCATATCGCTTATGGATTGCTCTCCAAAAGTAGCAAGAACCCGATGAGCAGCCTTCCTGAGCTTGGCAGCATCAAACTTGGACTTGTTCCCTCGAGGCTCCCTCCAAGCTGCCTTCTCCTCCTTGTGGTTGCTCTTCCATTTAAGCTTGGGGTAGAGCTCTCCACACTCATAGCATGTCACATGGCCACCTCTCTTCTTGTTTCTCACATTGTTATAGGCAGTGTGAATTTTTGGCTAGGAGGGCTAATTCAAACTCAGAATACTCTCAAGTTCCTCTTCATAGATTGCAGATAAACAAGCAAGAGAAAATCCAAAGGAAGATTCAAAAGAGATATCAGACGTTCTCTTGAGAGGGTCTACTACCAAAGCCATGTTCTTCTTCTTAGGACGATCAACCCTTTTGATCTCATGAGTCTTGAGCTTGCTATAGAGCAGCTCCAAAGTGAGATCAGAGAGATTGACATTCTCCTCAATGGCAGTAGCCTTCATCTCTCACTCTTTGGTGTTGATTGTAGCTAAGAGGTGGGTGGAATTCTCAGACTGAGAATACTCAATGTCAATAGCTCTCAGCTGATTAAGCACCTTATGGAAGCGAGTGAATACATCATCGATGCTCTCTCTAGGATGCATCTCGAACTTGTTGTATTTTCGCTTAAAGACCATTTGGTGTACTTGCTTGATTTGGGATGAACCCTCGTGGTAAGTTTCGAGAGTGTTCCAAATCTCGTGCGCGGTCTCAAGATGAGAGATCATGTCATACTCCTGTCTACCAAGCCCAGCATATAAGAGGTTCTTTGCCTTATGTTTGTTAGCCAAGAGGACTATTAAAGCCTGTGTAGCAACCTCGGGCAAAACGAGCGGGGCTCGAACAACCTCCTATATGGCTTGACCTTCACTCTGAAGGTAGACACGCATGCGATTCATTCAATAGGCATAGTCAAGCCCATCGATGACATGCGGTTTGGTGGAGTACTTCTCCATCGCCAAGTTCAGTGATCGGTTAAGATCAAGAGTGAACTAACCAGGCTCTGATACCACTTGTTGGACCGAAAAGGCGACTAGGGGGTGAATAGGAGCACTATCTCTTCTTCACTTTGATCAGATTCAACAAGATTTTCACTCCAATAGCTATGAGAGCTCTGAAGATCAATAAACAAGCATAGCAGAAGACTTGTATTGAATCCAATCAACTCCCCGAAGAAAATAGACCAAAAACACCAAAAACTCAAGAACAAAATAGTTGAGCGGTCGGACCTCGCAGAGAGGGGCGGTAAGACCACTAGCACGAAGAACAGGGAAGTCAGCCCGAACGCAAGATCACAAATATGTCTAACTTTTGATCTACAACTCCAGAGTGCACGAAACCTGAAACAAACCTTCTCTAGGATGTCAGGAACCTATTCTAGTCAAGGATCGTGAAGATCATTTGCCAAATGTAACATCTCAAGTTTAGGCTTGTGTTTCAAATGTAAGAGAAAGTGTAGAAATTAAAACTTTTCTCACATCTTGTATTTCTGTATGTTATGAAAAATCCTTGTAAAGGAATTATGGAAATACAAAGTCACAAGTCATTTTACCTAACCCTTGTCCATCAAAAACTTTCTTGTCAAATCTTATGATCATCCCTCGTAATATTTTTCCTAAGTTCTAGGGTTAATGTGTGACCCTCTGAAAAATTTCATAATTTTTAGAAATTGTTTGGATATTTTTAGGGGGCAATCAAACCTGTTTGACCCTGGTCAAACCCTAGCTCAGTACCTTACTGAATTTTTGGAGGGAAATTCACTGCATTAAAACCTCTGAAAATTTTATACAAGGTCAATATCTAAGTTAGCAAGCTCCTATAAAAATTTCAGAATTTTTGGAGTTGTTTTGCTACCTTAAACAATTCCCCAAAGTTTTAGCTTAAATTAAAACCCTAAGTCAAAGCACTGTTGGGCTCGAGTCAGACCCGAGACCAACCAAGTTGACTAAGTTGAGCTCGATCAACTAACTGCACCTCGGGCTCACTTTAAGCGCGCATTCGATCTGAGCCATTAGATCTCCATCGGGTGGCCCTCATTCACGTGAACCTTCGGACCTCCCGAGATGCGCTTCGCTTTTGGACCGTTGGATCTCCATCGGGTGGTCTCTCTTCGTTGGGCCGTTCGAACATCCCAAACGTCCCAAGCAATCTCAGCCGCTCATTTCCGATCGGACCGCTCGCGCGATTCTAAACGTCGGGACCCCCTATCGTCTCCGTTAAATCTTGACCTGTAACAGCCCAAAATTCTTAAGTTGGATTAGTTACGCATCTACTGTGCATTTATGAAATTTTGGACATTTTTAAAACTTTTTGTTGCTAAGTAAATAGGTTACAACCTGGTTTTTCAAAACTGGAAATGAAAATTTTCAAACAAAATAAAAGCTTGTCAAGATTTTGAAACTTAGTTCGGAGTGGGGTTAAACCCTATGTCGAAAGTCTTTTGATTATGAAGAATAGCAATTAACCTTAGAAATCCTATACTCCTTCTCCATTTCAAACTTGAAAATATACGTTCTCAATCTCGTAATTACAAACTAAATTTCTATTTTGAAAATACTGTGGGATTCAAATCTGAGAATACTTTGATTGGATTTCATATGCTCATTATGGATGTTTGAATTTTTCTGAGTTTTGGAGAATATTGCTTTCCATTTGATTTGCATGTTTGAATTTAAAATACAAACAAAACATGTGAGCAGTGCCTAAAAGTATTTTTCCCATGTTCTTTAACACCTTATAAACTCACCTTCAAAAGTTCACAAATTCTAGAAATAATTTTCTATTTTAAAACAGTTAGTCAAAGTAGAAATTTGAAAGTCAAACATTAAGAACATGCACTTAAAATAATTTTTGGGAAGAATTTAATTCAATTAAAACTCTATAAATAATTTATTTAAATCTTATAATATTTATCATGAATAAATATGATTTTTTCCCAAATTTTTGGAGCTAAACTCCATCCACGGAAAATTTAAACTTGCTTCAATAACTTATTGTAAGTTTGAATTTCAAACAAGCTCATGAAAAATGAGATTTAAAATTTTATTTGGTCACTAGGTCATCCAAGGAGCCTCTATGGAAAATGTCAGATTTTTATGAATTTAATTTCTATATTTTGAAGCTCGGTCAAAGTAGGAGCTTTGAATTAAAAACCCAGTCAAACCTCCTTGCACTGTTCCTTGGGCTCGTACCCAACTCCGACCGGACCCGACCTCTGGTTCGAGCGAGCCAACGCGACTCGGTCGAACCACCTAACTCGCGCCGCGCCACTCAAATCCCGCGCGCATTCTAACCGTCGGATCTTGATCGGACGACCCACGTTCGCAAGGAACGTTCGGACCGCCCCAAAGCACCAGCTCGTTTGGGCCGTTGGATCTAAATCCAACGGTCCAGATCATAAAGACAATCGGGGGTTCCGATCGTCATCTCCATCTCAGCCGTTCATTTGGAAACCAACGGCCCGGATTAAGTGGCCGTTCCGCCCGTTATAAAACTCGACCCAGCCCCTCCTTGTGCCGCCGACTGGTGGGTCCCGCCGGCCCGCTTGTCTTCTTCCCCACGCGGACGCCGCCCCCGCCACCTCGCTCGCGCCCTCGGTTGCCCGCTTCCTCCGCGCCCGCCCACGTTTCTTTCACCTCACCATCAGCTCCCTGTCGCCTCAGCATGCCCTCGGCATGGCCCCGTCCATCACTGCCTCGCCCCTGTTCCCTCGCCGTCCCCTCAGCGTCGCTTTTGTCCCAGCGACATGACCGGGGAGCATCGTCGCCCATACCATCGCTCCCGTTCTCGCCGCCTCCGTGCCGGCCTTTGTAAACCACCGAGGAGCTACCCTCTGTAACATCCCCATTTTGGCTTGTGTTTAAAATGTAATAAAATGAGGGTAAATTAAAACTTTTCCTTCATCCTTTTACTTTTGAAACTTTTCTGAAATTCTTGTAAAAGAATTTTGGAAAATTAAAAATCAAAGGCCTCATTTCTCAAGTCAACAACCTCCTTGGTCAAATCTTTTGTCAAACCCTTGGAAATAATTTTCCCTGGTTCTAGGGTGGCTTGGTAACACCTCTGAATTATTTCATAATTTTTGGAAGTTATTTGAAATATTTTAGAGGCAAGTCAAACCTTGGTCAAACCTCTGTTTTAACCTTCTGGAATTTCTTGAGAAAATTCCAGTGCACAAAACCTCTGGAAATTTTATGGAAGGTTAACCCAAGGTAAGCAAGCTCCAGTTAAAATTTCATAAATTTTGGAGTTGATTTGATGCCTCAATTAAATCCCGAAAGTTTCAGGTTTAAAATCAAACCCTAACTGGTTTGTACTGTTCATTGGACTCGAGTCAGGCTCGGGCTCGAGTCACTTGACTCGACCGAGCCAACTAATCGCACCCGGCGCGGTCGAACGGGCGCGCGCGTCATCAGCCGTTAGATCTCCATCGGACGGCTCTCATTCGTGTAGGCATTCGGACAACTCCGGTTGCCTTCGCCAATAGTTGCCCTAACAGATCGAGCGGCCCCTCGTCCTAATGGAGGACGCGCAGGAGGTGGTTCTCCCGTGATCGGAAGGTTGTCCCCGCTACCCAAGGCGTGGGTAGTGGCGCGTCAACCTCATCTCTCCGCGAGGAGGCACAGAGGCACCGACGTCGTGTTGGGTACCCTTCTGCTAACTCTTTCCACCTTTCTGATTTTGTTTGATTCAGGCGCATCTCATTCGTTTGTTTCTGAGTCTTTTGCTGCTGTGGGAGGTCTTCTTTTTACTCCATTGTTGGTCCCGCTGCTCATTCGCTCTCCCGGTTCGGAGTTGAGAGCTGAGTCTGAGTGTAGGGATGTCCCTGTTGAGATAGAAGGGGTAGGATTCTTGGCAAACCTTATCCTCCTTCGATCGGCGAGCTTAGATGTAATCCTAGGCATGGATTGGTTGTCTCAGCACATGGGACAAATTGATTGCGCTAGGAGACTCATCTACCTCACTAGTCCTTCCGGCGAGCAGGTTCGCTTTTCGCCGAAGCTGCAGGGTCCGCATCTCTTCGCGCTCGAAGCGAAGCCAGCTCTAGATATTAGTGAAGTCCCAGTGGTATGTGACTTTGTTGATGTCTTCCCCGACGACCTTCCAGGGATGCCACGATTCGAGACCTCGAGTTTGTCATTGAGTTGGTTCCTGCATCGCCCGATCTCAAGAGGCCTTACCGAATGGACCCAATTGAGTTGGTGGAGTTGAAGAAGCGGTGGGTGAGCTTCAAGAGAAGGGTTTCATCCGCCTAGCTCATCTCCTTGGGGATGCTCAGCAATATTTGTCCCAAAAGGACAAGACGCACAGATGTGCGTTGATTACCGCTCACTTAATGAAGTAGCGGAAAGAACAAGTACCCTTTGCCCCGATCGATGACCTCTTCGATCAATTAATCGAGCTCGAGTCTTCTCCAAGATTGATTTGAGAGTGGGATATCATCAGTTCGGATTCGACCGAGGATATTCCAAAGACGGCTTTTTCTACTCGTTATGGCTTGTACGAGTATACCGTCATGTCGTTCGGCTTAACCAATGCCCCGGCCTTGTTCATGAACCTCGTGAATTCGGTGTTCATGGAGTGTTTGGATAGGTTTGTTGTGGTCTTCATCGATGATATCCTTATCTACTCCAAGAGCGATGAGGAACACACCGAGCATTTGAGGCTTGTGTTGGGCAAGCCGCGAGCACCAGTGTATGATGCGAAGTTCAGCAAGTGCGCGTTCGTTGAAGGAAGTAGCCTTCTTAGGCCATATTCTTTCGGCAGAGGCGAGTGTGGATCCTAGCAAGATCGACGTGCTTTCTCGAGTCACCCTTCGGCCACCGTTCGGAGTTTTCTTGGTTTAGCGGAATATTATCGCCGCTTATCGAGAACTCTCCAAGATAGCGGCCGATGACGGAGTTGCTCAAGAAGGACAAGAAGTTCTCGTGGTCCGTGATTGCAGGAAAGTTTCAAGCGCTTAAGAAGCGATTGACCACCGCTCCCGTTCTTGTTCTCCCGATGTCCGCCGAAGCTTCGATATCTTTTGTGACGCTCTCGCCGAGGCCTCGGTTGTGTCCTTATGCAAGAAGGCAAGGTAGTGGCCTATGCATCAAGGCAATTGAGACCTCATGAACTCAACTATCCTACCCATGACTTGGAGTTGGCGCCGTGATTCATGCACTTAAGATTTGGCGACATTACCTAATCAGAATCGTTGTGAAGTGTATTCGGATCACAAAAGCCTAAAGTATTTGTTCACCCAACTGGACACGAACCTCAGGCAAAGGAGATGGTTGGAGCCGATCAGGACTATGACATGGGTATTCACTACCATCCGGCAAGGCCAATGTCGTTGCGGATGCGCTTAGTCGCAAAGCGCATTGCAATGCATTGTTACTCCAAGAGCCTCGCTTCTTCGGAGGAGTTCCAGCTGTCTCAACTTGGGTTTGGTTGAGCATGGTTCCCTCGCCGCCTCGGTTGTACTGACCAACCTTGGTGGATCGGATCAAGTGCGCTCGCAGATCGGATGTTGGAGTGAACCGCATCAAGGAAAATGTCAAGACTGGAACGCCAAGTGCTTCTCCGTAGATGAGCTTGGTGTCGTGAGGTTCGCAACGCCTTGTAGTTCCAAAGGACATGGAGTTGCGGGATTTGATCCTCCGCGAAGCCCATGATTCTCCCTTGTCCATTCATCCGGGCCACGAAGATGTACCGGATCTTCGCCGAGATTTTGGTGGACTGAATGAAGAGGAGATCGCCGTGTTCGTTGTCGAGTGCGACGTGTGCCGTCGTGTCAAGGCCGAGCATCGGCCCACCGGATCGCTTTCACTTACCAATTCCGAGTGGAAGTGGGATTCGGTCGGGATGGACTTTATCACCGTCTACCCGGTCTCCAAAGAAGAATGATGCTATCCGGTCGCCATCGATCGATTGACTAAGGTGGCTCATTTTCTTCCGTCAAGACCGACCTTCGAGTGGGTCTTCGCGGATCTCTACATAGCCCGCATCGTGAGTTTGCATGGTGTGCCAAGACGATTGTGTCGATCGTGGTTATTGCTCACCTTGCGATTTTGGCATAGCTCGCAAGAGGCAATGGGAACTCGCTTTTCTTTTCACTTTTCACCCCCAAAGCGATGGTCGACCGAAGGGTCAACCAAGTTTTGGAGGACATGTCTTTGCGAGCTTGTGTCCTTTCCTATGGGAAGCATTGGGAGAAGTGCTTGCCATTCGCCGAGTTTTCTTACAACAACGACTTCCAAGCCGGTCTGATGGCACCATTTGAGGCCTTATACGGAGAAAGTGTAGAACCCGTTGAACTGGTCTCGAGACCGGTGAAAGACCTTTCTTTGGCCCGGACTCGATTAATGAGGCCGAGGGTCAAGTCCACTCATTCGTGATCGCTACGCACACTCAATCCAGCAGTAAGAGCTATGCGGATCGCCGTCGCCGTGAGTTGAGCTTTGAGCCCAATGACTTCGTTTATCTCAAGGTTTCTCCTCGAAGGGTCACCGCGTTTTGGTGTCAAGGGCAGTTGGCTCCTCGATATGTCGGCCCATACCGTGTTATCGAGAAGAAGGAGCCGTTGCCTACAAGTTGGAGTTGCTGCACGCACTTGCGGGGTACATGATGTGTTCCATGTGTCCCGGCTAAAGAAGTGTTCTCGGGTTCCAACGGAGAAGCTCGTTGGAAACTCTTGATGTTCGTGAAGATTTGACCTATCGCGAGCGCCTGCTCGCATACTCGAGGAGGCCGAGCGAAGAACAAGGAACAAGACCATCAAGTTCCTTAAAATTCAGTGGTCAAACCATTCGAGGACGAGGCTACTTGGGAGCGAAGATCGTCTCCGTGCAGACTACCCCTCTTTCTTTTCCGAGTGAACCAAATCTCGGGACGAGATTTTTGTAAGGGGGGAGGTTTGTAACATCCCCATTTTGGCTTGTGTTTCAAATGTAATAAAATGAGGGTAAATTAAAACTTTTCCTTCATCCTTTTACTTTTGAAACTTTTCTGAAATTCTTGTAAAAGAATTTTGGAAAATTAAAAATCAAAGGCCTCATTTATCAAGTCAACAACCTCCTTGGTCAAATCTTTTGTCAAACCCTTGGAAATAATTTTCCCTGGTTCTAGGGTGGCTTGGTAACACCTCTGAATTATTTAATATTTTTTGGAAGTTATTTGAAATATTTTTGAGGCAAGTCAAACCTTGGTCAAACCTCTGTTTTAACCTTCTGGAATTTCTTGAGAAAATTCCAGTGCACAAAACCCTCTGGAAATTTTATGGAAGGTTAACCCCAAGGTAAGCAAGCTCCAGTTAAAATTTCATAAATTTTGGAGTTGATTTGAATGCCTCAATTAATCCCCAAAGTTTCAGGTTTAAAATCAAACCCTAACTGGTTTGTACTGTTCATTGACTCGAGTCGCTCTCGGGCTCGAGTCACTTGACTCGACCGAGCCAACTAATCGCACCGCGCGGTCGGTCGAGCGCGCGCGTCATCACCGTTAGATCTCCATCGGACGGCTCTCATTCGTAGGCATTCGGACAACTCCGGTTGCCTTGCATTTTCGACCGCTGGATGTCCATCGAACGGTGGACGACAGCTTGCTGCTGTTTGACTCGATCGCACAGCGCCGTTGGCGCGATCGGACGGCCGCCATCGCCGTCCTCCTCTCGCCACATGGCGCCTGCGCCATGGCGGAGCCGAGCGTGTGCGCAGTGTCTGTCACCTCCGCCGCCGCCAACGGCTCGCAGCGCATTAAATGCCCGCTACCCACCGCCCGTTTAGTCGCCGTCTCACCGCCGTCGCGCCACGGCGATCGTGTGGCAGGGAACCCGAGGCGAGCAACGGCGCTTTCTTGCTTCTCGAGCCTACTTAAGCTCCCGGTCACCCTTCGGCTTCCTTTCCTCTCCGCAGCCTCCTCTTGCACTCACTAAGCACGAGCGAGCCCATACCACCCAGCGCCCATTTCCGCCATTGCGAGCTTGGAGCCCCTGCCACGCGGTGCTCCTGTGGTTCTTGGCCCCTTCTTGCTCCCTGCACCTTCCTCTCACCTCGGTGGTGCTTAACCCCACTCCATTTCAGTTGCTTCAACGGAGCGCCGGGATTTTGATTTCCCAAATCGACGCGAGCATCCTTCTTCGCCTCAGCCACGGTGAGTGCTCCTTTTCTAATTCCTTTCTCGGGGAGCTCAGGTTCTCTAGAACCCATCGTGATGACACGGCATGGTTGGTTTTGCCAAGCCGCCTTCCTCGCGTCATCTTCCTCGGTCCGTCGCGAGCTTCACGAGTCGCCCGACCGCCTCTGCACCTCCGCGTCGGTCCGTAGCTCCTGGTAGCCCCTAGATGCTCGTGCACCGCTTGAATGGTCCGCCGCGAGCTATTTGTCGTTTGTCGTCGTTGTCATTTTTACCGCGCGCGCCTCGTCGTCGCGCCGCTCGTCCACCACCGTCGGTGTGGGTGGTACGCAGGGTGCGCAATGCTATTGCGCACCCATTCTCGGCATTCCTCGCGCCATCGTGCCTTTGGTCGCCGGCGCAGTCGCGCCGGTTTTCGCCGCGTTGTCGACGACAACGTTGCGGGAGCGACGTGGCCGGTCTTCGGCCGTTGGATCCGAGATCAACGACTCGGAGCCTCCACGCCGCCCTCCTGTTTCGCGCGTGAGGAGTGTTTGGTCTGGTTCAATGTCGTCCGTTGGATCTGAGATCGACGGCTCTCATTCGCCACGTCTGCGGGTGTTAGTGAAGTCTCAAAGTGCTAAGTCCAGAAATCAGTATCACATTAGGGTCTTGTCATTTTCATATCTTTGTCATCTTAGCTCCAAATTAGATGATTCCAATTTTGTTGGCTTCCTTATAAATTTAACTTAAATATAAAAATAATTGTAGACCATAATCAAACCTGAGAACCATTTCCAAAAATAGTAAACAAGTGAACATAATACTATTTTTGAACTTTAGCAAACTTGTAAAATGCATAACTTTTAATATATAGATCATTTTGTATGAATCCAATTGGATTAGCTTCCACTGATAGTGTATTTGCTAGGAAAATTGGTTTCACAAATTTTACTGTTTTTAGAAATCATAAGGATCATATTTTTAGTTTAATGCCCGAAACAATTTAGACAAATCATAACTCTTTCAATATAACTCCAAATGACCTGAAATTTTATATGGGTTATCACTATACCAGTAGGAAGCCACCATAAAAAGTTCAGCTTCGAAATCTTTCTAGAAAATATTTTTGCTACAGTGCTAATTATGGCCGAAAATAGGTTTTTAGAGAATATCTTTTGCACCACAAATCCAAATTAGGTTTTTCCAGTTCCTATGTCTAGGTATATTCCTATTATACCTTGTGTATAATTTTAAATCAGATTTGGATAATTTTTGCTTGCTCTTTCATTTAAGCGTTGCTCGTCTTATTGGTTGTTTCCGTTCTTTCGCTTAGGATTCGATATTTGCGGTAACCCCGAGAACGACCCTCCGCAACAATTTGAGCCACAACAAGCAGGCAAGCAGTTTGATCATTTCCCATTGATCCCATTACTTTTAAAGTCTAATATTTTGTTTAACTTCTATGTATGCATTGCTATTTTGTTGTTAAATTGATTAGTTAGACCTCTAGTTGCATAATCTGAGGTAAATGGTTATCCTCTACTACTTGAGCCTAGGTTATTTGCTGTGGTTAGAGTTCGATGGATGAACTCTTATCACTTAGTAGATTACGTATGAATATTGCTTAGCCATGCCTAGTTATCGGTAGTATTGGGCGATCATCGACTTAGTCGGTGATCTTGATCACACAACTACTTATACTACTCCATTATGTCCAACCCTTGTGTTTTATTGATTTACAAATCAAAATCGAAAACAAAATTATATCTTGACTTGGGCACAATGGTATGTTGGTGTGATCTGTTGGGCGTGATTGGAATGGTGCCTAAGTCCCCAAGGACCGAGTTACTTGTGTCACTAAGCCAAGCGCTTATTGCGTGCTAACCACACGAGGGGGATATGGAACCTCTCTTGACTAAGTACTTTGGGAGGTGCTAATTATGAGCTGGTCGGTGGGTGTGTTCTTGTGTGTGTGTGTTGTTGGAGGGAGCATTAGCAGGTTAGGCTGCCTAATGTGTCGTTCTCCGTGGGTTGCGGCTCTTAATTAGCATCGCCCATCGGAAAGCGCCTTGTTAGACTTAGCCATGCCCGCATACCAAAGGAAGTGTGCTAACCGTGGTGGTGGAAAGGCGGTCTATCGTGTGGGTACATTGGTACACCCCGCAGGTTTAAAACTATTCGAATAGCCTCGCCCTAGGTTATGGACATGCTTGGTAAGGTCGCAAGAACTAGACTACAACCTTTTAAAAACTTAAACTTGACATGGGTGGTATGAAGGGGTACTTCATGCTATTGTTGTGGTGACTATGGGTTAGTCACTTCTATGTTGGTTTTGTCATCTATCTATTGTTATAATTGTCTCTCTTTTATTTGAACCATAAAAGTTAATTGCAAACTTGCTTTGAATCTATTAACTTATTGCAAATGGAAACTTGCTTTATGCTAAAAATAAGTCCAGAGCCTCATCCACTTAAATAAAGCTTGCATGTAGTTAATTATAGTTCTGTTATCTCACACGTCAGTCTTGCGAGTACAAAAACAAGTTTTGTACTCATCTGCTTTGCTTAATATTAATTGTTGCAGAGGAAGAAGGTGAGCCCCAAGGGCCTCACTTTTGTGAGCTGTGTTGCGGCGCTGTTTGGGACGATTAGCTTGGTGGTCCGGTTGGTTGCCTTGTGGGTAAAGGCGCACCGATTGGCTTTTGTTTATCGCCATCTTTTGGCCATTTTGCTTCCGCTGTGTATTTACTTATTTGTATGACTTTTGGCCGGTCGGCCTCTCTTTTGTAATAACTCTCTTTATATTATCTATGTCTTTCAGTTGTTGCTTTTGCTTCGGCTCTATGTGTATGAATGGAATTGATGCATGATTTTGTAACGGGGTGTGTATACTGCAATTCTGGGAAGTATACATATCTCGAGGCTTGGTCTATTTGATTTGTACTGTTAGAACCAAGTGGATGGTTAAACAGTACAAGCCGAATAAACCGGGGTCCTCACACCCTCGACGCCCTTTTTCCTCTACCTGACACTCACCCTCCATTTCCTCTCCTCCTCGAGCCCCATTCGGCCCAAGCTCCGAATGCCAAGAGCAGAGCCGCCGCACCACCTCCAAGCTCTCTGGCCGTTCCGATGAACTCCGACCACCATCGGCCGTGTCACGGCACGCCCTTCGCCTCGAGGAGAAAATTCCCTCAGTCAATTTGGAGAAACTGTCACCAGGAAGCCGCCCGCTCGGTTTCTTTTTCAACACCGGCCGCAACCGCCAAATTCGCCGCGACCTCTTCTACGGCGAACCTCCCTCCGATTCCCCTCTCCATGAGTATCACTGGAACTCCCTCTACCTCCCCATATCACTCACTTGTGCCCTTTTTCTCTCCAGAGTCGCCGCCACGGATGACCTCCCCGTGCCACCGTCGGTTGCCGCCGCCGGACCAACTTCAGTCACCTCGTCTCCCTCCGACCACTCCATCGTGCTCCTGGAACCCCAGGTATGCCCATGCTCCCTCTATTTTTGCTTCAACTCCACCCGGTGCCGTCGCCCTCCTTTCACCCCCACGGCTGGCCACCGCTCGCCCTAGCCGCGCCGCCGCAGTGCAGCCCGAACCCTAAAGCCACCTCCCCTAGACTACTTGACCTCCAGGCAACCCATTTTTGTGGTTGTTTTCACCTCCGCGCCACTCCCTCGTCGGCGACAAGCCTCGGTCCAGTCTCCTCTGCCAGTTCCTGTATCTCCATCTCTGAAGAACTCCCCTCTATCTCTGAAAATGCAATCGCCTGTACTGAGTTAAGAACCACAATTTTGTCTAACAAGGGAGCCACTAGTAAAACAAACTAATGCTAACAAATCTTGTTAATGTCATTCGGTCACCTAAATAGGTTTAGCAAAAATTGAAGTTTAATGTTGAAAGAAGTTAGTCAGAGGCACTTCATTTCTGAAATTATTGTGTTGAATTAACAGAGAATGGTGAAAACTTGGTTTGTGAGGAGAACTCTTTTGCAAAGCTAACTGTCCTATACTAGCAACTTTTATGGATGTCTTTTAGTTCACTCAAATGTATTAACAGTTGGAAGTTGATTTTTAGAGGGAAATTAACCAACCACACTTAAGTACAGAAGGTTTTACTTTCGTAGGCTGAGTGAACAGTGAAAGAAGTTTGAAGTTAATCAGAGTTTTCATTAGGCCAAAATGTCATGTATAAACTAGTAGTTAGAAATTTTAAGAGCCATTGAACTTTTAACTAACATCACTTTAGTAGTTTCTTTGCAAGTATTGATCAGAGAAGTGTAGATGAGAAATCAAAATAACAGTGGACTAATACAACTTATACAAGTACTTAGAAGGTGTAATGATTCGGTTAACCCTTGGACACTAAGCTAACAAAGGTAGACCAACTCCTGCTAATCTTATGGCTATTCTCTAGACCACTGTAAATTTCTGACCAAAATTTTGAATATTGAAAATTGAGAGAAGTTGAGATAGTAGCCTTCCAGTTCTCAGTATCTTTTGTTCAGTGCAGTTTATTCAGGGAGGGAGTGTAGATGAAAGTGAGTTGGCAGCACGTTAATAACTTTTTAGTGCAACCGGTTAGTAAGCTAATTAGTCGAGTGAGCAATTTATTTAGCAAACCAAAATTCAGGCTAGTAAAGAGATCGCTTAAGCAGCAAATCTGTTTTGTAAAGTAATCGATGAAACTCCCACCTAAGGGTATAATGAACTAGAATAATCAGAGTTCTTTCAGTAGTTAGCTTTTGTAATCTCCTTATCAATACTGTAGGATCAGATCAAAAGTATATGATCTAGGTAACGTGGAAGGTTAATCAAAATAAGTATAGTAAATTAGGTACCAACTATTATCACTTACACTTAAAGAAATTCATTAGATAATACACCAATCAAAGATCGATTTAGTAAACCTCTTTTTAACTAGTTTTCGCATGTAACCTAACAGTAAAATTAATCATAAGCCAAGATTTGGTTTATGAATAATAAGCAACATAAACCTTATGCCATAACCTTAACTTCAAAAATTTATAACTAATTCAAATCAACTCCAAACCCAATGTTTTTGTTCCAATTTATCAGCAATCATTATCTACCTTCTGTTTTAATTTCTTAGTTTTGGACACTTTTGGAATTTGGTGTTTATTCGATGTTTTTGCTTTGTTGGTTCCTTTCGTTAGATGACGATGATTCGGGAATGCAACCGAAGTGATCTTGAAAATGTCCAGAGGACCGGCAAGCAAAGGCAAGCAGATGTAACATCATTTGATCATATTGCTCCTACTACTTTTAAATTCTAATATCTTGTTTGTAAAAACTAAGTATGCATGCTTCTTGTGTCAAAGTTAATTTTATCGATTAGAGGTAGCTAAGCCTATTGCATTGTTGCCTTGAAATTGTTCACCCCTACCACTACCATAGGTTATTATCCTCACTGGTGAATTAGAGTCCGGTGAATGATTTATGGTCTTTTATTTGTCTTTACGATATCATGCTTAGCAATGCTTAGTTACCGGTAGAATTGGGCGGTTATCGACTCTTGATCACACAAAACTTATTATTACTTATGATTCAGCACCTTATGCTATGTTTATTTGTGAAAAGTAAAAATAAAAACAAAATGATTTGGACTTGGGCACAATGGTAAGATGGTGTGTTTTTGGGTGTGACTGGAATGGTGCCCAAGTCAATTAAGGACCGAACATCTTGTGAGTACCTGTTATCCAAGCAATTTGTGCGTGCTAACCACACTAGAGGGAATGGGACCTCTCTTGGCTTAGTACTTTGGCGTGTGTTGGCTACGAGTCGCAGGAAGGCGTGTGTGTGTTGTGTTGTGGTAAAATGAGATGGTTATACATGGGAGCATTGTAGTTGTCCGAAAAGCTTTACCCCGAGGGGTAGTTGTCTTTTCGGCTTTACAATGTAAGCGTATGGGCTGCGGTCTATACAAGCGGCTCGTAGTTGATACACAATATTAAAAATATCTCGTAGGACTTAGCCGTGCCGGTATACCAAAGGAAGTGTGCTAAATCATGTGGCAAAAAGGCGGTCTGGAGTGTGGGTACATTGGTACACCCCTGTAGGGTTAAACTATTCGAATAGCCTCGTCCTAGGTTATGGACACGCTTGGATAAGCTTTTCAAGAGTTGGACTACAACCTTTTAAATTAAAACTTGACATAGGTGGTACGAATGGGTAATTCGTGCTATTATTGTGATGGCTATTGGGTTAGTCATCTCCAGGATGTCTTTATGTCTATTACTTATTGTATCACTATTATTTCTGCAATTAAAATTCAGATTGTCAAAATTGCCTTCAAATTATTATCTATTGCAAACAAAACTTGCTTTATGCTGAAAATTAACCTTCAGCCTTCTCCTTTGATTAAAGCCTGCATGTAGTAGTAACTAGGTTTGTTACTCGTAAGTCTTGCGAGTACATTCGTGTACTCACTGTTTGCTTGCATATACTAATCTGGATAGCAGGTGGTGAGATCGAATCGAGTAAGGAAAGTTTGCGCAGGAACGTCAGTTTGCTTTGGTTTCAACCCAGTCGGTTCCCCTGCGGGTTATGGCAAGCCATTGGGACTTCCTTTATGGTTCATTCATGATTTTAATTCAGTTAATTTACTGTTTTTCCGCTGCGTACTTGATATTTATCTTGTTATTCGGTCGGTTGGGCCTTTTGTATGAAACCGAACCTTGTAAGTTCAATATGTTGTAATGATGAAGTTTTGTTATTGTAAGCACTTGTGTATGGAATTGATGCTTGATTTTGCAACGGGGTGTGTATACTGCATTTCTGGGAAGTATACATATCTCGAGGTTTGGTTTATTTGATTTGTGATGCTAGGGGCAATGGAAGGCTAAGCATTACAAGTCAAATAAATCGAGGTCTCACATGACCGTCCATTTCTAATCCAATCGCCCAGAATCTTTTGACTCATTTTGACCCAACCCCCCTCGTCATTTTTTACCCGATCCATTTCAACCCTTTCACTGACATGTGGGCCCCTCGTCCCAGATCATCATCTTCAACCTCTAGTGCACGCGCGTGATGGAACAGGGCATGGAGGGAGAGCCCTTTTCAACTCCGTGCGTCACCATTCAACAGCTCTGGTCCTCGGCATTAAATGCCCTTAGTGAGCTTTCGCACTCATGGGTGCCTTTCTCTGCTGACCCGTCCCCTTCACCTCGCCCATGGCAGCCAGAGCCAAGTTCACCGTGGACTTCGATTCTTAAGTTGCCGTTGGTTTCGGCTATAAAACCCCAAAGCTCACCCTTGAGTTCCTTTACAACACCCCTAGCTCTTCCTTGTTCTTGGAGCTCAGAACCTCTGAAAATCCCAAAATCGTCATTAAAGGTCGTGGAGCTCTGTTGGCGACTTCGGCACTCCAACCGTTCTTCTTCAATTCTTCTTGTACCCTTTTGAGCTCTTTAACCTCGTAATCATTTCCCCTAACTTAATTTTGGGTTTCCTTCACAGTAATTACCTAATTTCAAGTTGAGATCTTTTCGGCCGAAATCACCCCTTTCTTCCTCAACTCCGGTAAGTGGTTTCATTTAGCAATTAATTGCTCATGGACCTTCTGTGGGCCTTAATGCAGCTATTTTGACCACCTGGTGGTGTTCATCTTGCTCATGCCGTATTTTCATCATCATCTTCCTCGGCTCCGGCAAGCTCCTCCTTGGCTATCTTTGAAGCTCTCCTTGGCTAAGGTAGCTCCTTATTAGTCCTTAGATGCTGTGGCACCCGCTTCTTTGGACAATGCGGAGTTTTTTAACCATTTTCGCTTTCGTCCGTTTTGGTCACCATCACTGATTTTCGGCTCGCCGGCGTTTTAGGCCATCGCCGCCGTCGAGGTCACCTCCAATAGGTGCGCATGGTTAGTGCGTTTCCATTTTTGCCGTTGATTGCCATCGCGGTGGCCGGAGCCGTCGGCGACGAGCTTTTGTTGGCACTCGGGTTTTTGTCGGACGAGCCCCTCCCTCTGCTGTTGTCATTAGGGAAAAGATTCGGCCATTAATTGCTAATCATCGTTAATCATTAGATCTAGTAGTTAATGGCTGTCCTAATTGGCCCATCGAGTCACCGCGGTGGGCCCCATCACCTAACCCCGGCTAGTCTTGCATAACACCGTTAGGACATATTTATTGCATATCATTGATAATCACTGTTAATCATTGTTTAGCAATAAATGGATGTCTTAATGGGACTTTATGAGTCATTGCCTTGTGGGCCCACGCACTTAGCTCTCTCTATGCACTTAGTGCTCACGTGCGTTGTGCACAACTTTGTTGATCTTGAACCGTCTATTTTGAGATCTACGGCTCAGATCTCGTGGGACATTCGGACCCCCCCTATCGTCCAAATCCCTGAAGGCCCTCCATCTTCAGATCTACGGTCGTGGATGATTGGGACGCTCGTACCCCTCCGGATGCTCCAATCGACGTGGACCGTTGGATCTTAATCCAACGGTGGGTCCCGTGGACCTCCTCGTGTACGTGCGCGGTGTGCGGTGCGCGTGGGCCGTTAGATTCTTGATCTGTGGCCCACGTTTGTTCACGTCCTTTTCTATTGAGTTAAGTTTGTTTTATTTCCGATAAGCTTTCTTTGTTAACTAAGAATTGTATTAAACTTGGAAATACCATAACTAATTCATTTTAATTCCTTCTCGGTTGATTCCAATTCTGATAAATTTCTGTTTAACTAAAATTTAATCCAAAAATATGTGTAGACACTGATTCTGTACCAAAAAATTATTGTAACATCCCAAATTTTCTGAGTTTTTGAAAATTTTCAAAATAAAAATAACCATTTGCTTTTTCTGTTTTGTTAAAGCTTAAATGAAATTTCATAAATCAAAACCATTTAAATTGAGTTAATCCAACTTCAATTAAAATAAAAAGTTAGTTTATTGGAGTTTCCTGGATTTTATTTGGATTTTAAGCTTTTATTGCATTTTTCTTGATTTTAATTTGGTTTTTCCTTTTTGTTTGAAGCCAAAAACCTATTTTGGTTACAAAACTAAAAAAACTAAATATAGACTAAAGTATTTTTATTAAGTTCTAAATAATTCAAGGATCTTTTGTGAATTTTCCTAGAATTTTTCGACCCTATTAACTATTTTCTAAAAGTCTTTTTGCTTTTTTGGGATTTCTATATTCGGAAATCCATTTAAAATCCCCCTCAGGCCTTTGGGCCGAATTCACTCCTCAGCCCGCTTCGGCCCGCTCACAAGACGCGCCGCGCTCCTCTCCTCACACCGTCCGGTCGGAATCGGACGGCTCCGCCTCCGCCACGCCTCCCTCCACCTCCCACCGTCCAATCTGGATCGGATGTCCCTCGCCCTTCGTCCCCGCGGCGTCGTCCACCTCCAGACCCCCCCTCTCTTCGCACGGCCATGCGCAGCACGCCGCCGCATTTCTCGCCGACCCCGCCTTTCCCCCCTTGCCTTGCCCTAGCCCTGCCGCGCGCCGTCCACCCCCGCCTCCGCCGCGCCTACTGCCGCCACCATTCCCCGTCTCGTCGCCCTTTTTCCCCACGTCGCCTTTGCCGCCGCCGCCATTGCCGCCCGACAACATCCTCCCCTTCCTCCTCCCCCGGGGCCCCTCGTCCCCTATTTAAGCGAGCCCCGGGACCGCCTCTTTCCCCTCTCCTCACTCCCCCTCTCTCCCTCCGAGCTCGCCGGATTTCGAGCTCGAAGCCGACGGCCACTGAAGGTCGCTGCCTCCTCTAGCGCCGCCTCCACCTTCGGCATCGCTTCGCCGAGGGCCACCTCGGGAGCGCATGTGTAACAACCCCAAAATTAGGGTTTGTATTTCAAATGTATAAAAGTATTAAAGATTAAAAAACTTTTGTTGTATCTCTTGGTCATGCTCCTGGTTTTCTACAAACTTGTGCACAATTTTAAATTTTTGATGTTTGTATTAAAGTTTGTGTTAAGATTTCAAATTTTTAAACCTAAATCCCTTTGCTACTTGAATTTCAGAAAAAATTTTGAATGAAAGTTTTCTAAAATAATTTATTCAAATACTAGATTATCTATATTGAATTGTAATTATTTTTACCAAATTTTTAGAAGTGTTGTTGACTTCACCAAAATTCAAATTAAATCACTAATGCAGATTTGAAAGTAATTTAATTCTAACAAATTTTAATACGTAAAATGTTTGAAATTATTTCTCCTAAGTACCTTGTGATCCTCAGAGTGTCCACAAAAATTTTCATGATTTTAGAATTTTTTCTATTTCTTTCACCTAGGTCAAACTCAATTCTTTTGGTCAAACTTAAATCCAAAACCTAAACCACAGTGCATCTGTTCCTCACTGAGTCCGTAGGACCAGAGCCAAACTCAGTCCGATCGAACCAGCTCGCCCGAGTCGCCCTCTCCTCTCACTTACTCAGGCCCCGTTGTCGGCGCTTCTCCTCCACGTCGTCGTCGCGCCGCCGCCGAAGCGCCAGTCGCCTCGCGGCGGCCGCATGCATGCGGGCGACTCGCCGCCACCGGATTTGGCGCGCCGGGTATCTCTCCGTGTCTGTGTCGTACTACTCTCGTCGCATTGCGCATGCTTGCCCATGATTGCGGTCGCGAGCCCATGCTCGCCCCACCTCCGGTCATGCGCCGAGTTTGCCGCCACCCCGCGGCTTTCTTCTGTTATCTCCGCCTCCTTCTATTTAAGTCGCATTTCCGAGCTCGCCTCACCTTTCGCCACTCCTCTGCTGCTCCCTCTTCATCCTCCTTCCTCTCCGAGCTCATTTGAGCACCAAGCTCCGAATGCCGTTCTCGGACCCGCCGCACCACCTCCGAGTGTTCCGGCCGCTCCGGCGAAGCCCGGCCACCCACAACCGCGTCACGGCGCGTCCCTCGCCTAGAGAAACGAAACCCCTCCATCAATTCGGAGAAAAAGCCACTGAGGAGCTGCGCACGGGCCTTCTTCTTCAACTCCGGCCGAATTCGCCATTTCCGCCGCCGCGCCTTCTTCGGAGAGCTCCAGCTCAATTCCCCTCTCCGTGAGTATCTCCTAACCTCACCCTACTCTACCCCATCACTCACTTGTGCCTCTTTCTCTCCAGGACCACCACCACCGTTGGAGCGTCTGCGCCGACCAAGCTAACCAAGCTAACCAAGCTATCAAACGAGTAAATGAGTCATTTTTTTTTCAATGAGAAAGAAGGAGCAACCATGAAAACATCAATCTTGCCAATTGACAACGATCACAAGTAGTAAAAGCAACTCAACAAATAAAAGCAATAATTGTTTGAGAGAACCAAGAGGATCTATTGAAAACCATAAACTATCATGAACCACAAACTCGGAGAAATTCATCAACCACCACAGACAAGAAGCGCCAAAATCGAATTCAAGGAAGAGAACAACTTTCTAAAGCAACTCACGCTTAACACTTGAAACTACGGTACTCGGGGTCACTACTCCTCTAACCACGCATCGCGAACAGTGGTGTAACTCAGTGAATCGGAGTAACAACCACGATCTCCACTTCTTATCATCCGTTAACAACACGCTTCACCAAAATACTCAATTATGAATATACAGGACCATCTCATGACAATCATAGTATTAGTTCATATTAACAACAAGAACGATAGTACGTAAGAAATTCAAGAACAGTTCAATATGATGAAACACACCACTAGAAATATGAATACGATGGATTACCCAAACCCCACCCTCGTGCACAGTGTGTCAATTTAATAACTTAATTACCACGGACCTAAAGCCCGCTCGATACCAATCAGTAACACCACGGCTATTCGGAAGCCAAGATGTCACCTAAAACATCTAACATACATCCATATTGCGGAGAATTTGAATAAAATCAACTAATGATAGTATCAAAACAACGAGGACATGATGAAGGTATCCTTCCTTCACCATCTAAACTATTTATTTCAGTTCATTGATAATGAAAGTTCATATGCGATAATAAATCAACCTCAATGTGGAGAAGGTATCCTTCCTTCACCAATTATAATTTAATTATTACAGTTCATCAAGAACGAATGTAAGATAGAACTAAATTTAATCTTGAACATGAATAGGGTGATGTGAACAGTAGTGCGTGTCTACTCCCTCCCAAGTGAGCCAACATCGGGGTTACCTAAAATAAACAAACCACGCAAGAGTGAGTCCATGACTCAGCAAGTACATATATCAATAAGATAATCATTCAATATGAATAAGACAATCTCATCATCGAGTTCGATCACATCACAACCGACTACATATGAAGACATGATATGAATGCTCAAAATCAAAGGAATGGACTGCACACATGCATATACTGGTATAGCGGTGAAACACCCGTCGGTGTTCACTCAAGCCCGCATCTTAACAAAAATGCGGGGATCCACTTCCGTATGAAGAACGTTTCATACGGTGTCCAACATTGCCCATCTTGGAGTTAATGGGTCTTACATGCCCATTCGGAATTAATGGGTCTTTCAAATCCACTCCGTGGGCGGACATGACAATGTCCAACACGCCCACACCGGAATGGTGGGACTTGCAATCCACTTTCGTGGAGGAAACATGCATAATGAATGCATAGAATGAAATACGAATATTGAAAGACATGATAACAAAACATGGATTCAACACATATGAAAGAACATAGACAATCCATCTTCTCTCGTATCATACCAAATCACAAAGCATGACCATATAAACATTCATCAATCACAATCATTAAGGGTGGCAATGTACTTGCCTTCGCGATGCGACGCGTTAGTCGGCAAAGGTGATACTCCTAAACCCGAGGCTTCACCTCCTAAACAAGTAAAATAATTTCAATAAGGACATAATATACCCAACACTACTAATCGACGTTAAACACTGCTTCCCTGATGACTCTAGTCATTAATACAAAACTTAAAATGAAATCAACAATTTCTGACATAACTTAATTCTGGACAGCAGCACGGTAATTGACATATCTATTGGTCTGGAACTCGGAATGAGGTGAGACCAATTTCCATGGATTCTTAACTGACATATCTACAATACTCTAGTTGGGCAAAAGTTCAGATTTTGCCTCTAATAAAATTTTGCCCACGGCTCAAATCTGTTGACTGAATTAATTGACAGAAATATCGGCTAAAATAAAATAGCCATAACTTTTGTTGTACAACTCCAAATTGAACATTCTTTATCAATCTGAAAAGGTTATCGAATTATCTACAATAACTTAGTTGGCACGACATTCATATATTGTCTTTAACAAAAAGTGGCACACGGGTCAAAATTAAAGATAGAAACTGACATCCAAACTGGACAGACTGACATACAATCTGGACAGTCACAAAGAAAAGTGCATAACTTTTGATCTATAAATCCAAATGAGGTGTTCTTTATCAATCCTGAAAGCTAGTGATATCACCTTCAAAATTTGTTATGGGCAAGACCTCTGAATCACCCTCTAACTAGGCCATAAATCAACCTATACAGAGACTGCTATTTCTCGTCCGGATTCTGGACAGCAGATAATAAATCTATCATAACTTTTGACTCGAAAGTCGGAATGAGGTGATCTTGGCGGCCAACGAAAGCTAAGAACAAGACCTACATAACTACAGGAGATGATCATCTCAGATTCGGCCTCTAAAACCACGAAACAGACCCCGCAACATTCTGGACAGAATTGATTTTCTGAACGCAGCAGTTCGATCTAATCAAATATGAACCAAATCGCATCTACCACTAATCAAACGACGAGGATCGGTATTCGTTACCCTTGTAGAAACCTAGGAAGACGCTGATCAAACACCCGAAGAAGATCCCTTCTCTTCTCTTCCTTTCTCCTTTCTTCTCTTGCCGAAATCCCTTTCTCCCTCTTCCTTTTGGACAATGGCAGCAGGATGAAGGGGTGTATGGGGCGTGCTACAGTACCTGGCGGCGCTACAAGACTGGGCGGCGCTCTGATCCGTGCTACTGAGAACGAGGGTGGTTGTCTAGGGTTTTAGGAGGAAAAAGGGCAGCTTGGGCCATGGGCCTTAGCGCCTCCCCCTTAATGGCCCACTTCATGGCCGGCCAAAGACAGCCCTTAGCTTGGGTGGAGGCCCAAATTCCCAATTCTAACAGAATCCTTAAATTTAATTTAATTTTCTCTTCCAAACAAGTTTCTCTCTTACCGATATACGGGATATTACATTCTACCCCCTTAAACAGTTCGACCGAATCCTCACACAAGATCTTGTGAAAGGACAACCACTGGCGAGAACTATTAACGATAACCACGTGCAAGTGATCAAACCGGATAACGCTCACGCATACGAAACTCCAACTCCCAAATGGCCTCTCCCGAATTGAGGAGACCACAACACAAAGATGTAAAGCGACATCCGTCCTAACACTCAACCCGAACTTTCCAAGTATACTCATCGAAGAGGATCGAATGTAAGACCTTACTCGATGGTCAACGTTTTTAATGAAAACTCAAACTTTGAATGGCCCACTACTCACTCAAGACGAACACGGCGGATGTTGCGTTCTTCGCATATGGACCTTAGACGGTCAAAGCGTCGCCAACTTCCTAATTTCGCCATTGTTGGAAACGAGCGAATGAACTCGAGACAAACTCCCTTTGGTACGAAACACACAACGCGCTCAAAATCGAACTCTTCATCTAAGAAAGGACAACTCCGTTAAACAAGAGTGTACAATGAGCTGGTTCCTAAACAACCAATTCTCAAAAGAAGCCAATCTGAAATAGAGTCCTCATCGCAACCACGCAATACTAACTCTTCACCAAAAGTGTAAAATCCCAAATTTGACATTCATCACGAAAACAATTCCACTTTCTAAATAGGCGGTTCACGAATGAACACCACGAAAACCAAAGGAGGAATCATTTTAAATGCCCGAATAAAAACTTCCTTTATTATTTATTTATTTATATATTTTTTTGCCTGAATTGGAAAGAAACATACATACTAGTACAGTGCCAACTCAAATTGCCAAGGACATCAACCAACAACACAAAGCTCATGTGAGAATAAAGAAAACGCTTCACTACTCAAAAAGACATTTTTTTTTTCTTAGTTTCACTTTTTGGAATAAAATCTCTCTCAGACCTTGGAATTCGAATTCATCGCATACCACACGGGCTCAAACCTCTTAGTTTAACATCCTCAAATTAGGCTTAAACCGAAATACATCATCCACACCTTTGTAGAGACTCTATTGATTCCACTGAACACTCTAGAGAACTCCTTCAACGATGACATTAATTTGATAGAAGGCACCAAAGCACCTCAAAACCCATGCAATATTATCACCTCCAACTTTCAAGAATAACACGTCGAATCCTCAAGACACCCGCTCATGAACTACATCAAAAGAGTTCTATCGACAATCATTCCGCTACTCAGAATACTCCAAGTTTTCTATCCCTCTACACGCAAATCTTTGGGCGACCAAAAGTCTAGCATGAAAATGAAAAGCCCAAATTTAACCTCCGAGACCTCTACAACGAATTCCTCTTATAACAAATAGTGAAATCATCGGATTAAATCTCTAACATCCCCACAAATCCGACATACTCACTCATTGACATCATCAGGAATCACTCACACAACATCGCAATACTTTCCAATTGTTTTACTCTATAACATTGATTAAGGTTTCCATACATTTGATAATCCCCAACATTTCAACATGAACCAAAGTTCTGGAACTACACTATACCATAGGTCCTACTTAGTCGAACAATATACAGTTTTACTTCGAAACCATACATCCCATCTGAATCAACTTCCTCCAAGAGGCTCGAGTCAAAACCAACTCATCTTCTATTACTCCTCCAATAACTGGTAGCAAAATCTCACCCCTACAATCACTTAACCACCACCAAACCAATTAACAACTTACGATTTGTAAAACTTTACAAAGACAAAACGGTTGATCCTTTCTCAAAAGAAAGAGGCGATCAAGAACAAATTTCACCACACAGAAAAAAATGCTGCTCACGGTGAGCACGAGACCAAAAGAAATAATCTGTAAAGAAGATCCGGGAAAACAAAAATTGAGTTCACAATGGAGTGCACGCATCCTCAAAAGGGAATAGCAAATAACCACCAATAAGAGAAATGACATTGCGATTGAAACTCGACAACTCTTGAGTGTAAAGAGCAAAAGTTTATGAACAATTCAAATAACCACAAGTTACAAAACTTGACTCAAATTCTCAAATATTCCCTCTGCACTCTTTCCTTTAACATCGAAATTAATTTTTTGACTAACATCGCTTTGCCACAACAGTACAAGATAAGATCTTTAGTCCAAACCACAAGGACTAATTAAGAACCAATGAAATTCTTCAATACGTCATATTTGTTCAAAACAGTTCAACTACACAAGAAACATGAGATCCAAATAATCTCACCACCAAACTCAAACATTTTCAATTACAGATTTCGAAAAGCAAGTAGATTATTCTCCTCTTAAAGGAACCAACATAACTTCTTTGATTGCAACCTCACGTTGCCAACTCGGACAAAGAGCCTTTAAAATTAAATCACACAAATCTCTTAAGAAGCAACAGGACAATCCAATACCTTAATTTATTTAAAATAATTTCAGCTACGGATGATTCATGGGCTCAAAGAAAATATCACGAAAGCTAAACTTGAATTATTCTCATCGAACGATATCACCAAAGGCGATCAAATTACTATGGGTATTAACATCAATTTCACAACAACAATTAGAAAACACTTCAAAAGACCCACGTGAAAAGAATGAATTGATTCTTTCTCAAAAGAAGAGACAAATGGAAACGATTTTCACCAACTAGAAAACTCATCCACCACTGCTTGAACATGGGACCAAGAGAAGAAACCAATTAAGCAATGAACTCACAGAACATAAGTGGAGTCCATAGTTGAACGCATAAGCCTCACAAGAATAGAATATCGAACCTTAACAGATAAGAACAAATAAGTATTCAAAATCAAGCACTTGCATCATCAAGAACCATCGCAACTTTGTAACATATCGTTACTCGATAAACTTCATTTACCACATAAAGCCTGAACCCCCAAAAGATCATGAATACAAATCTTGAAATTTGATCATTTAGAGAATATCACCATGGGTGATCAAATTACCACGAGAATTAACCTCATTCTCACATTTTGACGATTTAATAACATCGACAACATACACTAGTACCAAGAATCATCAAACTTTATTACTCCATCCTAAAACTTCCCAAAGGGAATACAAACCACAAGGTTGAAACAAATTAATTATAACCAGATTATGCTAAGCAATAACAATATCACAACGCACGCTATCAAAGACTACTTACTAAATTCATCTACTCAACTGTTGGTGTTGCTCAACACCTTCTTCAGCGCTCATTAACAATTGATGATTGTACTAACCATGTGTATACATACGGTACTAATTCCATTTGCAATCACATAACCAAATATAAACATAGATTCACATTTCACCTTTATTCGAAATCATTTCAAAACATGATTAAAGATTCACTAACATAATTTCCTATAAACAAGGTTTCATGAATCGATACACAGCACCCATCCGGTACTTTATACAAGTTTCAACAATTTTTGCATACCAGAAATAGATAAATCTAGCTCTTATGTAAGATCTATAAGTTCGAATGGATATGGACAATCTTTATTTAACATACACCTGTATCAAATACAAGGACATTTCAAATTAATAAATTTCAATTTCATGGATGGTAGTTAAGAATAATTGATTTGCACCATGCTAAAACCCAACTTGGTAACCCACATCATAGCAATTTATTCGTTTAGTTATAACTTCTCATTTTAAGCATGGCAAGTCATCACAAAAGGATTCTAACGTCTTACTTCAAGAAAAGAGAGACTTCAAATTTCAACGTCAAGTAATCCAAAAGAAACACATAAAGCAAAAACTTTTCCATGCAAACGAACTTACAATGGAAACTCTCACTAACCAAGCTATCAAACGAGTAAATGAGTCATTTTTTTCAATGAGAAAGAAGGAGCAACCATGAAAACATCAATCTTGCCAATTGACAACGATCACAAGTAGTAAAAGCAACTCAACAAATAAAAGCAATAATTGTTTGAGAGAACCAAGAGGATCTATTGAAAACCATAAACTATCATGAACCACAAACTCGGAGAAATTCATCAACCACCACGGGACAAGAACCGCCAAAATCGAATTCAAGGAAGAGAACAACTTTCTAAAGCAACTCACGCTTAACACTTGAAACTACGGTGCTCGGGGTCACTACTCCTCTAACCACGCATCTGCGAACGGTGGTGTAACTCGTGAATCCTGAGTAACAACCACGATCTCCACTTCTTATCATCCGTTAACAACACGCTTCACCAAAATACTCAATTATGAATATACAGACCATCTCATGACAATCATAGTATTAGTTCATATTAACAACAAGAACGATAGTACGAGAAGAAATTCAAGAACAGTTCAATATGATGAAACACACCACTAGAAATATGAATACGATGGATTACCCAAACCCCACCTATCTGCGTACAAAGTGTGTCAATTTAATAACTTAATTACCACGGACCTAAAGCCCGCTCGATACCAAGCGTAACACCTCGGCTATTCGGAAGCCAAGATGTCACCTAAAACATCTAACATACATCCATATTGCGGAGAATTTGAATAAAATCAACTAATGATAGTATCAAAACAACGAGGACATGATGAAGGTATCCTTCCTTCACCATCTAAACTATTTATTTCAGTTCATTGATAATGAAAGTTCATATGCGATAATAAATCAACCTCAATGTGGAGAAGGTATCCTTCCTTCACCAATTATAATTTAATTATTACAGTTCATCGATGCGAATGTAAGATAGAACTAAATTTAATCTTGAACATGAATAGGGTGATGTGAGCAGTAGTGCGTGTCTACTCCCTCCCAAGTGAGCCAACATCGGGGTTACCTAAAATAAACAAACCACGCAAGAGTGAGTCCATGACTCAGCAAGTACATATATCAATAAGATAATCATTCAATATGAATAAGACAATCTCATCATCGTTCGATCACATCACAACCGACTACATATGAAGACATGATATGAATGCTCAAAATCAAAGGAATGGACTGCACACATGCATATACCGGTATAGCGGTGAAACACCCGTCGGTGTTCACTCAAGCCCGCATCTTAACAAAAATGCGGGGATCCACTTCCCGTATGAAGAACGTTTCATACGGTGTCCAACATTGCCCATCTTGGAGTTAATGTGTCTTACATGCCCATTCGGAATTAATGGGTCTTTCAAATCCACTCGTGGGACGGACATGACAATGTCCAACACCGCCCACTTGGAATGGTGGGACTTGCAATCCACTTTCGTGGAGGAAACATGCATAATGAATGCATAGAATGAAATACTGAATATTGAAAGACATGATAACAAAACATGGATTCAACACATATGAAAGAACATAGACAATCCATCTTCTCTCGTATCATACCAAATCACATGACCATATAAACATTCATCAATCACAATCATTAAGGGTGGCAATGTACTTGCCTTCGCGATGCGACGCGTTAGTCGGCAAAGGTGATACTCCTAAACCCGAGGCTTCACCTCCTAAACAAGTAAAATAATTTCAATAAGGACATAATATACCCAACACTACTAATCGACGTTAAACACTGCTTCACGATGACTCTAGTCATTAATACAAAACTTAAAATGAAATCAACAATTTCTGACATAACTTAATTCTGGACAGCAGCACGGTAATTGACATATCTATTGGTCTGGAACTCGGAATGAGGTGAGACCAATTTCCATGGATTCTTAACTGACATATCTACAATACTCTAGTTGGGCAAAAGTTCAGATTTTGCCTCTAATAAAATTTTGCCCACGGCTCAAATCTGTTGACTGAATTAATTGACAGAAATATCGGCTAAAATAAAATAGCCATAACTTTTGTTGTACAACTCCAAATTGAACATTCTTTATCAATCTGAAAAGGTTATCGAATTATCTACAATAACTTAGTTGTACGACATTCATATATTGTCTTTAACAAAAAGTGGCACACGGGTCAAAATTAAAGATAGAAACCGACATCCAAACTGGACAGACTGACATACAATCTGGACAGTCACAAAGAAAAGTGCATAACTTTTGATCTATAAATCCAAATGAGGTGTTCTTTATCAATCCTGAAAGCTAGTGATATCACCTTCAAAATTTGTTATGGGCAAGACCTCTGAATCACCCTCTAACTAGGCCATAAATCAACCTATACAGAGACTGCTATTTCTCGTCCGGATTCTGGACAGCAGATAATAAATCTATCATAACTTTTGACTCGAAAGTCGGAATGAGGTGATCTTGGCGGCCAACGAAAGCTAAGAACAAGACCTACATAACTCCAGGAGATGATCATCTCAGATTCGGCCTCTAAAACCACGAAACAGACCCGCAACATTCTGGACAGAATTGATTTTCTGAACGCAGCAGTTCGATCTAATCAAATATGAACCAAATCGCATCTACCACTAATCAAACGACGAGGATCGGTATTCGTTACCCTTGTAGAAACCTAGGAAGACGCTGATCAAACACCCGAAGAAGATCCTTCTCTTCTCTTCCTTTCTCCTTTCTTCTCTTGCCGAAATCCCTTTCTCCCTCTTCCTTTTGGACAATGGCAGCAGGATGAAGGGGTGTATGGGGCGTGCTACAGTACCTGGCGGCGCTACGAAGCACTGGGCGGCGCTACGATACCGTGCTACAGTAACAGGGTGGTTGTCTAGGGTTTTAGGAGGAAAAAGGGCAGCTTGGGCCATGGGCCTTAGGGCGCCTCCCCCTTAATGGCCCACTTCATGGCCGGCCAAAGACAGCCCTTAGCTTGGGCCGAGGCCCAAATTCCCAATTCTAACAGAATCCTTAAATTTAATTTAATTTTCTCTTCCAAACAAGTTTCTCTCTTACCGATATACGGGATATTACACTTCCTCTCCGTGCCGCGCCCTTGTCACCCCACGACCACGGCGCGTCCGTCGCGCGCGCCACAAGTGCATCTACGCCACCCCGCGACCACCCCTAGTTTCAGTAGTCCTCAGGCAACCCATTTTGGCCCTTGCCTTTGCCGCGCCACCACTCCACCGCCGGCGACGACCACCGCCCCCATCTTGCCCGAGCCGCTCCCCTGTTCTTCCTTGCGCCCCTGAGACTGACAGTGGGCCCAATCCCTTAAGCCCTAATGCTTTTGCTAATAGAGTTTGTAACTGTTTGTTTGAATCACTTAGTGAGTAATCAAAAATGAGTTTTGATCTTGTAGGAGTTGAGTTCACAGCATTTCTTCTCGGGCTAGTTCTGTTGAAAAATGTTGGTTTAGAGAAGCTGCTAGCTGAAAAATGGTGGTGTCAGTAAACCCATTTTCTAGACCCCAATCTTCCTGCTAACTGGTGTGGTGAGTGTCAACTAGGACTCACAATTGAAGTAGCTAATCTGATAATTGAGATCTAAATGAAGTAGCACTTTGGTTTAGGTGGTTGTGCTGTTGCAGGATATGTGAGTAGTAATCTAACACAAGTTTCAAAAGGCTGATAACCTGACCAATGCAAGTAGTTAAAAATCTTTCATAAACACTATCTTTAGATGGTCATTTAGGTTGTCAGTAGTTTCATGTTTATAATTTATGCTCTTGACTAGATTTTTTATCAGAGGAGAAGAATTCGCAAATAGATGATAATAGCCAGTGTCATGTCTAAACTAGTAGTTAGAAATTTTATGTTGTGCCATTGAACATTTATCTAACATCACTTGAAGAGATCCTTTGCTAAGATAATTGAACAGAGGCAAGTAGAGGTTAAAATTTGTCAATAGTCTTGTTAGTTGTGAGGTTTTCAAATATCTAACCACTTGGTGTTAAGTGTAGTGTTTATTCATGTTTGGTTATATTTAGTAACCTTAACCACCTAATGGAAAACCCTATCAAGATCAATGATCAGCTTGTAGCAATTAGGGTATGAGCTAGTTGGGAGGCAGGGTTGGAGCAAAGGATTTTAACAACAGTGTATTAGAGCCTTGTCTTTTGCCAATACAAAGGGTTTATAAAACATAATTGCTAACCTTTCATATCTAGCCTAAAAGGGTAAAATTTATCCTAAGTCAAGAATTGGATTAATGGTTAATAGCATAGTAGACCTTAGGCCATAATCTTAAACTTCAAAATCTGTAACCAATTCAAATCAACTCCAAGTCCAATAATCTGTGTCTTTAAATTTATCTTAAGTTATTAATTTTTTTGGATACTTTTGGCTTTCTGGTGTTTATTCGCTGTTTTTCGCTTTTGGCAGTTTATATCGTTAGATGGCGTTGTTTACGAGAGAGATCCTCTGCAGCAAGTCGAGTATCTCTAGCAAAGCAAAGGCAAGCAGTTTGATCATATCCAGTTCATTCCCATTATTTTCAAGTCTAATATTTTGTTTAACTTGTATGTATGCATGCTTTTGTGTCAAAGTAATTTTGTCGATTAGAGGTAGTTAATCCCATTGCATTGTTGCCCTGAAATTGTTCACCCCTGCCACTACCTTAGGAATATTATTCTCACTGGTGAATTAGAGCCCGTGAATGATTTAGGCCTTTTATTTGTATTTACGATATGATGCTTAGCCATGCTTAGATGGTAGAATTGGGCGGTTATCGACTTAGTCGGTAACCTTGATCACACAAAATTATTATAACTTTATATTTTAGCATTTTTGCTATGTTATCTGTGAAAACTAAAAATGAAAACAAAATGATTTGGACTTGGGCACAATGGTAAGATTGGTGTGCTTTTGGGTGTGACTGGAAAGGTGCCCGAGTCAATTAAGGACCGAGTTACTTGCGCCACCGTACTGAGCATTTTGCGTGCTAACCACACTAGAGGGTATGGGACCTCTCTTGATTTAGTACTTTGGCGTGTATTGGCTCCGGGTCGCAGGAGGTCGCAGGAGGGATGGTGTTGGGAGCATGGTAGTTGTCCGAAAAGCTTCACCCGTGATGGGATTTGTTGTCTTTTCGGCTTTACCATGTAAGCGTATGGATTTCTATCCATACGAGCGACTCGTAGTTGATACACAATATTGGAAAACATCATGTTAGACTTAGCCGTGCCTGCATACCAAAGGAAGTGTAACATCCCAATTTTCAGAGCTTAAAAATCTTTTAAATAGTTAGTAGGGAAAAATTCACCATTTGAATTTTATTTGAATTTAATTTCAAAAGCTTAATATTGGACTTTACAATCAAAAACATTTAATGTGAATAATCCCAACATGAACAATAGCCAAAACTATTTTATTTGGGTTCTATGTGCTCAGATATATTTTCTAGATTTTTCTAGAATTTTTCGAGTTCATTTGCTATTTTCTATTGCCCATTTGAATTTACGGTATTTTCTAAAATGAAAAACCTATTTAAAATCTCGAAATCCATTGGGCCGAATTCTTTAACTCGCCCATTCCTTCGCTCATTGTCACGGCCCATCTCCGGCCGGCTGCGCGCGCGTATGCCGCCTCTGCCAGCGGCGTGTGGGCCCACACGTCAGTCTCCGCCGCGCCCGGCCGTCCTCGCGACGCGCGCGCGCCCGCCATGTTTCAAGCTCGAGCCGTCAGGCAAAACACGTTTCCTTTTAAAACCTTTCTAGAAAACGTGCCAAATCTTATCCCCATCTCAACCGCACCTATTGCTTGGTAAAATCATATCCCGAATCCGTTTAAAATCGGAATCGAGCTCGTGTTCGTCTCGGACTCCTTTTAGGGTTTTTGCGCGCGCCTCTCGCACCCTCCCGGCCCCGTAAAGGCCCCGAGGATCGCTCTCTCGCATCGAAACCCCAAACCCCGAACCAGAGAGCCCTTGCGCGCCGTCTCGCCGATTCTAGGGTTTTCACCGCGAACTCCGGTGAGCTCTTCCGCCGCCATCGCTGCCCGTCGAGCTCGCCGACCGCACCACCAAGATCGCACGAGCATAAGCAATCTCTGGTGCCATCCACTTTGCGGAACCACGGAGCGCCGTCCGACAACAACCAAGCGCTTCGCTTGAACCTCGCCGCGGCCACCTCCGTCGTCCCGACCACAGCTCTACTTCATTAGGTTCGCAATAGCAAGGCTACACGTTGGTACCACTCACCGCCGCGAGCTGCGTTCGCCGTTGCCATCGGTCCCCGCGCCGCCGTCGTCGGGTCGGCGTGGCACGCCACCTCGCCGCCACCTCGCGCGCGTCGGCCTCGTGCCCTCGTGTCGTCGCGTGGAGCCCCGTCGGCATCCACGCGCGCGCCACGCGGCATGGTCCACCGGTCCCGGCCAGAGGCTCGGTGAGACCAGGTCTACTGCGGAGCCGAGTCAGCGGCAGTGGGACCCACTGTCGAGCCGATTTTCATCCCGTCCGAACGTCCTCGGATGACGTCGGCGATTGCGCAATAATCCGATTTTTCAATAGAAAAGTAATTCGAAATTCGGAAAATCGAATTAGGGTTTCTTTTAGATTTCCAATCTTCCAAAGCTCATAACTTTTGCATCCTAACTCCGATTGAGCCCATTCAAATTCCTAAATCTGTCTAAATTCAAGATCTATTTATCTGAGATTTTTATTTAATTTTTGGAGCTTGTTTTGCCTCTGTTATTTATTTGTTTTGTTTGTTTGTGTCTCGTTTGCGAGTAGACGTCGATTCGTTGGGGAATTTTGTGGAAGAAGGAGCACCCCAAGATCAAGATCAGTACATAGACCTTTTCCAAGGCAAGTCATACCTTTGATCATCTTGAACCCAGTTTTCAAATTACTTTGTGTTAAATTATTGCATGATAGTTTAATTATTTATTTAAATGCTTTGGGCATAGTTATTATCCAAATTGTTATCACACCTTGGCCTTGTATGTCATAATTCCTTGTCACCCTAGATTGGTTATTAGTTGGTAATATTATAGCACCAACGTGGGTTGGTTAGATGCGAGTACAATTGTTTAGCCATGCTACGAGTCATCATCTCATGTAAGTTGCAAATATCAATTATGACTAAGTGACTATGGAACTTTGTGTAAAAGCTGTAGTTTGTATGTTATTACTTTGTGATGGCATGTGTTGCACTAAAACCAACTGGTGGTAAAGGATTTAGACCGAGGCAAGTGGTGGAGCGTGTGACATGGTGGACTATGTGATGGGAGCGATAATCTGTGTGGCTTAGTTAGAAAATGGAAGTCTTGCCTTGGTCAATTAAGGACTTAACTTTGTGCGCCATTGAACCGAGCCTTACAAGATGCGACCACATGCCCGGTATGGGACGGGCCTAACTTAGTAAGTTATGGATTCTCGGCATTGATGTTCGGTGGATAGGTTAGGCTATGTGATAGGGTGGAGGTGTGACTACTTGGTAGTTGCATCACGGGAGGATTCGTCGTCCCCGTCCAACGATGTGTGTTATGCATGGGCTATGTGATATGTATAACGGTTTGTAAGCACATCGAGTGTCAATGTTGAGATGAAGTTTCGAACTGTTTTGTTACGATTGGTGCTTGCTACACTAGTTGTATCTTGTGGGTAAAGTGTACAACCTCTGCAGAGTGTTAATCAAACTATTCGAATAGCGCGTCCTCGGTCATGGACATGCTCGGTGATTTCACATAAGGGTTAGTTTTTATAAAATGTGGGAATGGGAGCTGTGTGATCTCAATCATATGGCTATGTGAAATAATCTGTTTAGTGTGTGTCTTTGTGGAAACAAGCTGTTAAATTAATATTGTCTATTTGTTTGAATTATGCTTTCAATCTATTATCGTATTCAATTGCAAATGTTGCTTTTATGCAAAAGAACCACGAAGCCTTTTCTTTGGAATAAGCTTTGCATCTATACATTGCATTCGTGGTATGATTTGCGAGTGCGGTTGTGTACTCACGCTTGTTGTAAAACTTGCGCCCAAACCTCTGAAGTGGAGGAGTCGCCGCTTTCGAGGAGGAGTTCGTTGAAGGTGATCGTTCGTTAAGGTCTGGATCCCAGTTGGTTGCCTGTGGTGAATTGGTGGGATCTACGCTGGAGTTTTCCGTTCCGCTGCTGCTTTATTTCTCTGTTAGCCCTGCGTGGCTTAATAAGTGTAAACTCGACCATAAGGTCAAAACCCTTATTTGTTATTCAAACTAATCGTTTACTTTAATTATCGCTTGTGTGGATCGATATTTACCGTGTTAACCTGTGTGCACTAGCGTGATCTGGACTAGTGCAAGATACACGAGGGTTCCAATCGTGATGCAGGTCCCGGCAGAGGTGGTATCGAGCCATCGATCGTAGGTCTTGACCTTAGTTAGATTGGCCGTCTTTAGATTGTCCAAATTATTTTCTAAAGGAAAAATTAACTTGCAAGGTCAATTAATTGCTTAACTCTCCTCATATCTCTCTCGCCTCAACTATTGCTATAATCCTTTCTCTCCCCGCTGTTCTAAAGTTGCTCTTACCCAGTTTGTCTGTCTTGACAGATGCCTCGTCTTCAGAGCTATGGTGAGCGCACAGGAGGATACGCTGCCGAGCTTTGGAAGCTGTTGCAGGTTCTTGGAGGTTTTGATCGTCCACTGTACGTTGGTAACGACTGGACAGTGAATGGACAGAACCGTGGAGTGATTTGTCGCCTGACGATCTACGCCAGGAGGAACGACAAGGCGAGCCAGCCTTCGCACGTCTCTGTGAGGAAGATCACTTGGTTGGAAGGTATCCAGGAGTCGTCGCGCCTGGCCATGCTACGTATCTGCAACATCTACGCACGAGAGCTTCAGGACACCGTCTTTCGTTACCACCCAGTAGCCGCGGTGTGGACTTGCAAAGACGCTACCCGTCCACAGAAGGAGAGAGCAACGCTACAGTCGTGCACCTTGCCCAGTTCGTGGCCGCCCAGGAGGAAGCTTTGGAGAGGACTATCACGGAATTGGATCATGTCTATGAAGCCTTACAAAGAGCCGAAGAGAAGGTCGCCACTCTGCAAGAGATCCTCTACGACCAAGTTCCTGAAGAAGAGGAAGACCCCGAGGAGGATCCTGAAGAAGATCCGGAGGAAGGTCCGGTGGAAGCGAGAGGATGATGCGAGCCGGCGAGCGTGAGGAGCGATTGCACCGGGAGCGCTGTTCTCGCTGCACAGATTCGTGGCATCGGGATCGGTTGCCAAGATGCCGGCTCACTTCCGAGTCTACAGCCGTCAGGAGCGTCGCCGCGGTTGTGGAGGCTTTCTCGAGTAGTTGGTCTTAGTTTCAGTTTTCAGGCTTAGCCAGTTTCAGTTTAGTGAGTCGCCCTTTAGGCGGTAGTTTTGTGTGCTTAGGTCGTTGTTCCTTTTTGTGTGCAGTATGAGTGCAAAGGCCCTTAGGCATCTGTTGCGACCATGCTAAGACCCTAAGTAATAAAGGTATTTCATTTGAGTTTCTTGATCGTGTTTTGTTGGGTTTAACCTACCCCCGCTAGTTCTTAACTTATCTCTTGCTTGCTACCTTATCTGACCTTTGGAGCCTCGCCAGATGGTTCAAACTCGTCAGACTGCTGCAAGTGGTTCCGGTACCCCAGCACCAGGAGGCAATGAGCAACCAGTGCGGGAGCGATTCGCGCAAGCACCCCAATTGACTTGCAAAACTTTGGAGCTTTCATGGCAGCCGAGACTCGGTGATGAATACCATGATGACTCGGATGCAAGCCATGCACAACGAACAATAACAACAACAATCACCGGCATGGAGCCCGGTGCTCATGGTCACCATGGACCATCAAACTTGCGAAATTCGCGAGGACTCGTCCACCAACATTTTCTCGGACACGTCTCTCGGTGGAAGCGAGCGATTGGTGCGTGTTATCGAAAGAAAGCTGCGATCACTCGGTCGCGACCGTGAAAAGGTTCGTATGCCACTCACCGGATGGAGGCACCGCGAATGGTGGGAGAACTTCGTGCCGCCCATGAGGCGCCACAGGATATCACTTGGGAGGAATTCTCTGCGCTTTCGCGATATCATGTACGGAAGGAATTATCGATCGAAGAAGGATGAATTCGCGCTCTCAAGCAAGGAGCTATGTCGGTGTCGACTACCTCAACAAGTTTTCTCGGCTAGCTCGCTCGCGCGAGAAGATGTAGCCACGGACAAGGCTCGCGAGTCGCTTTTGAAGGACTAAACACCGGATCGCAAGTCGGTTTGATCGCCCATACTTTCCACGATTTCCGAGTTGGTCAACAAAGCCTTTGTTCTAGAAGACAAACGCAAGGAGGCTGGAAGATAGCGCAAGCGCCGGATGGCTCAACAAGGAACCATCAATCACAGCAGAGGGCAAGAACGGTGCGGCCGACAGTTCAACGAGTTTCCACCCGGACTTCGTTGAGCACTGCACCAACTTCAACACCCGTCCGGTGCCCGAACTTTCGCAACCACGCACTGTCAACCCCAATCCAGAAGCAACCAGCAGAGCGTACCAAAGGTCCATTACGCTGTCGTCGCCGGGACATTTTGCCAACCGTGTCGCAAAGGGAACAATCACTCCATGCGCTTCAACCTTGGAGCTACGCCATCCAAGACACGGCGCCGGCATCAACCAAGGAGCTTCACAAGTTCTTTGGTCAAGCGGGAGCACCACACGATCGTGATCGAGGCCGTGTCAACCACGTCACTCTTGAAGGAGCCCAGAATCACCGGACGTTGTCTTGGGTAAGTTTCGTTAACTCGATTACACTGCATCGCTTTGTTTGATTCGAGCTTCGCATTCGTTTGTTTCGGAATATTTGCAACCAAGAATAATTTGGAAGTTATGCAACTTAAGCATACTCTGTTAGTCGATCGCTGGAGCGAGCTAAGTACTAGAGTGGGATGTTTAGGAGCTAAGTTACTCATAGTGGAGTTGAGTTTCTAGCCAACCTAATAGTCCTAGATACCCAAACCCTAGATGTCATTCTTGGCATGGATTGGTTATCAAGCACAAAGCGTGCTAGATTGTGGCCGAAGAGCCAGAATAATCGAGGGCGCCAAAGAAACAAGGTAGAGTTTCTAGCCACCTCGATTCGTGATGGACATTTGCTAGTAAACGATCAAGACCCTTGCCTTAGAAGAAGTACCATGGTCGGTGAATATCCGGATGTGTTTCGGAAGAATTACGGGAATGCCACCGGATCGTGACATTGAGTTTGTCATCGACCTAGTACCGAGGACAGCACCAATTTCAAAGAGACCTTATCGGATGCCGGTAGATGAATTGGTAGAGATGAAGAAAGCAGATAGAAGACCTTCTTGAGAAAGGTTTCGTGAGACCTAGTTAAATCGCCGTGGGGAGCGCCAGTGTTGTTTGTCAAGAAGAAGGATGGAAGTATGAGGATGTGTATTGATTACCGTTCTCTCAACGAGGTTACCATCAAGAACAAGTACCCACTACCCCGGATAGATGATCTGTTTGATCAGATGAAAGGAGCCGGATTATTCTCGAAGATCGATCTGCGATCGGTACCACCACTAAAAATTTGTCCTAAGGATATACCAAGACCGCTTTCTCAGCGATACGGACATTATGAGTTCTTAGTCATGTCCTTTGGTCTGACTAATGCCCCTGCCTATTTCATGAACATGATGAATAAAGTATTCATGGAATATTTGGACAAGTTCGTAGTTGTATTCATCGATGATATTCTGGTGTACTCCAAGTCGGAGGAAGAACACGCCGAGCATTTAAGGATAATATTGGAAAAACTCAGAGAGCATCAGTTGTATGCCAAGTTCAGTAAGTGTGACTTTTGGAAGAAGGAAGTGGATTTCCTTGGTCATGTTATGACAGCCGAAGGAGTAGCAGTTGACCCCGGTAAAGTTAAAGCAGTGCTACATTGGGAGCGACCAGGAATCAACTTCGAGTTCGCGATTTCTTGGGAATGGCAGGTTATTACCGCCGTTTTATCGAAGGATTCTCATCAATTGCTAAGCCTCTTACGCAATTGTTGAAGAAGGAGAAAAAGTTCACTTGGACTCCAGCCTGTGAGGAAAGCTTCCAAGAGTTAAAGAAGCGCTTAACTTCAGCCCCAGTGCTAATTTTGCCAGATATTCGCAAGGATTTCGATATCTATTGTGATGCTTCGCGTCAAGGATTAGGATGTGTCCTGATGCAAGAAGGAAGAGCTGTTGCTTACGCGTCAAGACAATTGAGACCCCACGAGGAGAATTACCCTACTCATGATCTGGAATTAGCTGCCGTAGTGCATGCTTTAAAGATTTGGCGTCATTACCTCATCGGTAATCGCTGTGAAGTCTACCGCATCATAAGAGTCCAAGTACATCTTTACCCGATCGGATCTGAATATGAGGCGAGAAGATGGTTAGAATTGATCAAGGATTACAATCTCGGAATCCACTACCATCCCGGAAAAGCCAACGTAGTTGCAGATGCTCTAAGTCGTAAGAGTTACTGCAATGATTTGGAAGTAAAGGGAAGTTGCCCAGAACTTTATGAAGAATTTCAGAAGCTAAAGCTAGAAGTTGTGTCCAAGGGATTTGTAGCCAGTTTGGAGGTACAGTCTACCCTGGAGAAGCAGATTCGTGAAGCACAACCAAAGGACCCTGTGTTGTCAGATATCAAGCTCAAAATGGCAGAAGGAAAATTCAAAGATTTCACCAAGGATGATCAAGACATACTCTGGATTAATGGTCGTATCTGTGTACCAGATATCGATGGTCTGAGACAGTTAATCTTAAAGGAAGCCCATGACTCAAAGTATTCAATTCACCCTGGAAGTACCAAAATGTACCAGGATGTTAAGACTAAATTTTGGTGGCCAAATTTGAAGCGAGAAGTCGCAGAGTTCGTTGCCTTGTGCGACACACATCGTAAAGTGAAGGCGAACACGAGAGACCAGCGAGTTTTTGCGCAGCCGTGAAGATTCCAGAATGGAAGTGGGAGGAAATCGGGATGGATTTTATCACCGGTTTACCCAAGACCCAATCGGGTTACGATTCGATCTGGGTAATAGTCGATCGTCTAACCAAGGTCGCCCATTTCCTGCCAGTCAAAACCACGTACTCAGGAGATCGCCTTGCGGAATTGTACATGGCAAGGATTGTCAGTTTGCATGGTGTGCCCAAAAAGATAGTGTCAGATCGTGGATCTCAGTTCACCTCTCGTTTTTGGCAGAGTTTGCATGAAGCATTGGGTACCCATCTGAATTTCAGTACTGCGTATCATCCACAGACAGATGGACAGACTGAAAGGGTTAATCAGATATTGGAGGATATGCTGAGAGCTTGTGCTCTAGCTAATGCTACCCGTTGGGATAAAAGTCTGTCGTATGCAGAATTTTCATACAACAACAGTTATCAAGCTAGTCTGCAAATGTCACCTTTTGAAGCTTTGTATGGCCGTGCCTGTAGGACCCCGTTGAATTGGTCGAAACAATTGAGCGATCGTTTCGGTCGTGCATTATTCAGGAAGCAGAAGAGCAAGTGGCCATGATAAGAGAAAGATTAAAGATAGCTCAGTCCAGGCAGAAGAGCTATGCTGATAATCGTCGTCGTGATCTCAGTTTTGAATCCGAGGATTTCGTTTATCTTCGAGTTACCCCACTCAGAGGTGTCAAAAGGTTTCATGCCAAAGGGAAGCTTGCCCCTAGGTATGTTGGTCCGTTCAAGATTTTGGAACGCCGTGGAGAAGTTGCTTACGCTTGGAGCTACGCGATCGTTAGCGAGTACATGATGTCTTTCATGTCTCATGATTGAAGAAGTGTCTTCGTGTGCGTAAGAGCAAGCCCGCTTGGAATCAATTGACTTGAAGGAGGATCTTACCTACAAGGAGCAGCAGTCAAGATTTTGGATGTCGCAGAGCGCCTCACCGTAAGCAAGACTGCGTTTTGCAAGGTCGATGGAGCAACCACTCGAGAAGGAGAAGCAACGTGGGAACGTGAAGAAGAGTGGAAAGCCGAGTTTCCTAGCCTTTTCTCTAGCTAGCTTTGAATCTCTGGTCGAGATTCCTTTAAGGGGAGGTTTGTAACATCCCAATTTTGAGCTTAAAAATCTTTTAAATAGTTAGTAGGGAAAAATTCACCATTTGAATTTTATTTGAATTTAATTTCAAAAGCTTAATATTGGACTTTACAATCAAAACATTTAATGTGAATAATCCCAACATGAACAATAGCCAAAACTATTTTATTTGGGTTCTATGTGCTCGAGATATATTTTCTAGATTTTTCTAGAATTTTTCTGAGTTCATTTGCTATTTTCTATTGCCCATTTGAATTTCGGTATTTTCTAAAATGAAAAACCTATTTAAAATCTCGAAATCCATTCGGGCGAATTCTTTAACTCGGCCCATTCCTTCGCTGTTGTCACGGCCCATCTCCGGCCGCTCGCCGCCATGTAGCGCCGCCTCTGCCAGCGGCGTGTGGGCCCCACACGTCCGTCTTCGCCCCGCCGGCCGTCCTCGCGCGCGCCGCGCGCGCCCGCCATGTTTCCAAGCTCGAGCCGTCAGGCAAAACACGTTTCTTTTAAAACCTTTCTAGAAAGCGTGCAAATCTTATCCCCATCTCAACCGCACCTATTGTTGGTAAAATCATATCCCGAATCGGTTTAAAATCGAATCGAGCTCGTGTTCGTCTCGGACTCCTTTTTAGGTTTTTGCGCGCCGCCTCTCTGCACCCTCCCGACCCTATAAAGGCCCCGAGGATCGCCTCTCCCGCATCGAAACCCCAAACCCGTAACCCGAGAGCCCTTGCGCCGCCGTCCCCGCCGATTCTAGGGTTTTCACCGCGAGAACTCCGGTGAGCTCTTCCGCCGCCGTCACTGCCGTCCAGAGCTCGCCGACTGCACCACCAGCATCGCACGAGCATAAGCAATCTCCTGGTGCCATCCACTTTGCCGGAACCCCGCCGGAGCCGCCGTCCGACAACAACCGAAGCACTTCGCCGCTTGAACCTCGCCGCCGGCCACCTCCGTCGTCCCCGACCACCCAGCTCTACTTCATTAGGTTCGCAATAGCAAGGGCTACACGTTGGTACCACTCACCCTCGCCGGCGAGCCGCCGTTCGCCGTTGCCATCGGTCCCCGAGCCGCCGCCGTCGTCGGGTCCGACGTGGCACGCCACCTCGCCGCCACCTCAGCGCCGCGTCAGCCCCTGTGCCCTCGTGTCGTCCGCGTGGAGCCCCGTCGGCATCCGCGCGCGCGCCACGCGGCATGGTCCACCGGTCCCGGCCGAGGCTCGGTAGACCAGTCTACGTGAGCGAGTCAGCGGCAGTGGGACCCACTGTCGAGCCGATTTTCATCCCGTCCGAACGTCCTCGGATAGCGTCGGCATTGCGCAATAATCCGATTTTCAATAGAAAAGTAATTCGGAAATTCGTAAAATCGAATTAGGGTTTCTTTTAGATTTCCAATCTTCCAAAGCTCATAACTTTTGCATCCTAACTCGATTGAGCCCATTCAAATTCCTAAATCTGTCTAAATTCAAGATCTATTTATCTGAGATTTTTATTTAATTTTTGGAGCTTGTTTTGCCTCTGTTATTTATTTGTTTTGTTTGTTTGTGTCTCGTTTGCGAGTAGACGTCGATCGTTGGGAATTTTGTGGAAGAAGGAGCACCCCAAGATCAAGATCAGTACATAGACCTTTTCCAAGGCAAGTCATACCTTTGATCATCTTGAACCCAGTTTTCAAATTACTTTGTGTTAAATTATTGCATGATAGTTTAATTATTTATTTAAATGCTTTGGGCATAGTTATTATCAAATTGTTATCACACCTTGGCCTTGTATGTCATAATTCCTTGTCACCTAGATTGGTTATTAGTTGGTAATATTATAGCACCAACGTGGGTTGGTTAGATGCGAGTACAATTGTTTAGCCATGCTACGAGTCATCATCTCATGTAAGTTGCAAATATCAATTATGACTAAGTGACTATGGAACTTTGTGTAAAAGCGTGTCTTTGTATGTTATTACTTTGTGATGGCATGTGTTGCACTAAAACCAACCGGTGGTAAAGGATTTAGACCGAGGCAAGTGGTGGAGCTGTGTGACATGGTGGACTATGTGATGGGAGCGATAATCTGTGTGGCTTAGTTAGAAAATGGAAGTCTTGCCTTGGTCAATTAAGGACTTAACTTTGTGCGCCATTGAACCGAGCCTTACAAAGATGCGACCACATGCCCGGTATGGGGCGGGCCTAACTTAGTAAGTTATGGATTCTCGGCATTGATGTTCGGTGGATAGGTTAGGCTATGTGATAGGGTGGAGGTGTGACTACTTGGTAGTTGCATCACGGAGGATTCGTCGTCCCGCCCAACGATGTGTGTTATGCATGGGCTATGTGATATGTATAACGGTTTGTAAGCACATCGAGAGTGTCAATGTTGAGATGAAGTTTCGAACTGTTTTGTTACGATTGGTGCTTGCTACACTAGTTGTATCTTGTGGGTAAAGTGTACAACCTCTGCAGAGTGTTAATCAAACTATTCGAATAGCGCGTCCTCGGTCATGGACATGCTCGGTGATTTCACATAAGGGTTAGTTTTTATAAAATGTGGGAATGGGAGCTGTGTGATCTCAATCATATGGCTATGTGAAATAATCTGTTTAGCAGTGTGTCTTTGTGGAAACAAGCTGTTAAATTAATATTGTCTATTTGTTTGAATTATGCTTTCAATCTATTATCGTATTCAATTGCAAATGTTGCTTTTATGCAAAAGAACCACGAAGCCTTTTCTTTGGAATAAGCTGCATCTATACATTGCATTACGTGGTATGATTTGCAGTGCGGTTGTGTACTCACGCTTGTTGTAAAACTTGCGCCCAAACCTACTGTAGTGGAGAGTCACGCCGCTTTCGAGGAGGAGTTCGTTGAAGGTGATCGTTCGTTAAGGTCCGGATCCCGGTTGGTTGCTGTGGTGAATTGGTGGGATCTACGTTGGAGTTTTCCGTTCATTTCTTTGCTTTATTTCTCTGTTAGCCTGCGTGGCTTAATAAGTGTAAACTCGACCATAAGGTCAAAACCCTTATTTGTTATTCAAACTAATCGTTTACTTTAATTATCGCTTGTGTGGATCGATATTTACCTGTGTTAACCCTGTGTGCACTAGCGTGATCCTGGACTAGTGCAGTATACACAGAGGGTTCCAGAATCGTAATTCTGGGTCCCGACAGGAAGTATGCTAACCATGGCTGGTGGAAAGGCGGTCTAAAGTGTGGGTACATTGGTACACCCCTGCAGGGTTAAAACTATTCGAATAGCCTCGTCCTAGGTTATGGACACGCTCGGATACGCCCCCCAAGAACTAGACTACAATATTTAATTAAAACATGACGGGTTGGTATGAACGGGTGTTCATACTATTGTTGTGATGGCCATTGGGTTGGTCATCTCCAGGATGTCTTTTATGTCACTACTTACTGTATCGCTGTTATTTCTGCAAATAAAACTTGAATTGACAAAACTACCTTCAAAACTATTACATTATTGCAAAAGAAAACTTGCTTTCTGCTAAAAGTAAGTTCAGAGCCCCCTCCACTTAAATAAAGCTTGCATGTAGTTAAATTATAGTTCATTGCCCTTACACGTCGGTCTTGCAGTACAAAAACAATTTTGTACTCGGATGCTTTGCTTAATGTTTTGTTGCGAGAGGAAGAAGGTGAGCCCCAAGGGCTTCCCTTTTGTGAGATGTCTTGTGGGTTTGACAACTAGCTTGGTGGCGGTTGGTTGCCTTGTGGGTAAAGGCACACTAATTGGCTCTTTTATTTATCGCCATCTTATGGCTTTGCTTCATTGTGTAGTTTGTTATTTATCTTGTAAGTTCTTTCATTTGTATATTATGAAGTTTTGATATTGTAACCTCTTGTGTATGGAATTGATGCATAATTTTGTGAAGAGGTGTGTATACTGCAGTTCTGGGAAGTATACATATCTCGAGGCTTGGTTTATTTGATTTGTGATGCTAGGGCCAGGTGGTTGGTTAAGCATTACAAGCAAAATAAACCGGGGTCCTCACAGCATCCCCGACCCCGGAGACCCCTCGGAGCGCCGTCGCCGTGTTTCCCCACCGCCGCCTCCGCCTTCTTCCTCACCGATGGCCGCCTCTTCGCGCCTCGTCGTCAAGCAAGTGAGCAATGAGCTCACCTCGAGCTCCTCTTCGCATCCGTGCCCTCGCCGTCGGCCGCCGCCCTGCCGTTCGCCACCGAGCCATCGGGCCGAGCGCGCCGCCACTCGGGTCCGACGTGGCTGCCCACATCAGCACCACCAGAGCGCCCTGTCACCCCTCTGGCCTACGTGGTCATCCACGTGGACACCCACGTGGCACACCTCCCCCCTCTCTTTTCCAAAGCTCGGTGGACCTAGTCCACGTGCACCCTCTCACTGACAGTGGGCCCCACATGTCAGTTTCCTTTTCTTTTATTTTTTCTTTCGGCTGAAATTCCCTCTGCTGACGTCAGCTGACATCATAATTGTCTTTTCCTTTACAAAAATAATTCCAGAAAATCAGAAAATTCTCAAATCCTTCATTTCATGTGTTTTCCAACTTCTAAAGGCCATAACTTCTACGTTCGAACTCCGATTCGAGTTATTCAAATTTCTAAATTCATCTAAAATAACCCTATTGCTGTTAGTGCTAGTTTGGTATTTATTTGGAATTTATTTGGAGTTGTTTTATTTATTTTGCACTTTTCGCAGGTGTAGAAATCGGCTTTTCGGAAGATTTCTCGGATCCAACGACCCAAGCACCTCAACTCTTCCACGAAGGCAAGTCGTAGACCTTTGATCATATTGAACCCATCTTTATAAAACTATATTGTTTTATATAAACATGCATTGCTAGTTTATATATTAAATTGTTTCAGGAGTAGATAATTGCCTAATTGATGTATACCCCATTGATAAATTGCAAACGACATGTACCCTTGAATGACATGAACCCTTGGACACCATAGGATGGTTTATGGTAGTTGGACATTGATAAATTACCAACAGGGGTATGTTTTGCTTGCTTAGTCACGCTCTAAGTAGACGTGGGTCTCTCGGCAACTTAAGTCACCAATGTTATTTTACCCCCAGCGCACTTGGTCTGCGGCTTGTGTAGTAGCAGCCAGTGTAGCTGATTAAAATGAAGTGTGGCCCTATGTGAGGCCATGACATTTGTTGTCACCTTAACTAAAAGTGTGTTGTACCAGGATTAGGGTGGGGTCCTCTGGCCGGGTTGAACCCATCTAAAATTGAATTTGACTAATGAACTATGGAACCGTGGCAATGCCACTTGATGAAATTGTGGTGCCAGGACTAGGGTGGTCTTTGGCAAGGTTGAACCGAAAATATTTTATGCTCGGGCGAGTGGGTGGTGGTAAGTGTGGCTGCCGTAACGCACATCGGGACGTGGATTAGTCTCGCCTGAGCAGCCAACTAAGGACTTAACCTTGAACCATTGATCTGGGTCATATCGTGTAACCACATGTCTAGACTGGGATAGACCTGGCCAACTAATTAGCAATGTCTTGGGTCGGTTCTGTTTTGGATGAGAACAACGCAAAAGGGGGCATGAATCTGGCGGGGAGCACCCCCGTTAGAAGCGAAACCTTAGCAAGCAGAACCGAGTCAAAGCAAAACTTTGTAAAGGCCTTGTCACGTGCTCTAGACCGCTTACCCAAGGTAGTGAGCGGAGGCATCGCCGGGTGCCAAACAAACTAGAGTATTCATGTCATGTGGGTAAAGCTGTACTACCTCTGCAGAGTGTATAAAAACTATTCGAATAGCCGTGTCCCCGGTTATGGACATGCCCGGAGATTTCACGCAAGGGGTAGATGTTTTTCTTAAAATGGTGGAATTGATGGTTTGGGTGGAATGGTTGGAAAGATCTCTTGTTGTTTCAAAGAAGTGAATTACTTATGTATTAATCTTTTAAATTATGCTTTTAATCTACTTACTGTATTTACTGTTAAATGTGGCTTTCTGCTAAAGTAAACATAAAGCTCTCCTTGTCAAGCCTAGCATGAATAATAATTGCATACTGTTCCCTATGACTTGCTGAGTACATTCAAAGTACTCACGGCTTGCGCCCTGTGTGATTAATCCCCACAGAAGAACCAGGGAACCCCGAGTTTCATGAAGAGGAGAACCTCGAAGACTTTGCGAACTAGGTCGTGTCCTCCACTCGATTGCCTGTGGGCATGTCGAATGGCCTCCACGAGTTATTTTGTTTCCGCTGCAAGTTACCTTTTGGTGTTGAGCCCTGCGTGGCAACTCTGTAAGACTTGACCATAAGGTCTTTTGCCGCTATTAATATTAATTTATCCGCTTCATCGTTACTTTGTTGTATGGTTATGATTACATCTTTGTTGTAACTGTGCGAGCTAGCTACTGATCATGGGACTAGTTCGGAATGCACAGAGGGTCCTGGGGTTGCATACCCGGGGCGCCGACAAGGGATGGTATCAGAGTCATATCGACTGTAGGACGTAACCATAGTTAGCATGGTCGTTTAGTCGAAACTTCAAAATTTATTTTCTAAATCAAACCAACCAATTAATCTGAATTGTTATTCTTCCCTTACCTTATTCTATTCTTTTCTCGCCTACCCTAAGTCTTTTCTCATCTCCTTCTTAGCCTCTTACATCTTGTCTATTCCGAAACATTGTTTCCCAATTTAACTTGATCTCCTTTACCTTAGAAATTTCTGTAAGATTGAGCCTTGTTTCCAGTCGACCGTCCATAATAAGTCAAATTAGAAGTGTTTTAGTAGGGTTACACTCTTAGCTGCAGTATCGTTTAGTTCGACCTTAAGGCTTGAGTTTTGTTGCTTCTTGATGTCTTTCCGGCTATCTGTTCCTCAGGTTTAACCGAACATCCCCAATTAGGTTGCTCTATCTTTCCCCCTTGTTCCCCCTCGTCTTTTGTGCTTTTCCCTCTTATCTATCGTGCTTTCTCCCTCTTGTCTATTAAACCTGGAAAGATTTGTGCAGATGGTTCAAACCCGCAACTCTGCAAGCCAAGTTGACCCTGTGGATCTCAATACCCCGCCACCACCTCCTCTAATGACCATAGCGGATCAAGGTTTGGATCAATTCATGGCAGCCCAAGCACGGTGATGAACTCAATGATGCGAATGTGAATCGATAACGACTCATGAGAACCAAAGCTGCCGCTGCCTACTCAACATGATGAACCAAGAAACCGGACCATCGCCGCTTTTATGACCGGGATGAACGAACCATCGGCCGTTGCCATGTCACCGCCACCACCGTTTTTAGCCTTCAAAACTTGCAGCGGTTAGGAGGACACATCCACCCACAAGTTCCAACTCCTCCAAACCACTAGACTCCGATGATCAGTCACACTCTATTGGGGAGAAACTCACCATTTCTCAGTGTAACGACCACTAGAAGGTTCGGTATGCTGCACGTCGGCTAGAAGGCCTTGCTGTAGACTTGTGGGAGAGTTACCATGCAACCCATGAGAATCCACAAGATTTTACCGGGGCTGAGTTTTCAGCAGCTTTTTGTCACTCTCATGTTCCTAGGAGTATAGTAGAAAGGGAGAAAAATGAGTTACCAAGGATCCCGCCACTGGAAGAACCTCATTCCAATGGCAAGAGTCACCTTCCTCCTGAAAATCAGCATTTAGGGAAGTACGTTATCTATTACAGATGTGGAGAACAAGGGCACTTCGCCTGCACATGCACTCAAAAGGGAAAGCCAAAACAAGATAATCATTGTGCTAACTGCAATGGCACGGGACACTATTTCTCCAAGTGTCCCCGAAGGAAGCTGATCTAGTATAAAGTCTGTAACTATTGTGGCAAGGAAGGATACTTTGTCAAGCAATGTCCCTTGCATAAACAAGAAATCTCGGCACCACAAGCAGCTTCAGCATTGAAATACAGTTCGGAAGAACCTCGGACGTCTCACCTAGCAGCAATGATTTCTAAGCCCGTCATGAAAAGCCAAGCGAGTCATGACCTTACAGAAGAAGCTCAGGCTAAGCAAAGGCAGTTGTGGCTCAGCCCACCAATCAAGTCTAAGAATTGTGCCTGTTGTTGTTTTGAAGAGATAGAGCATCATGCTAGTAAGCATGAAATCAATTGCTCAAGCGGTGAAGGAAGTTATTCACTCGAAGAATGTCCAATAAATAATATTACCTGTCGCTTATGTGAGAATAAAGATCATTATCCGGCCCAGTGCCCTCAGAAGACAATGTTGACCCCTATATCACAGCAGCAACATGAACAATTTCAAGCTACTCTCATCCAAGCCAAGGAAGGCAGGACCATGATTACTTCCACCAAGTTATCCCAAGAATCGGAGGAACCAAATTCCAACAAGATCCATCCCAAGGCACTCAATTTAGAAGCTACTTACCGTCAGCAAGACAATTGTCACAAGAGGAAGATGATGAATCAAGAGCAAGATGTTGCAAGAAACTCCAACACTCGTGTGATTCAACCTCAACCCAACCAAGCACCAACATCAGCCGCACTGTGAGGACCCCGATTTATTTGGCTTGTAATGCTTAGTCTTCCCTTGACTCTAGCATCACAAATCAAATAAACCAAGCCCCGAGAAATGTATACTTCCCAGAAATGCAGTATACACACCCTGTTACAAAATCACACATCAATTCCATACAACAGGTCTAACAAAAGACATACATAATAGAGATTTGTTACAACAAGGGCCATCCGGCCGAAAGACACTAAATAACAATTAAACAGCGGAAGCAAAAGTGCCACAAGATGGCGATAAACAAAAGAGCCAATTAGTGTGCCTTTACCCACAAGGCAACCAACCGGCCGCAAGCTAGTCGTCAAACCCAAGTGCATCTCACAAAGGGAAGCCCTTGGGGCTCACCTTCTTCCTCTGCAACAAAAACATTAAACAAAGCAGCCGAGTACAAAAATGTACTGCAAGACCGACGTGTGGAATAGCAGACCTATCAATATGCTACATGCAGGCTTTTTAAGTGGAGGTTATATGTCCCATTTTGCACAAAGCCAACTTTATTTGTAATAATGTAGTACATTTCAAAAGCAAATTTGCAATCAGTTTTTATTTAATGAAATAACACGAGATACAATAAGTACAAGAGTAAGCACCTATTGGTGACTAACCCAATAGCCACCACACATAGCACGAATCCCAGATTGGTACCACCCATCAAGTTTTAATTAAAATATTGTAGTCTAACTCTTGAAAAGCTTACCCAAGCGTGTCCAGAACCTAGGACGAGGCTATTCGAATAGTTTTAACCCTGCAGGGGTCCACCAATGTACCCACACTTCAGACCGCCTTTTTGCCAATCTATTAAGCACACTTCCTTTGGTATGCCGGCACGGCTAAGTCCTATGAGACGTTTCCAATGGAATGCGTTAATTAAGAGTCGCACGTATGGGGTTAACCCTTAGTGACCAGCCGGTGAAATGGGCCACTAGGACCACACGTTGTGGTGGATTCAAGCAAAGCCGGGAGTCATTAGCCATTTAGGGTAACGCTAGCCGGGCATTTGCAAGACCCCGGTCGGGATGGAGGACCTAGAAAGGAACCACCCTGGTCACGCCTTTGTGATCCTTTTTCTCTATAAACTACAGCCAGCGACTCATTAATTAATGCCTCCCAAAGTACTAATTCAAGAGAGGTCCCATACCCTCTAGTGTGGTTAGCACGCACAAAATGCTGGATAATGGTACTCACAAGAAGTTCGGTCCTTAATTGACTTGGGCACCATTCGGTCACACCGAAGCACACCAACATACCACTGTGCCCAAGTCGAAATCATTTTGTTTCAGTTTTTAGTTTTCAGAAGTAAACATGGCAAAAGGCTGAAATCATAAGTAATAATAAGTTTTATGTGATCAAGGTTATCGACAAGTCGATAACCGCCCATTTCTACCGCGAGCTAAGCATGGCTAAGCAATTAATTCGCAACTACTAAGTGACAAGAGTTCATCTAACGAGCTCTAATCACAGCAATAACCTAGGCTCACGGTAGTAGAGAATAATCATTTGCCTAAGGAAATGCATCTACTAGGTCAACTAACGACAATAGTTTAACACAAAGTAGCAATGCATACATAGAATTTGTAATCAACATAAATACTTAAAATACTAGGATTAACATGAGCAAACTGCTTTCCTTGCTGGGATTGGTCTTGCTGTAGAGGGGAGTACTCAGGTTCAATAAATTCTTCGGAACCTAACGCGAAAAGGCGATAAAAACCGATAAGAACGAAGAACACCAAAAGGAACTCAACAGCAAAGAACATCCAAATCCAATGAAATTTCTACAGCAACTAGAGGTTGATTTTAGACAATTTTAGAAACAAGAATCACTTCATTTGGACTTAGCATGAAAAAGTTATGGCCAAATTAAATTCTCTCAGCCTGAAAAATCCTAATTAAATTAATTAGGATTACTGTTCATGGCGAAAATTTCTAGAATGATCTGGAACTTGAAATTTTTATGGTAGGTAGATATGGTTATCCTAACAACAGCAAAACTGAGTTTGCACAATTTGGAGTTATAATGAATTAGTTATGATTTTTCTAAGTTCTAAAACTAGCATATATCATTTCTCAGGAACATAAATAAAGACAAGGCCTAGTTCATATTAAAGCATGTCTACAGACAAATTTTACCAAGTTGAGTTTGCTCAGAGTAAATGCAGAGAAGAAGTTATGTATTTTACAAGTTTAATGAATTTCTAGACAATATTTAATATTGTAACAAGTTAACATAGCCTACCTTAGTTTCTGCTACAGAAAGTACCTAAGTACATTTTCAGATAGAAGTTCAGTTTATTACAAAGCTACTGCAATTGGAATCATTCAAAAAGGAGCTAAAAAGACTAAGATACGAAATTTTGACGTTACACCAAAATCAATTTGAAAATCAAAAATCTCTCGGGTGGTCCAGCAGACTGAGTTAGAAGGAGAGGTCGTGGGCCGTTGATCAAAGATCGCACGGCACACGAGCACAGGCGCTAATCCCCTCACGAGCACCTCTGCGCAAAGACCTCATCACGCCAAGGGGAGGTCTTAGCCGTTAGATCAAGACTTGATGGTCTGGATCGAACGAGGAGGTCCTTAAGGTGGAAGTCTACTGAGGAGGTCTGAACGGTTAGATCTGAAGGAGGGAGGTCTCAGCGGCTAAGATCTACCAAAGAGGTCTAGCCCGTTAGATCTAAATCTTACGGTTCAGAAGTGAGAGGAGGTCCTAAAGCTAAGGACATAATGGAGGATGTGCGGGACGGCCAAGATCTACGAGAGGAGGTCTTGGGCGGTCCAGTTGTCTGGGAGGTCACGAGAGCAGAGGTCTTCACGGAGGAAGATCTGGACGGTCGAGATGAACCCGGGAGGAGGTCCTAGTGGTTGGGATTTTACAGGGAGGTCTTGGGGGTGAGGATTTAGCAGAGGAGGACCTCGATGGCTAAGGTCTCCCAGAGGGGAGGTCTTAACGGCCCAGATTTGCTCGGGGTGGTCTGAGATTCCCTTAACAAAGACTGGGGGTGGTCTTATGCAAAGAGGAACTCGGAGGAGGTCCTGCACTTAAAGATTTTACAAAAAGGATCTAAGGGTCGAGATCTACCCTAGAAGAGGTCTTTGACGGCTGAGATCCAAAACCGAAGAGGTCCTGCGGCCTAGAGTTTTCATAGAAAACTCCCAGCAGCCTGAATCTAAACTGGGAGCTTCTAAACGGCGGGGATTGAAACCAGGAGGTCTTACGCGGCTAGGATCTGATCTAGGGGAGGTCCTAGAGACTGAGGATTTTGTAACGAAGGTCTAACGGTCAGATCTAACTCTGAGGAGGTCGTCTACGGTCAGGATCGACTCGAGGAGGAGGTCCGGGGTTTTCTTTATAAAAGACTAGGGGTGGCTTTTACAAAGAGGACCCCAAGGGTGGTCTTTAGGGGTGGTTTTTACAAAAGACCACGAGGAGGTCTTTTGCAAAGAGGACCTCGAAGGAGGTCCTAGGGTGGTTTTCACAAAATGACCGGGGTGGTCTTTGCGAAACACTGAGGTGGTCTTCTGGCTAAGATCTTAACAGGTGGTCTGGGCGGTTGAGATTGAACCGAGGGAGGTCCGAGACTTAGGATTTTTCAGAAAAGAACCTAAGGCCCAGATCTAATCTTGGAGAGGTCGTGAACGGCCAAGATTAGCCCGAGGACAGTGACAAAAAGGGGCGGCTAAGACAAATTTATTGCTCCTGATGATTGGCAATAAATGAACCTAAAAGGGACACTAAATGACTTCCGGATTTAATTTCTAAGCCCATGGCCCACATGTCAGTGACACCACAGCGCAGATTAAGACACGATTAATGCACCAATGATTAGCAATGATTGTGCATTAAAGCTGTCCTAAAAGATGACGCAGCGGAGCTCGAACGGCAAACTCCGAGTGCAATCAACGGCTTGCCGCCGGCGACTCGGCATGGCGGCGCCAACTACACACTGGAATGGAACCGCAATATCATCACGGAGCTAAAGGTGGCAACCTTGCCGGCGGCGGCGAGCTCGAACGTGGCGAGCCGAGAGGGTGGTGAAGCAGATTTTTGGCAAAACCAAAAACATGAAAAGGCTCGTCGACCTAACCTGACACGTGCTCGAGCTCTAGGAGGCTAGAATGAACTCACCAGGGCCAAGATGAGGTTCAGAGGAGCTCGGAGGAGAGGAAGAAGCCGAAGAAGGTGCTCCGGTGACCACGAACTCGCCGGAGGTGAGGAAGAAGGCAGGGACGGCCTCGAAGAACAGGTTCCCACAGAGACTTCCTCTGCGAAATCAACCAAAGAGAGTTAGGGAAAGCTTGAGGTGATCAAGACTACCAAAAGACAAGCCAAGAACTTGAGGGAACCACTGGAGCTTAAGCTGCAACAATGGCGGCATGGGTGGTGCTCTTGGGTGCTCGGGCTTGGAGCTCTTACACACAACCGAGGGAGTTTCAAACACACAAGGGTTGGAGAAAGAAAAGGAGGAAGAAGGCATAAGCAATACATAGCCGGGGAGCTTGGCAATGGCTCAGACATGTTCACTGTGAACATGGTCCATGCCCCTGCCAAGAGCACGCATGGAGGACATGACAGAGCAGGTGAAGACTTTTAGGGTTAAAGCTGCAGGGCATTAAATGCGTGGCAGCTAAAAGAGCCGTTGACATGGACAAAAAGGTGACATATCACTGTCCTCAACTGCCCTGGTCCTGACACATGTGCAGATGTGCGAAAAATCATGGCGAGCAGACCTCAGGGAGGTCGTGAGGAAGAAGAATGAGTCTAGGAGGTCCCGGGCGTCCCAGTTAGCTTGGGAGGTCTGGGCGTCCCGGATCACCCGATGCGGGGAGGTCCTCGGAGCAGGGGGAGGTCGTGAGCGTCGGATTCAAATCCAACGGCTCAGCACGCGCGCGCAAGAGATCAAGCTCGGGTGCGGCTTAAGTGGACTGGGTTCAACCACGTCGGTTGAGTTACGCTCGGGCTCGAGCCCGAGTCTGACTCAAACCACTTTTAATTTTTCTGGTTTTGAGAAGGGCTGACATTTGGGGAATTGTTTGAGGTAGCAAACCAACTCCAAAAATTATGAAATTTTTACAGGAGCTTGCCGACTCAAACGCGGACCTTGCATAAAATTTTCAGAGGTTTTAGTGCTGTGGATTTTCCTCCAAAAATTTGACAAGGTGCTGGTCCTCTGTTTGACCAGATTTTGATTTGGTTTGACTTGCCTCCAAAAGCATTCAAACAATTTCTAAAAATTGTGAAATTTTTCAGAGGAGCCACTTACCAACCCAAGAACTTAGGAAAAATATTTCCAGGAGATGGTCAATTGATTTGACAAGATTGTTTTTGAAAGGCCAAGATTTGGATCAAAAGACTTGTGACTTTGTATTTCCATGACTTCTTGTACAAGATTTGCTTAGTACACAAAGGAAATACATGATGTAAGAAAAAGTTTTAATTTCTACTCATTTTCTTACATTTGAAACACAAGCTTTTATTGCATTTTCTAGATTTTAATTTGGTTTTTCCATTTTGTTCGAAGCCAAAAACCTATTTTGGTTGCAAAATTAAAAAAAAAACTAAAGTATAGCCAAAAGTATTTTTTATTAAGTTCTAAATAATTCAAAGATCTTCTGTGAATTTTCCTAGAATTTTTAGACTCTATTAACTATTTTCTGAAAGTCTTTTTGCTTTTTCGGGATTTGTATATTCAGAAATCCATTTAAAATCCCCCTCAGGCCTTTGGGCCGAATTCACTCCTCGGCCCGCTTCCCGCGCGCGCCCACACCACTCCCCTCCCCGCACCGTCCGATCGGAATCGGACGGCTCCGCCTCCGCCACGCCTCCCTCCACCTCCCACCGTCCGATCAGGATCGGACGGCCCTCGCACTTCGTCCCCGCGGCGTCGTCCACCTCCAGACCGCCCCTCTCTTCGCGCCACCATTCCCCATCCCGTCGCCCTTTTTCCTCACGTCGCCTTTGCTGCCGCCGCCATTGCCGCCCGACACCATCCTCCCCTTCCTCCTCCTATTTAAGCGAGCCCCGGGACCGCCACTTTCCCCTCTCTCTTTCCCCTCTCCTCACTCCCCCTCTCTCCCTCCGAGCTCGCCGGATTTCGAGCTCGAAGCCGACGGCCACCGAAGGTCGCAGCCGCCTCTAGCACTGCCTTCGAGTACCCTCAACCGCCGCCGCCTCCACCTTCTGCATCACCTCGCCGAGGGCCACCTCGGGCGCGCATCCCCAACCCCGGAGACCCCTCGGAGCGCCGTCGCCGTGTTTCCCCGCCGCCGCCTCCACCTTCTTCCTCGCCGACGGCCGTGTAACACCCCGAATATCAATTTGAGAAAATGTATTATTCGGGGGGAGAGAAATTTATTCAATTTTCGAGTGCATTATAGTTTAGAGAGGATTTCTCCTAACAAGGATAGTATCCATCGATTATGTAATATCCTATTTAACATTAGAGAATTAATTGAAATGAGAAAGGTATTTAATAGGAATTAAAAAGAGAAATCAGATTTTTAGAGGAGAAATAATCTTGGGCTTTTGGCCCACGTTGTTTGGCCCAAGTAAGAAGTTGGTTTAAGAAGGGGCCAACCAAACCCTAGGTTTTTTTACTGTAGCATGCAGCTACGGTACCACGCCGCCCCTATAGCAACCCTCCTCCCCCTGCTGCCACGCTCTCCATGTCGCCCCCTTTGCTGCTCCTTGCTACCGGCCATCGGGAGGAAGAAGAAGGGAGAGAAAGGAGGAGAAGAAGGGACTTATTCGTGGGGGATTGATCATCGTCTTTCTGCGAGTCTTCAAGGGTAACGAAGTGCTTTCTTCATTGTTTGTTGATTACTAGATGCGAATTAGATTAGTTTGTTTGGATCGAAACTCTGCTGTTACAAATTCAGATCTGTCCAGTATGTTGCGCAGGCTGTTTCGATGTCTTAGCGGGCGAATCAGAAGTTTTGATCTCCTAGAGTTATTTAGATAATGCTCGTAGCTTTCGGTGGCCGTCAACAACACCTGATTCTGACGTACGGATCAAAAGTTATGATCGTTTTAGTTTCTGCTGTCCAGAATTCTGACGAGAATTAGCATACACTATAATTGTTAAAATTGGACCTAGTTAGCGGATGATTCAGAAGTCTTGCCCATAACGACTTTTGTACGTGATCTCATTAGCTTTCAGGATTAATAAAGAACATTCCATTTGGATTTGTAGACCAAAAGTTATGCATGTTTTAAGTTGACTTTCCAGAACCCCGACGATAATGAATTGTCGAATTGCCTTTTAATATATGATCAAGTTAATGGCAAATTCAGGGCTTTCACCCAACTAGGTTATTGTAGGCCTGGGTATTAGCTTTGATATTGATAAATAACTCTAAGTTTGGTTTAGCCAATTAGAAGTTATGGCCATTTTCATGCCACTTGCCCTAAGTGTCGAGCGATTCGACAGAGGATGCTCATCGGTCTTTGGGGCCCGTATATTCGAATTTGGGTTTTCCATCAACTAGGTTGTTCTAGATAATCTTGTTTCCTTTCAAACAAGCCTGAGTTTACATTTTTTTCAAGTTTCAGAGCAAAAGTTATGTCAATTTTAGTATTGCTGCCCATTATGGTTTTCTGATGGAATGTAGTTCAATTGGAGTAAAATTGTGTAGTTAAATGTTGGGGTGTTAGGGTTTGTATTGCAGTAGTGTCTTGACATCGTGGTTCTTATTGAGTAAACTAATGGTGTAGGAGGTGAGGCTCGGGGTTAGCGGCATCGTCGTTGCCTCCTAACGCATCGCAACGCTAAAGGCAAGTACACCGCGTTTGTATGAATTGTGTATGTTGGATCTTTGGATGTTAAATCTGTATTTTCATTTGATACATGAGAAGTTTCAATGATTATGTTTCTTCCGTATGTGAAATTCATATGTTCAAAGATGATGCTAGTCGTTGTTCTTAAGTATATTCATGCACCCAAGTTCAAGTTCCGCCCACGGAGTGGAACTCCACGGGAGTGGAGTCTAAAGTTGCATCCATGTTCATGTTCCGTCCACGGGAGTGGAGTCTAAAGTCCCATCAATTCCAATATGGGCATGTGAGTCCCACCATTCCAATGTGGGTAGTTTGGACACCCGTATGAAACGTTCTTCATACGGTATTTTGGAACCCCGTATTTCGATAAATACGGGCTTAAGTGAACACCGGTGTGTCACTAGCTATACGATATATGCATGTGTGCGATACAATCCTTTGATTTTGAACATTCAACTCATATCTTCATAAGCATTCATTTGTTGTATGTTCAGAAGTTGAGAAGAGATTGTCCTGTTCATGTTGGTTGTCTGTTCTTATTCATTGTACTTGCTGAGTCTTGGACTCACTCTTGCTTTGTTTATTTATTTTTAGGTGATCATTGATGAAGTTTCTCTTGGGAGGGAGTAGACATGCACTACTCAAATACATCACTTTACACTAATTGAATAAAAGATCTGTTGCTGCCTTTCATTAGTGACTTGTTGGATTGTAATAAATAAACTTAGACTTGGATGGTACCTTCCTTATCATTGAGTTTTTTTTAAAACAACTGTTTATATTCATTGATTATTCGTTGATAGGATTATTTTAGTGGATCCAAAATTACATTTCCGTTTGTGTTCCAATTGTTGATGATCTACTTAACTTACTTGATAAATTATTGTTGAATTTATTCCATTTGTATGGTTATATGTTAGGTCTTTAGGTAGCATTTTGGCTTCGAATAGCGTGGTGTTACTGATTGGTATCAGAGCGGGCTTTAGGTCCGTGGTAATTAAGTTAATAAAAAAAATGACACACTGTGCACAGTAGGAGGGGTTGGAAAATCCATTATTTCCGCATTTCTATTGTTATGTTTCAATCGTTGAGCAATTGTTGAATTGCTACTGTATTATCTTTCTTGTTGTTAATCTATGATATTCTATATCTATGAATTTATTCTATGATTGTCATGAGATGATCATGTATAGTCATAATTGATTATATTGTTTAATCGTGTCGATGATGGATTTTAAGAAGTGGAGGCTGTGGTTGTGACCCTAGACTTTGTCAGATTACATCATTGTTCATGGTAAACGAATAGAGTAGTTACCCCGAATACCATACTTGTGGGTGTTTTGCGTGAGCTGCTTTAGAAAGTTGTTTTCTTCCTTAATCTCTGAACTTGGCAAATTCTTGTTCTGTGGTGGATGATGAATTTCTCTTGGGTTCGTGGTTCATGGTTGTTACTGAGTTTCAATGGGTCTCCAATGGTTCTCTGAAACAATTATTGTTTTCCGACTGTTGAGTTGCTTTTACTACTTGTGATCTTCGTCAATTGGTAATATTGATAATTTCATGGTTGTTCCTTCTTTCTCATTGGAAAAGAATGACTCATTTATTCGTTTGATAGTTGGGTATTGAGAGTTTTATGTTGCAAGTTTGTTAGCATGTGAAAGCTTTGGCTTTATGTATTTCTTTTGGATTATTTCGAGTGTTGAAGTTAATGCCTCTTTTTCTAAAAAAAAGTTAAAATCTTTTTGTGAAGTCCTGTTATGTTTAAGTGAGAGGTGTTAAACATAGAAATTCGTTGTAAAGGTTTGAGTTACCAAGTCAGATCTGTAGCGTGGTGCATGATTATTCTTAACTAGAATCCATAAAAGGAAAATTGATTAAATTGAAATGTCATTGTATTTGGTACATGATGAATGTTAGATAAGAGTTGTCCACCTCTGTTCAGAACGTATTGATGTTAAGAAGTGTGTGACTGTTGATGAACCGGTTTGACCTTTACGATCGAGTAATCTGCTAAATTTGTTAGATGAGTTGGAATCTGATTCCTCCTGCGGTTATTCTAACCGCTAGTGATGGTTAAGTTAAGGATGCGTTCGAATGTTGCCTTGGTAAATATTAATCTTGAATCCATTCTCATAACTGTTGTTGAGTTTGTAATTAGAGGTAGGATCATGATTGTGCCCTTATGTGGCTAGACAACATATAGTGTGTGCTATTTTGGCGTTGAGCGTCGATGAAGTTAAATGAATGGAAGTCTGATAATATATTAATGTTGGTGTACTTTTGTGATTTGGACAAGTTCTAGTATGATCTTGTTGAAAGAGTTTTATTTCAACCTTGTGGCTTATGTTCTTTCGGGGAGTCTTAGGATGGAGTAGTAATGTTTGATGATTCTTGGTAAGAGTATACGATTTCGATGCCGACAATTGTCGGTAATGTGAAAGTGATGTTGATTCACTTATAGAAAATAATTTGAGTGCCTCTCGTGTTATTGAGTAAATGAAAATATTCCATGTTTTGCGTTCGCAATCTTTTGGAGTTCATGATTTATGTAGTAGCTGAAATTAGGTTGAACATAGTGACGTGTTGGAAAGTTCAATTGGTTCAAAAGTGGTTCATGTGATTTGGTCTTAAATGTTCCTCTCGTGCTGATGTTACAAGGTGACGTTGTAACGAAAGAAAATTGGTTTTCTTGAGTAAGGGAAAAAGTGTAATTGTAGTATTTGAGGTTGGGGCAAGCTTTGTAACGCACCACTCAATTGAGGTGTGTATGACCTTTCTTTCCGTTGCATGTGGGTTCCTCGAGATTAAGAAAAACAATGTTTTGTTCTTATGGGTGAGGTTTGGAATTCTCTTCTTGTGGGACTTGTACCCTTACTGTTGACTTCCCTTATATTTTCCTAGTTCATTGCTTAATTGATTACTTTCCTTGGTCCTATGCTTATTGCGAGTGGTATACGTTATTCTTGTGCTGGGAATCGTTTTCAATTACCTTTTCTGTTGAGAAAAGAATAATGGATTTGTTTCACAAAACCTTTCAGAGTGTATAATGGCAGATGGTTGGTGGTGATCAACTAAATGACTTGTGAGACTTTGGAAGTCAAGTTGATTGAGACGCATTGAGTGATAAGTTGATTTCTTGGAGTAATTCTTGGAGAGGGTTTGACTTAAATAGAAGTTTGGTCTTTGGGGCCAAACTATTGGCATTAGTGCAAATACTGGAACCTATAGTGGTTGTGGTTCAAGATCTTTCATTCATGTTAAGTGGAACTTTAGAAATTGTTTACAAGTATGGAAAATATTGGTCAATTCATGAGAGTGCCATGAATGGGTACCTTATATGGTTGTGTAGAAGAATTGTGTTGGTGTAGTTCAATGAGGGTAGAATTGTGAGAACTCTAGTCGTTACGACAACTTTGGAGATGGTAGGAAATGTTGAGTTAATGTCAGGTATGACTTGGTTTCAATGAGTAAATTTCTTGAAGTTAGAATCTTTCAAAGGGAATGTGTAGCTTTGAAGTAAAACTGAATAGTGGTACGACCAAGTAGAACCTATGGTATGGTGTAATTCTAGAACCTTAGTTCATGTTAAAATATTGGGGATTATCGAAGGTATGGAAACCTTGATCAATTTTATTGAGTAACGCAATTGGAAAGTATTGCGATAATGTGTGGGTGATTCCTGATGATGTCAATTAGAGAGTATGTTAGATTTGTGGGGATGTTAGAGAATTAATCCGATAATTTCACTATCTGTTATAAGAGAAATTCGTTGTAGAGGTCTTGGAGGTTAAATTTGGGATGTGCATTGTTTTATGCTAAACTTTTTGTCGCCCAATGATTTTGTGTAGAGAAATTAGATAATGACGTTTCCTGAGCAATGGAATGATCATTGATAGAACCTTTCGATGTAGTACATGAGCGTGTGTCGAGGATTTTGAGTTGTTATTTTTGAAAGTTGGAGGTGATGTGATTGCGTGGGATCCATTTTTGTGGTGTTTTGGGTGCCTCCCATCAAATTAATTTCATTAGTAGAAGAAATTATCTAGAGTGTTGATGGGACCAATAGAACTTCTCCACAAAGGCGTGGGCGATGTATTTCGGTTGGAGCATAATTTGAGGATGTTAACTTAAGAGGTTGATCTCGTGTGGTATGCGATGAATTCGAATTCAAGGATTGAGAGAAATTTTATTCCTAAAAAGAAAAGCGAGAAAAATGATGTTTTCTTGGGTAGCGGCGTTTTCTTTATTCTCGCTTGAGCTTGTGTTGTTGAGTGATCTCTTACGCAATTTGGAGTTGGTGTTGTGTTAACATGTTTGATTCTTTCCAATTCAGACAAACCAAAAGAAGTATTTGGTTTGGGCATTCAAGTGATTTCTCCTTTGGTTTCGTGGTATTCAATCGTAAACTGCCTATTTAGAAAGTGGGATTGTTTTCGTGATGAATTGTCAAATTTGGGGTTTTACCCTTTTGGTGGAGAGTTAGTATTGCGTGGATACGACGAGAACTCTCTATTTCCAGTTGGATTTTCTTTGTGAATCAGTGGTTTAAGAACCAGTTCTGTTGTGCATTCTTGTTTAAAAGAGGTGGCCCTTGTTAGATGAAGAGCTTGATTTTGAGCATCAACCTTCGCTACACGAGCGCGTGCGGGACAGGGGGTGGGCATATGGTGCATGGCGCGTGTGGTCCCGAAGTAGACATGCGGCATGGCATATGCACCGGCATTGGACGCACGGACGTGTACCAAGGGGTGGTTCTAGGCATTTGTTGTGTGTTTTCGTACCAAAGGGGAGTTTGGTCCAGATATGTTGGTTCGTTTTTGATAGTTGGAGAAATTAGGAAGTTGGCGTATCAATTTGACCGTCTCAGGTCCGTACGTGACATACGCATAGCCGGTGTGTTTCAGTTGTGAGGACCCCAGTTTATTTGGCTTTGGCACGCAACCAACCACGGCCCTAGCATCACAAATCAAATAAACCAAGCCTCGAGATATGTATACTTCCCAGAACTGCAGTATACACACCTCTTCACAAAATTATGCATCAACTCCATTCCAAACATAGAGTCCAAACATCACGATACCAAACAGTAGACAACAAAGTAGAGTTATTACAACAGAGGGCCGTCCGGCCAAAATACAACAGATAACTAAATAAACAGCGGAAGCAAAAGTGCCATAAGATGGCTATGAACAAAAGCCAATCAGTGTGCCTTATCCCACAAGGCAACCAACCGGACCGCCAAGCTAGTCGTCCCAAAACCCGTACATCTCACAGAAGTAAGGCCCTTGGGGCTCACCTGCCTCCTCTGCAACAAAAACATTAAGCAAAGAAAATGAGTACAAATATGTACTCGCAAGACTGACGTGTGGACTAGCAGACCTATGCATAGCTACATGCAGGCTTATTTGAGTGGAGGTTGTATGGCTCATTTTAGCACAAAGCAATCTTTATTTGCGATAATGTAATACATTTAAAAGCAAGTTGGCAATTCATTTTTATTGATGAAATAACAGCGAGAGGCAAAAATAATAACAGAAGATAGATAACAACATCCTGGAAGTGACTAAACCATTAGTCACCACGACCATAGCATGAATTACCCATTCATGCCACCCATGTCAAGTTTTAATTAAAAGGTTGTAGTCTAGTTCTCACGGGCGTATCGAAGCGTGTCCATAACCTAGGGCGAGGCTATTCGAATAGATCAAAACCCTGCAGGTGTACCAATGTACCCACACTTGGACCGTCTTTTTGCCACAAAGCACACTTCGAAGGTATCTGCACACTGACTATGTCCTACGAGACATTTCTAATATTGTATATTAACTACGAGCAGCTCGTATGGATAAAATCCATACGCTTACATGGTAAAGCCGAAAAGACAAATACCCACAAAGGGTAAAGCTTTTCGGACAACTACCATGCTCCCAACACCATCCCTCCTGCGACCCCCTGCGACTCGGAGCCAATACACGCCAAAGTACTAAGTCAAGAGAGGTCCCATACCCTCTAGTGTGGTTAGCACGAAAAATGCTCGACGGTGGCGCAAGTAACTCGGTCCTTGTTGACTCGGGCACCATTCGATCACACCCAAAAGCACACCAACATACCATTGTGCCCAAGTCCAAATCATTTTGTTTTCATTTTTAGTTTTCACAATTAAACATAGCAAAAATGCTGAATCATAAAGTTATAATAATTTTGTGTGATCAAGGTTATTGACTAAGTCGATAACCGTCCAATTCTACCGATAGCTAAGCATGTCTAAGTAGTTTAATTCGTATCTACTAAGTGACAAGAGATCATCCAACGATGTCCAATCACAGCAAATAACCTAGGCTCAGGTAGTAGAGGAATATCATTTACCTGCAGATTATGCAACTAAAGGCCCACTAACCATAATTTAACAACAAAATAGCAATGCATACATATAAGTTGCAAACAAAATATTAGTGTTGAACATAAAGGAATTGACATGATCAAACTGCTTGCCTGGTTGCTGCTGCTCAAAATGTTGCTGAGGCTCACTCTCGATAATACCAGAATCATCGCAATCTATCGATCGATCAAAAGGACAAATAAGAACAAATAACACCGACAATAACCAAAATTCAATTTCATCGAATAAGCACAAAATTAATACAGCAAGTAGAGGATGATTTTATAAAATTTTAGAAACAGAGAACAATTTATTTGGAGATATGAAGAATTTTCTAGGAATTTTCTAAGTTAAAAAAACATAAAAACACCATTTAATTAATTATCAAAATTTTATAAACAGAGACATACTTAATCTTATTCTGGTAAATAGTACATTAAAAATGAAAGCTAACAAAATTGGTTTCACTCGATTTGGATAAAAATTGAATTAGTTATGGATTTTCTAAGTTTAAATGAATTAATAGTGCAAAAGTATTTCAATTCGGAAATTCTAAAAACATTGAAACCTTTTTCTACGGCGCCTAGCTGACCACGATCCTTGACCGGTGGGACCGGCGAAACGTTGACTGGGTCAACTTTGACCCAAGCGGTGCCAACGGCGATGTCGGCGTATTTTATGAATACGTCTTGCTTACCAAAACGAAACCCTAACCGACGTCTGAGAAAAATATGTTTCCTTTAAGAAAGCGTATTTTCAAACTTTACACAAACACTTAATCGGTAGCATGGCCCACATGTCATGGATTCAAAGGATTATAAACGCATGGATTAAAGTTTTTAAACACACTAAAACCGGGAGGGTCCACATGTCAATAATCTGACTAAAAATGGGTTAAAACTTAATGGCGGGGTTTATACCTAATGTCGCGGCGGCTCATTTGGAGTTCCGGCGTGGCGCGACGGCGAGGAGGGTGATCGGCGAAGGAGAGGTGCTCGAGCTCGGAGTGGTTCCTCCAGTGCGTAGCAACCTCGCGAGTACGATGGTGACGATCACGAGTCCGATGGTCGCCGAGTCGAGCTCGCGACGGCGAGGCGGAGGCGAAGAAGGGGCTCGAGGCGGGCGCTATGAGCAACGAAGCCGGGAAGGAGCGCCTCGAGATCGCTGGGACACGAGAACGATACACCCACGACCTTGATGACGGAGGAGGACGGAGGTGGCGGAATTGAAGGCGGCGCTCACCGAGCTCGGGAAGAAAGCGTCGCACGCCCTCAACGATGCACCAAAAATGAAAATGAACCCACCGTTAGACTCAGTGCATCATTGTGATCACAGAGGACTAGGTGCTGAGGTTAGAGACTTACCAAAACGCCCTAACGGCTACGGGTCGAGGCTGCACGGAGGCGGGGCGGCGATGTTGCCCCAACAACTCCGAGGATGAAAGGAGCTCGGACCGGGAAAAATGGATGCGGCGTGGTGAGAGGAACACAGCAGCGGAGTTGCTAGCTCGGGGGCGGCACTAACGCGGCGGTGCTACCTTCGGCTTCTACTCCAGCCGAAACAAAGAATCGGGCGGAGAAAGCACGAGAATGGGAGAGAAGAGAAATGGGTGAGCTCAATGGGAGGATGGAATCTGGCGATCCCGGAGCGGACACGCATCCACGATGTGGCGATGGCGAGCTGCGTGGCACGCATGCGCAAGCGCCGTGAGCTCCGAGGCGCGAGGCGGCGAGGGCGAACGACAAGTGGGCCCGCGCGTCGTCGGCCGCGAAGCGGACGCGGCTGATGTGGCCGAGTCGGAGTTTGACTTGGGCTCGCACGCGGCGCTAGTTGGTTTGACTCAACCAAGAAGATGTCGACCGCTAGATCTAAAATGGGCGGTCGAGATTTGATGGCATATTAGACGATCCGATCGGATCGGCAAGACGTGGCCGCACGATTTGCATCGGACGGTAGATGGCGATCGGGCTCGGCGGTGCGGCTAGGCGATCGAGCCGAGCGGCGGCGATCGGACTCGAGTCGAGCTCGATGAGCGAGAAGAAGGGTTTAGGTTGGGAAATGAGTTTGACCTAGCAGTTTAAAATAGAAATAAATTTCTAAAAATTCTGAAAATTTTTGTGAGTATTCCGAGAATCAACTAGGACTTAGGAAAAATAATTTCAGACACTTTATAAACTAAATTTTGCTAGAATTAAATTACCTTCAAATCTGCATTTGGGATATGATTTGAATTTTGGTGAAGTCAAAATCACTTCTAAAAATTTGGTAAAAATAATTACAATCCAAGATAAATAATCTAGTATTTGAATAAATTATTTTCAGAAATTTTTACTAATACACTTTTCTGGAATTCAATAGAAATTGAATTTAAGTTTAAAAGTTTGAATTTCCAACACAAATTTTAACACAAACATCAAAAGTTTAAATTTGTACACAAGTTTCTAGAAAACTAGGAGCATGATCATGAGATACAACAAAAGTTTTTGATCTTTTGCACATTTATACATTTGAAACACAAACTCTAACTTAGAACATTAATCTGGCGCTAAGTGAGTAATTGGCGATTTAAAGCTTGGGATTTCATTAAAGGCGTTGACCATCGAGTAAGGTCTTACCTCGATCCTACTCTAATGAGTGTACGGAAAGGTTGGGTTGAGTGTTAGGACAAAGCGTCATTGTGCGTCTTTGTGTTGTGGTCTCGCTAGTCGAGAGAGAGGCCACTTGGGAGTTGGAGTTTCGTATCTGCGGCGTTATCGGATTTGTTCACTTGAGATCACGTGGTTATCGTTGATAGTTCTCAGTTGTGGTTGTTCTTTCGTGTAGTGCTGTGTGAGGATTCGGGGTCGAATCCTTTTTAAGGGGGGTAGAATGTAATACCCTGAATATCAATTTGAGAGAATGTATTATTCGGGGGGAGAGAAATTTATTCAATTTTCGAGTGCATTATAATTTAGAGAGGGATTTCTCCTAACAAGGAAAGTATCCATCAGCGATTATGTAATATCCTATTTAACATTAGAGAATTAATTGAAATGAGAAATGTATTTAACAGAATTAAAAGAGAAATCAGATTTTTAGAGGAGAAATAATCTTGGGCTTTGCCCACGTTGTTTAGCCCAAGTAGGAAGTTGGTTTAAGAAGGGCCAAGCAAACCCTAGGCTTTTTCTTGAGCACGAAGCTACTGGTACCACACCGCCCACAGCAACCCTCCTCCCCTGCTTGCCACGCCCTCCATGTCGCCCCTTTCTTTGCTCCTTGCACGGCCATCGGGAGGAAGAAGAAGGGAGAGAAAGGAGGAGAAGAAGGACTTATTCGTGGGGGATTGATCATCGTCTTTCCACGAGTCTTCAAGGGTAACGAAGTGCTTTCTTCGCTGTTTGTTGATTACTAGATGCGAATTAGATTAGTTTGTTTGGACCGAAACTCTGTTTATTACAAATTCAGATCTGTCCAATATGTTGTGCAGGCTGTTTTGATGTCTTAGAGGCGAATCGAAGTTTTGATCTCCTAGAGTTATTTAGATAATGCTCTTAGATTTGGTGGCCGTCAAGAACACCTGATTCCAACGCACGGATCAAAAGTTATGATCGTTTTAGTTTCTGCTGTCCGAGTCGGCGAGAATTAGCGACACTATAATTGTTAAAATTTGACCTAGTTAGAAGATGATTGAAGTCTTGCCCATAACGACTTTTGTATGTGATCTCATTAGCTTTCGGCAACTTAAGTCACCAATGTTATTTTAACTTGGCGCACTTGGTGCGGCTTGTGTAGTAGCGGCCAGTGTAGCTGATTAAAATGAAGTGTGGCCCTGTGTGAGACCACAACATTTGTTGTCACCTTAACTAAAAGTGTGTTGTGCCAAGATCAGGGTGGTCCTCTGGCCGGGTTGAACCCATCTAAAATTGAATTTGACTAATGAACTATGGAAACGTGGCAATGCCACTTGATGAAATTGTGGTGTCAGGACTAGGGTGGTCTTTGGCAAGGTTGAACCGAAAATGTTTTATGCTCGGGCGAGTGGGTGGTGGTAAGTGTGGGTGCCATAACGCACATCGGGATGTGGATTAGTCTCGCCTGAGCAGCCAACTAAGGACTTAACCTTGAACCATTGATCTGGGTCATATCGTGCAACCACATGTCTAGACTGGGATAGACCTAGCCAACTAATTAGCAATGTCTTGGGTCGGTTCTGTTTTGGATGAGAACGGCGCAAGAGGGGCCACGAATCTGGCGGGGAGCACCCCCGTTAGAAGCGAAACCTTAGCGAGCAGAACCGAGTCAAAGCAGAACTTTGTAAAGGCCTTGTCACATGCTCTAGACCGCTTACCCAAGGTAGTGAGCTGTGGCATCACCGGGTGCCAATCAAACTAGAGAATTAATGTCATGTGGGTAAAGCTATACAACCTCTGTAGAGTGTATAAAAACTATTCGAATAGCCGTGTCCCCGGTTATGGACATGCCTGGAGATTTCACTCAAGGGGTAGATGTTTTTCTTAAAATGGTGGAATTGATGGATTGGGTGGAATGGTTGGAAAGATCTCTTGTTGTTTCAAAGAACTGAATTACTTATGTATTAATCTTTTAAATTATGCTTTTAATCTACTTACTGTATTTACTGTTAAATGTGGCTTTCTGCAAAAGTAAACATAAAGCTATCCTTGTCAAGCCTAGCATGAATAATAATTGCATACTGTTCCCTATGACTTGCTGAGTACATTCAAAGTACTCACGGCTTGCGCCCTGTGTGATTAATCCCCACAGAAGAACCAGGGAACCCCGAGTTTCATGAAGAGGAGAACCTCGAAGACTTTGCGAACTAGGTCGCGTCCTCCACTCGATTGCCTGTGGGCATGTCGAATGGCCTCCACAAGTTATTTTGTTTTCACTGCAAGTTACCTTTTGGTGTTGAGCCTGCGTGTAACTCTGTAAGACTTGATCATAAGGTCTTTTCTCTGCTATTAATATTAATTTATCCGCTTCATCGTTACTTTGTTGTATGGTTATGATTGCATCTTTGTTGTAACTGTGCGAGCTAGCTACTGATCATGGGACTAGTTCGGAATGCACAGAGGGTCCTGGGGTTGCATACCCGAGGCGCCGACAATTATATAGGTTGAATTAACTTGATTAGGTATAAATATTGTTTAGAAATTTATTTAAAATTTGTAAAATACACAAGTAATTCTCTGTAACTCCAAATTGAGCAAACTAAAATTTGCTACGTTCCTCTGATAATGTAGTTTAACATAGAATAGGTTTTGTTCATGTAATTGCCTCTGAAAAATGATATGTTCTAGTTTCACAACTTGGAAAAATCATAAGCAATTCATTTTAACTCCTAATGAAGTAAACTCAGTTTTGTTGTTCTTAGAATGCTATGTTCTACCTACCATAAAAATTTTAGGTTCTAGATCTTTATAGAAATTTGTGCCATGGACAGTAACCAAAATTAATTTAATTTGGAATTTCCAGGCTGAGAAAAATTGTTTAGGTTCTAACTTTTTCATGTTTAGTCCAAATGACTTGATTCTTATTGCTAAATTCATTTAAAATCATGGCCTTGCTGCTATATAAATTTCATGAAATTTGGATGACTTTGGTTTTTGAGTTTCTTTCGGTGTTCTTCGTTCTTACTGGATTTTCGCGTTCTTGCGTTAGGTTCCGAAGATTATATTGAACCCGAGAGTGATCTTCAGCAGCAAAACTATGATCTTCAGCAAGGCAAGTAGATGTAGCATCATTTGATCATATTGCTCCTATTACTTTCAAAGTCTAGTATATTATTTGTAAATTCTACGTATGCATTGCTATCTTGTTTTAAACTATTGTCGATTAGTTGGCCCATTAGATGCATAATCTATAGGCAAATATTTATCCTCTACTACTGAGTCTAGGCTTATTTGTTGTGATTTAGGGTTCGCTGGATGAGCCCTTGTCACTTAGTAGTTTACGAGTAATGTTGCTTAGCCATGCTTAGCTACCAGTAGAAATAGGCGGTTGTCGACTTAGTCGATAACCTTGATCACACAAACTTATTATACATAGATCACACAAACTTTATATTTTGGCCTTTGTGCTATGTTTAGTTCTGAAAACTAAAAATGAAAACAAAATGATTTGGACTTGGGCACAATGGTAAGATGGTGTGCTTTTGGGTGTGATTGGTTGGTGCCCGAATCAACAAGGACCGAATATCTTGTGTCACACTTTCCAAGCATTCTTGCATGCTAACCACACTAGAGGGAAATGGGGCCTCTCTTGACTTAGTACTTTGGGGGGTGTTAATTGATGAGTCGCGTGGTGGGTTGTATATTCCTATGTGCAACGTGGGTCATGTGATTGAGGGAAGCACCCGCATGCGTCTTGAGCCAAGCCGGTGCATACTACTCTACGTATGGGTCCTTAGTGGGGGCCGTAATGGTGGTCCACTAGGTGATAACCCCCATACGTGTGGCTCTTGATTAGCTTTTTCCATTGGAAAGCGTCTCGTAGGACTTAGCCGTGCCGGCATACCAAAGGAAGTGTGCTTAATCTAGTGGTGAAAAGGCGATCTGAAGTGTGGGTACATTGGTACACCCCTGCAGGGTTTTGAACTATTCGAATAGCCTCATCCTAGGTAATGGACACGCTTGGTTAGGTTTTGCAAGAGTTAGACTCTAACCTCTTAAATTAAAACTTGATGGGTGGTACGAATCGGGGATTCGTGCTATGTTGTGGTGGCTTTTGGGTTAATCACCTCTAGGTTGTTACTTATTGTTACCTCGCTGTTATTTCAATGATTAAAAACAGATTTGACAAATTGCCTTCAATCTATTACATTATTGCAAACGAAAATTGCTTTATGCGTCCAATTAACCATATAATCATCTCCTTTGTTCTGACTTTCATGTAGCTATGTATAGGCTTGTTACAGTAAGTCTTACAGTACAATTTTGTACTCACCTGCATTGCTTGTTGTGTGCAGAGGAGGAAGTGGATCCCCAAGTGGTCTACTTCTATGAGTTTTGCTGCGAATCGTGCGACTAGCTTGGCGGCCCGGTCGGTTGCCTTGTTGTTGTGTGGCTAACCGGTCGACTTTTGTTATAGCCATCTTATGGCGCTTTTGCTTCCGCTGTCACTTTGCTACGTTGTTGTCATTTGGCCGGTCAGCTCTTTTGTAATAACTCTACATATTGTATGTCTTTTGCTAGACTTGTTGTATGGAGTTGATGCATGCTTTTGTAAAGATGTATGTGTGCTGCAATTCTGGGAAGCACATGTCCATCGAGGCACGACGTATTTTGTTTGTGATGCTAGAGCCAATGGAAGGCTAAGTATTACAAGCTAAATAAATCGGGGTCTCACAAAGCTTGGTATGAGAGCCATACTGACCGTAGAAGCCCCTAGCTTGGTCTCCTTTAGGATATTTTGAAAAACTTAGTTTCAAAACTATCAAGTGAGTTGTGAAAATCTATGTAAGAGCTCAGATTTTATTCCTTATCTATCTTAGCTTACTCACCTTACCTTGTCTTGTCATGTTTTGAAATGCTGATTTCCCTCTCATCTTCTTTCAAAAGATAGTGCGTAATCGGTTAAATTGGTTTTGGGAAAACCATGAGAGTCATAAATTGAAGAGTTGACTGTCTTTTGGTGGAGATTAGGAGCTTCTGGGGTTGAAGATTTCGGCTGGAAGCTTGAAGGAAAAATCTAGACAGCAAGCATGAATTTCTGGACAGCTAGTTGTTAGTGGTATATAGAACTGAAAATGAGAGGTTAATTCAACTAAAACTTGTGGGAATATAAGGGTAAGAAGTGATATGAGTTAGCTAAGTATCTAACACTCCCTTAGATGGTTTTACCTTGCTCTCTAGCTGTGTTGGACCAAGAGCTGAGTTCTAAAATTTTATCTTCCTAAACGATTGCTCGTTCTTTCAATACATGTTAGTCGTACTGCGAAGTCGATTTTGTGACTTGAGATCTTATATTAATTTTGTGCTTGCTTTCAAACTTTTGGAGTTCATTTCTTAAGAGGTGTTAATTGTTTTCCTTGCCTTCAGTTTTTGGGCTTGTTGCTAACTTATCTTAGTGGAACAGGATGGCTGGCAAAACTCACAGCGGTCAGCCAGCTAGTCATGATGAGGAGCTCATGTCTCCTCCGACCATGGCTGAGGTTCTTGCTCAGATCGAGCGAAACCATATGGATCAGACACGGATCCTGGAGGTTATCGCGAGGAACACCTCCACTCCCTCTGGTGCCTCCGGATCTGGAGGTGGTGGACATCAGTCGCGGGGGGGGGGGACTCTCGGAGTTTCTTCGCATGCAGCCACCCACCTTCTCCCAGTCTGAGGACCCTCTTGACGCAGATGACTAGCTGCGTCTGGTTGAGCGAAAGCTCAACATCGCTCAGTGCCAGGATCAGGAGAAGGCACTCTTTGCATCCCATCAGCTGGAGGGTGCAGCACTCTCATGGTGGGAGAACTTCCTGGCCATACAGCCCGCTGGCCATGTGGTCACTTGGGAGGAGTTCCGCACTGCTTTTCGTCGAGCTCATGTCCCCGCCGACCAAATGAAGCTCAAGAAGAAGGAGTTTCTTGCGCTCAGGCAAGGGCGCAGATCTGTGACTGAGTACCTCTATGAGTTTAACCACTGGCGGTATGCTCTGGCGAGGTGGCCCCGATGAGGCCAGCGGAGAAGTTCATGGAGGGCTTGTCAGAGGAACTACGACATAAGCTCTCTATTGTTGACTTCCGACTTCCGGACCTTGATGGACAAGGCCATCGTTGCGAGCACAAGGCGAGAGCGCTGGCGAGTCGCATAGCGCAAGTGGGAGCCCGAAGTGCTGCATGGGCTGGCCTCTCTTGACCGTGTTGGGCGGCACGGTGGCCCATGTTCGAGCTTCACCACCGTCGAGACCGTCGGCGCGGTTCCTCGTCCCCGTGGCGTGTTTCCACCCACGTGCACCTGCGGTCCAACAGCAAGGTGGCCTCCGCAATCAGGCAGCCATGGTCACTTGCTTCTCCTACAACCAGAAGGGTCACTATGCGCATAGTTGCCCTAAGAAGACTGGAGTGGCCCCTCGTCCTAATGGAGGACGTGGGCAAGGGAGTGGTCACCCACCTGACCAGAAGATAGTCCAGAATACCCAGAGCGTGGGAAGTGGCCGAGTCAACCATATCTCGGCTGAGGAGGCACAGGAGGCACCCGACGTCGTGTTGGGTACACTTCTTGTCAATTCTCGCCCTGCTGTAGTATTATTTGATTCAGGGGCTTCACATTCCTTTATTTCAAGATCTTTTGCTACTGCTAGTGATCTTCACCTTGTTCCTTTGGGTGTCCCTTTGCTTATTCGCTCTTTGGGTTCGGAAATGAGAGCTGATCAAGAATGCCAGGATGTTCCTATTGAAGTCGAAGGAGTGGGATTCTTGGAAAATTTCATCCTACTCAACTCAGCGAGTCTAGATGTGATTCTTGGCATGGATTGGTTGTCCTAACACTTGGGGCAAATCGATTGTGCCAGGAAGGTCGTCTACCTCACCAGCCCCTCAAGCGAACAGGTTGGGTTTTCGCCGCAGCTGCAAGGGCCACATCTTTGTGCACTTGAAGCGAAGCCAGCCTTGGAGATTCAGGATGTTCCCATAGTGTGTGACTTCATGGATGTTTTCCCTGAAGATTTACCTAAGATGCCTCCAGTTCGAGACCTAGAGTTCGTCATCGAATTACTGCCCGGTACCGCTCCAATTTCAAAGGCACTGTATCGGATGCCTCCTAATGAGTTGGAGGAGTTGAAGAAGCAATTAGGTGGGCTTCAAGAGAAGGGTTTTATTCGTCCTAGCTCATCTCCTTGGGTTTGTCAATGGTCTTTGTGAAGAAGAAGGACAAGACCTGCGCATTTGCGTTGATTACCGTCAAGCAATGAAGTGGCGGTAAAGAACAAGTATCCTTTGCCCGCTTTGATGATCTCTTCGACCAGTTGACCGGAGCTCGGGTGTTCTCCAAGATTGACCTGAGATTGGGGTATCATCAAGTCAGGATCAAGGCTGAAGATATTCCGAACACAGCTTTCACTACTCGTTATGGTCTTTACGAGTACACCATCATGTCTTTTTGGCTTAACCAATGCTCCTGCTTTATTTATGAATCTTATGAACTCAGTATTCATGGAGTATCTGGATAAGTTTGTTGTGGTATTCATTGATGATATTCTTATCAACTCCAAGAGTGAAGAAGAGCATGTTGAGTATCTGAAGCTTGTTTTGGGAAAGCTATGTGAGCACCAGCTATATGCGAAGTTCAGCAAGTGCAAGTTCTGGTTGAAGGAAGTGGCATTCTTGGGCCATGTTCTTTCCACAAGAGGTGTAGTCGTGGATCCTAGCAAGGTCAGTGATGTGCTATCTTGGGGCCAACCCAAGTCAGTCACCGATGTGCGGAGTGTTCTTGGTTTAGCGGGTTACTACCGCCGCATTATCGAGAACTTCTCCAAGATCGCGAAGCCGATGACTGAGTTGCACAAGAAAGACAAGAAATTTGTGTGGTCCCCCACTTGTGATGGGAGTTTTCGGGAACTCAAGAAGCGTTTGACTTCAACCCGATTCTTGTTCTTCCGATGTCCACAAGAGCTTGATATCTTTTGTGATGCCTCTCGTGAGGGCTTGGTTGTGTTCTTATGCAAGGAGGCAAGGTTGTGGCCTATGCATCAAGGCGATTGAGGCCTCATGACCTCAACTATCCTACCCATGACTTGGAGTTAGCTGCGATGGTTCATGCACTCAAGATTTGGCGACATTACCTAATCGGTAACCGTTGTGAAGTATATTTGGATCACAAAAGCTTGAAGTATTTGTTCACCCAGCCAGACCAGAGCTGAACCTCAGTCAAAGAAGATGGTTGGAATTGATCAAGGATTATGATATGGGTATTCAGTACCATCCGGGTAAGGCCAATGTCGTTGCCGATACACTTAGTCGGAAGGTGTATTGCAATGTTTTGATGCTCCAGGAGCAACAGCCAGCCCTTCTTGAAGAATTTCAGCGGCTCAATTTGGGTTTGATTGAGCACGGTTCTCTGGCTACCTTAGTTGTGCAACCAACCTTGGTGGACCAAATCAAGACTGCGCAACAATCAGATATTGGTGTGAGTCAAATCAAGCAGAACATCAAGAATAGGACAGCCAAGTGCTTCTCAGAAGATGAGCATGGTGTTGTGTGATTCGGACAGCGCCTTGTGGTTCCAAAGGTCATAGAATTGTGGGATTTAATTCTCCGCGAAGCCCATGATTCCCCCTTGTCCATCCATCTCGGGGCCACAAAAATGTATCAAGACCTTCGTCAGAGATTCTGGTGGACTCGAATGAAGCGGGAGGTTGCCAAGTTCATTGCCGAGTGCGACGTGTGTTATCGTGTAAAGGCCGAGCATCAGCGTCCAGCTGGTCTTCTCCAACCTTTGCTAGTGCCCGAGTGGAAGTGGGATTCCGTCGGCATGGATTTCATCATCGGGTTGCCCCGTACTTCTTCTGGGAAGGATGTTATCTGGGTTGTTATTGATCAGTTGACAAAGGTGGCACATTTTCTGCCAGTACGGACCAACCTAAATGTCAGTCTGTTGGCGGATCTCTACATTTCTCGCATCGTGTGTTTGCATGGTGTGCCGAAGACGATCGTTTCTGATCGCGGTGTGCTTTTCACCGCTCGTTTCTGGAAGAGCTTGCAGGCGGCGATGGGAACTAGCCTCTCTTTCAGCACAGCTTATCATCCTCAAACTGATGGGCAGACAGTGAGGGTCAACCAAGTCTTGGAAGACATGCTTCGTGCTTGTGTTCTTTCCTATGGAAAGAAGTGGGAGAAGTGTCTGCCGTTCGCCGAATTCTCCTACAACAACAGCTTTCAGGCCAGTCTCGGCATGGCACCTTTCGAAGCCTTATATGGGAGAAAGTGCAAAACCCCATTGAACTGGTCAGAGACTGGTGAGAGGCAGTTCTTCGGCCTAGATTCGATCATTGAGGCCGAGAGTCAAGTTCACCTTGTTCGCGAGCATTTGCGCACGGCCCAGTCCAGGCAAAAGAGCTATGCGGATCGTCGTCATTGTGAGTTGAGCTTTCAGCCCAATGACTTTGTTTATCTCAAAGTCTCACCCTTGAAGGGCCATCAGCGTTTCGGCGTCAAGGGCAAGTTAGCTCCTCGATATGTTCGGTCTTATCGCGTCATCGAGAAAGTGGGAGCTGTTGCGTACAGATTGGAGTTGCTAGCTACACTTGAGGGGGTGCATGATGTGTTCCATGTGTCCCACTTGAAGAAGTGTCTCCGTGTTCCGACCGAGGAAACTCCGTTGGAAAATCTCGATGTGCAAGAAGATTTGACCTACCGCGAGCACCCAGTTCGTATTCTTGAAGAATCTGAATGAAGAACAAGAAATCGTGTCATCAAGTTCCTTAAAGTTCAGTGGTCAAACCATTCCGAGGATGAGGCAACTTGGGAGCGGGAAGATCGTCTTCGTGCGGACTACAGTCTTTCTTCTCGAGTAGCGGAATCTCGGGATGAGATTCTTGTAAGGGGAGATTTGTAACATCCCAAGTTTAGGCTTATGTTTCAAATGTAAGAGAAAGTGTAGAAATTAAAAACTTTTCTTACATCTTGTATTTCATGTATGTTCTGAAAAATTCTTGTAAAGGAATTATGGAAATACAAAGTCACAAGTCATTTTGACCTAAGCCTTGTCCATCAAAAACTTTCTTGTCAAATCTTGTGATCATTCTCTGGTAATATTTTTCCTAAGTTCTAGGGTTAATGTGTGACCCCTCTAAAAAATTTCATAATTTATAGAAATTGTTTGAATATTTTTAGGGGCGATCAAACTGTTTGACCTTGGTCAAACCCTAGCTCGGTACCTTGCTAAATTTTTCGAGGGAAATTCACCTTATGAAAACCTCTAAAAATTTTATACAAGGTCAATATCTAAGTTAACAAGCTCTTGTAAAAGCTTAGAATTTTGGACTTGTTTTGCTACCTTAAACAATTCCCCAAAGTTTCACTTAAATTAAAACCCTAAGTCAAAATCTTGTTGGGCTCGAGTCGGACCGAGCCCAACCAAGTTGAATGGGTTGAGCCGATCAACTAAGCGCACCTCGGGCTCACTTTAGCGCGTTCGATCTCGCCGTTAGATCTCCATCAGGCAGCCCTCATTCGTGTGAACCCGGACCTCCGAGATGCGCCGCTTTTGGGCGTTGGATCTCCATCGGGTGGTCTCTATTCGATTGGGCCATTTGGGCTGCCCAAACGTCCCAAGCAATCTCAGCTGCTCGTTTTTTATTGGACCGCTCACGCGATTCTAAACGTCGGGACCCCCGATCATCTTTGTTAAATCTTGACCCTCCATTTCTAATCCAACCGCCCAGAATCTTTTGACTCATTTTGACCCAACCCACCTCGTCATTTTTTACCTGAGCCATTTCAACCCTTTCACTGACATGTGGGCCCCTCGTCCCTAGTCATCATCTTCAACCTCTGGCGCACGCGCGTGATGGAACAGGGCATGGGGGGAGAGCCCTTTTCAACTCCGTGCGTCACCATTCAATAGCTCTGGTCCTCGGTATTAAATGCCCTCAGTGAGCTTTCGCACTCATGGGTGCCTTTCTCAGCTACCCCGTCCCCTTCACCTCGCCCATGGCAGCTTGTGAACCAAGTTCACTGTGGACTTCGATTCTTAAGTTTCCCATTGGTTTTCGGCTATAAAAAGCCCCCCAAAGCTCACCCTTGAGTTCCTTTATAACACCCCTAGCTCTTCCTTGTTCTTGGAGCACAGAACCTCTGAAAATCCCAAAATCGCCATCAAAGGCCGTGGAGCTCTGTTGGCGACTTCGGCGCTCCAGTGGTTCTTCTTCAATTCTTCTTGTACCCTTTTGAGCTCCTTAACCTCCTAATCATTTCCCCTAACTTAATTTTGGGTTTCATTGACAGTAATTACCTAATTTCAAGTTGGGATCTTTTCAGCCGAAATCACCCCTTTCTTCCTCAATTCCAGTAAGTGGTTTCATTTAGCAATTAATTGCTCATGGACCTTCTGTTGGCCTTAATGCAGCTATTTTGACCACCCGGTGGTGTTCATCTTGCTCAGGCCATATTTTCATCGTCATCTTCCTCTGCTCCGGCAAGCTCCTCCGCCATTAAAGCTGCTCCGGCCATCTTTGAAGCTCTCCTTGGCTAAGGTAGCTCCTTATTAGTCCTTAGATGATGTGGCAACCGCTTCTTTCGACAATGCAGAGCTTTTTAACCATTTTCGTTTTCGGTCGTTTTGGTCACCATCACTGATTTCCAGCTCACCGGCGTTCTAGGCCGTCGCCGCCGTCGAGGTCACCTCCAGTAGGTGCGTAAGGTTATTGCATTTCCATTTTTGCTGTTGATTGCCGTCGCGGTGGCCGGAGCCACCGGCGACGAGCTTTTGTTGGCACTCGGGTTTTTGTCGGACGAGCCCCTCTCTCTGTTGTTGTCATTAGGGCAAAGATCCGGCCATTAATTGCTAATCATCGTTAATCATTAGATCTACTAGTTAATGGCTGTCCTAATTGGGCCACTGAGTCACTGTCAGGTGGACCTTATCACCTAAACCCCTCCCCATTGATGCTTGTACAACACCGTTAGGACATCTTTATTGCAAATCATTGATAATCACTGTTAATCATTGTTTAGCAATAAATGGTTGTCTTAATAGGACTTTATGAGTCATTGCCTTGTGGGCCCGCGCTTAGCTCTCTCTGTGCACTTAGTGCTCACGTGTGTTGTGCGCAACTTTGTTGATCTTAAACCGTCCATTTTGAGATCTGCGGCTCAGATCTCGTGGGACATTCGGACCCCCCCCCTATCGTCCAAATCCATGTAGGCCCTCCATCTTCACATCTACGATCGTGGTTGATTGGGACGTTCGGACCCCTCCGGATGCCCCAATCGACGTAGACCGTTGGATCTTTATCCAACGGTGGGTCCCGTGGACCTCCTCGCGTACTTGCGCGGTGTGCGCTGCGCGTGGGCTGTTAGATTCTTGATCTGTGGCCCACGTTTGTCCACGTCCTTTTCTATTGAGTTAAGTTTGTTTTATTTCTGGTAAGCTTTATTTGTTAACTAAGAATTGTATTAAACATGGAAATACCATAACTAATTCATTTTAATTCCTTTTGGTTGATTCCAATTACGATAAATTTACTGTTTAACTAAACTTTAATCCAAAAATATGTGTAGACACTGATTACTGTACTAGAAAATTATATAGGTTGAATTAACTTGATTAGGTATAAATATTGTTTAGAAGTGGATCCCAAGGGTCTACTTCTATGAGTTTCTTTGCGGATCGTGCGACTAGCTTGGCTTGATCGGTTGCCTTGTGGGTGTGTGGCTAACGGTCGACTTTTGTTATAGCCATCTTATGGCGCTTTTGCTTCCATTGTCACTTTGCTACGTTGTTGTCATTTGATCGGTCGGCTCTTTTGTAATAACTCTATATATTGTATATCTTTTGCTAGACTTGTTGTATGGAATTGATGCATGCTTTTGTAAAGATGTATGTGTGCTGCAATTCTAGGAAGCACATGTCCATCGAGACACGGCGTATTTTGTTTGTGATGCTAGAGCCAATGGAAGGCTAAGTATTACAAGCTAAATAAACCGGGGTCTCACACCAAAGTTCTAACCTTTTTCTGTTTGAGTGAAAGTTACTTCAGAACCGAGTCAAAACCAAAATGTGATCCAAAACCTTGCTCGGTAAGAGATGATTAAGATGATCGTAGATGCATTCCCACAAGTCACAACAAGCAAGATCCAAGTCAGAAACCAAAGAAAAACCAAAGGATACAAGAAAGCCCCAAAATCACAAAAGAGAGAGCAAGAACAAAAAGAGACTCATCTTGAGAAATCTTGCTTGGATTGATTTCAGATTGATGTTGGTTTACAGTCACTCCACTCTGGAGGACAAAAGCTCAATACTTGAGCACACAATCAATCCAACTCTCTAGAACCCTAACCTCTCCACTTCCCTAAAACCAAACTAGGGTTTCTCATGCCAGGATTGAAGAGTGCACAGACAGCACCCTCCCCTATTTATAGTAGAGGCTAGCTTCTAGAGGAAGATGTTTAAACGGGCACCCGTTAAGCCCACACACACAAATGGGTTTCACTTATGCACGTATTTCAAAGCAATCTTCATGAAGCAATCCCATGCTTTGCCATGTGTAGGTTGATCAACGGCTCTCATCATGTTAGCAAGTCTCTCCCATCTGGCTCCCACCGAAACCATCATGACACTTGCACCGACCCCGTGCGCAGATGCAACTCATCGCACCGAACGCCACCCGCTTGATCGACCCGTCGCATCGAGCGTCGTGCGCTTGATATGACACATCGCATCGAGCGCCACGCCACTTGATGTGACCGTCACCGAACTGCCACTCCGCTTGATGCAACCGGTCACACCGAACTATCCACTCGGTCATCATTGTCCATTTTGTGTCATGCTTGAGTCCAACCATCTCACCCGGCATCTACGATCGTTCTGGACCTTGGTTCTCTTAACCAGATCCTGATCCTCCTCACGGTTGACCGTAGTTGACCACCAAGCCACTTGCACAAGAATAGACCAAGAAATCGATTCAAGGAACAAGTTCTTCGTAACTTGACCCACGATTAGTCAAAACACACATTAGCAACACATGCATCCACGACCACTGTCTGCGACCAGTGTCCACGACCACGCAGTACTCGATGAACAGTATTCGTAGCTACAACACTCGATGAACAGTATTCATAGATTTCGACTGCGGTACTCGTAGCTGTAGTACTCGATGAATAGTACTCATAGCTTTCGACCGCCTAGTACAAAAAGCTACAACCAAGTCCAGATATGACCACGTGCGGTAATACCGCTCCTCAAATGCGATCATATCGATTTTACTGAACTTCTAGAAAACAAGTGAATTGACAAACCCTCAATACCATTAACAATTGTATCATCATCCTAAGATTATGAGCATATGTAACATCCCTAATTTGCGAGCTTTTGTTTTTTCAAAAAAAAGGTTTTAAAAATAACCATTTGGTTTAAGTTGCAAAAAGCTTAAATTTGAAATTTAGAAACCAAAAACCTTTTAAATGGAATTAATCCAACTTCAATTAAATTAAAAAGTTAGTTTATTGGAGTTTCCTGGATTTTATTTGGATTTTAAGCTTTTATTGCATTTTCTGGATTTTAGTTTGGCTTTTCCTTTTTGTTTGAAGCCAAAAATCTATTTTGTTTGCAAAATTGAAAACTAAAGTATAGCTAAAAGTATTTTTATTAAGTTCTAAATAACTCAAGGGACTTCTGTGAATTTTTCTGGAATTTTTAGACTCTATTAACTATTTTCTAAAAGTCCTTTTGCTTTTTCGGGATTTCTTTAATCGGAAATCTATTTAAAATCCTTTTTGTCTCGTGGGCCGAATCTCCTCCTCGGCACGCCTAGCGCCAGCCCGCTCTGCCTCAACCGCGCCCCTCCCCTCCCCTCCCGGCACCGTTCAATCGCAATCGGACGGTTTCGCCTCCGCCACGCCTCCCTCCACCCCCGACAGTTCGATCTGGATCGGACGGCTGAAACCCTTAGTCCCCGCACCTTCGTCCTCCTCCGGACCCCCCCTCTCTCCGCGCGGCCATGCGCAGCACGCTGCCGCGTTTCCCAACGATCCCCGTCGCCCCGCGTCTTCTTGCTGCCTCCCCGCGACGCCGCCGCCTCCGCCGCGCCTGCTGCCGCCACCATACCCCATCCCGTCGCCTTTTCCCACGTCGCTTTACCGCCGCCATTGTCGCCCGTCACCATCCTCCCCTTTCTCCACCTCCGGGGCCCCTCGTCCCCTATTTAAGCGAGCCTCGGGACCGCCTCCCCCTCCTCTCCCGATTCCCCCTCATCCCTCCTCCTCCGTCGCCCTCTTTCGCCCCCTTTTCGCTTTTCCTCGCCGCCACCTCTTCTCCTCTGCCGCCTCTGACACCGCCGTCGGCATCGCCTCGCCGAGGGCCACCTCGGGCGCGCATCCCCAACCCCGGAGACCCCCCCGGAACACCGTCGTCGTGTTTCCCCCGCCGCCGCCTCCGCCTTCTTCCTCGCCACCGGCCGCCTCTTCGCGCCGCGTCGTCGAGCGAGTGAGCAACAAGCTCACCGCGAGCTCAACTTCGCGACCGTGCCCTCACCGCCAGCCGCCGTCCAGCCGTTGCGGCGATCCATCGCCCCCGGCGCCGCGCTTCGCGTCGGCGTGGCGACCACGTGGCGCCGCGTCGGTGCTGCCAGGCGCCCGTCACCCCCTTTTGCCGCGTGGCTGCCCGATCGATGCCACGTGGCTTTCCGATTTTCCCATTGAAAAATAATTCAGCGAAAATCAAAACCCCTCGTTGGCGTCGGTGGCGCAATAATCCGAATTTCCTTGGGAAAATAAATCGAAATTGAGGTAAATCAATTTTCTTCATTTTATGTGTTTTCCAACTTGAAGGCCATAACTTCTTCGTTCGAACTCCGATTCGAGTGATTCAAATTTCTAAATTCATCTAAAATCCCCCTCTTGCTGTTAGCACTAGTTTGGTATTTATTTGGAGTTGTTTTATTTATTTTGTTCTTTTAGCACTTGTAGAAGCAAGCTTTTGGAAGATTTTTCGGATCCGACGACCGAAGCACCTCAACTCTTCAACGAAGGCAAGTCATAGACCTTTGATCATATTGAACCCATCTTTAGAAAACTATATTGTTTTATATAAACATGCATTGCTAATTTATATATTAAATTGTTTCGAGAGCAGATAAATGCCTAATTGATGTATACCTCCTTCATAAATTGCAAACGACATGTACCCTTGAATGAAATGAACCCTTGGACACCTTAGGAAGGTTTATATTAGTTGGACATTGATAAATTACCAACACGGGTATCGTATTATGCTTAGCCATGCTATAGTTGTACGTTGGGACTCATGATCGCATGCTCATATGTATAAACATGATTAACGGAATTATGGAATCGTGGCGCGGCCACCTTAGTTAAAAGATGTTGTGCCAAGGTTAGTGTGGTCTTTGGCCGGGTTGAACCGAAAATATTTTATGCTCGGGCGGATGGGCGGTGGTGAGTGTGGGTGCCGTAATACACATCGGGACGTGGATAAGTCTCGCCTGAGCAGCCAACTAAGGACTTAACCTTGAACCATTGATCTGGGTCACATCGTGCAACCACATGTCCAGGATGGGGTGGACATGGCCTAATAATTAGCAATGAGCTGGCTAGGTGTGAGGACCCCGGTTTATTCGGTTTGTACTGTTTAACCATCCACTTGGTTCTAACAGTACAAATCAAATAAACCAAGCCTCGAGATATGTATACTTCCCGAGTGCGGTATACACACCCGTTACAAAATCATGCATCAATTCCATTCATACACATAGAGCGAAGCAAAAGCAACAAGCGAAAGACATAGATAATATAAAGAGAGTTATTACAAAGAGAGGCCGGCCAGGCCAAAAGTCATAAAGATAGGTAAATACACAGTGAAAGAAATGGCCATAAGATGGCAATAAACAAAAGCCAATCGGTGTGCCTTTACCCACAAGGCAACCAACCGGACCGCCAAGCTAATCGTCCCAAGCAGTATTGCAACACGACTCACAAAGTGAGGCCCTTGGGGCTCACCTTCTTCCTCTGCAACAATTAATATTAAGCAAGCGGATGAGTACAAAACTTGTTTTTGTACTCTTAAGGCTGACGTGTGAGATAACGAACTATAATTAACTACATGCAAGCTTTATTTAAGTGGATGAGGCTCTGGACTTATTTTTAGCATAAAGCAAGTTTCCATTTGCAATAAGTTAATAGATTCAAAGCAAGTTTGCAATTAACTTTTATGGTTCAAATAAAGAGAGACAATTATAACAATAGATAGATGACAAAACCAACCTAGAAGTGACTAACCCATAGTCACCACAACAATAGCATGAAGTACCCTTCATACCACCCATGTCAAGTTTAAGTTTTAAAAGGTTGTAGTCTAGTTCTTGCACGACCTTACCAAGCATGTCCATAACCTAGGGCGAGGCTATTCGAATAGTTTTAACCCTGCAGGGTGTACCAATGTACCCACACGATAGACCGCCTTTCCACCGACCACGGTTAGCACACTTCCTTTGGTATGCGAGGCATGGCTAAGTCTAACAAGGCGCTTTCCAATGGGCGATGCTAATTAGAGCCGCAACCCACGGGAGAAAGACACATTAGACAGCCTAACAGGCTGCTAATGCTCCCCTCAACAACACACACACACACAGAACACACCCACCGACCAGCTCATAATTAACACCTTCCAAAGTCTTGAGTCAAGAGAGGTTCCATATCCCCTCGTGTGGTTGTACGCAATAAGCGCTTGGCTTAGTGACACAAGTAACTCGGTCCTTGGGGACTTAGGCACCATTCAACACACCCAACAGATCACATCAACATACCATTGTGCTCAAGTCAAGATATAGTTTTGTTTTCAGTTTTGATTTGTAAATCAATAAAACACAAGGGTTGGACATAATGGAGTAGTATAAGTAGTTGTGTGATCAAGATCACCGACTAAGTCGGTGATCGCCTAATACTACCGATAACTAGGCATGGCTAAGCAATATTCATCGTAATCTACTAAGTGATAAGAGTTCATCCATCGAACTCTAACCACGACAAATAACCTAGGCTCGGTAGTAGAGGATAATCATTTACCTACAGATTATGCAACTAGAGGTCTAACTAATCAATTTAACAACAAAATAGCAATGCATACATAGAAGTTAAACAAAATATTAGACTTTGAAAGTAATGGGATCAATGAAATGATCAAACTGCTTTTGCTTGTTGTGGCTCAAATTGTTGCGGAGGGTCGTTCTCGGGGTTACCGCAAATATCGAATCCTAAGCGAAAGAGCGAAAACAACCAATAAGGCGAGCAACACTTAAATGAAATAGCAAGCAACAAATATCCAAATGCGACGAAATTTACACACAAGGTAGAATACGAATATACCTAGACATAGAAACTGGAAAAACTTAATTTGGATTTGTGGTACAAAAGATATTCTCTAAAAAACCTATTTTCGGCCATAATTAGCACTGTAGCAAAAATATTTTCTAGAAAGACTTTGGAGCTGAAATTTTTAGGGTGGCTACCTACTGGTGTGGGGATAACCCATATAAAATTTCAGGTCATTTGGAGTTATATTGAAAGAGTTATGATTTGTCTAAATTGTTTAGGGCATTAAAATAAAATATGATCCTTATGATTTCTAAAAACAGTAAAATTTGTGAAACCAATTTTCCTAGCAAATACACTATCAGTGGAAGCTAATCCAATTGGATTCATACAAAATGATCTATATATTAAACGTTATGCATTTTACAAGTTTGCTAAAGTTCTGAAAAACAGTATTAAGTTCACTTGTTTACTATTTTTGAAAATGGTTTTCCAGGTTTTATCATGGTATCAAGTTATTTTTCTATTTAAGTTCAAGTTCTAAGGAAGCTAACAAAATTGGAATCATCTAATTTGGAGCTAAGATGACAAAGATATAAAAATTACAAGACCCTAATGATCTTAGATTTTGGACTTAGCATTTTGGGATTTTCCTAACACCGGAGGCGTGGGCGATTGAGAGCCGTCGATCTCGGATCGGGCGTCCCGGTTGAATCCGGCGACACGAGGCGCGCGCGCGAGAGGAGGGCGGCGGCGTGGAGGCGAGGCGTAGATCTCTAGATCGGACGACCGATAATGAGCCACGTCGCCCTCGACACGGAGCTCGCCCGACAACGGGGAGTTTCGGCGCGAGCTTGCTCGGCTTATCGCCGGCGAGAATCGCCATGGCGGCGCCGGCCAAGGACAAAGCGGGATCCTAGCACTATTGCGCACCTAATGGCACCGGCGAGGCCAATGGTGCCACAGCGTGGCGCGGCGGAGGCGGAGGAGTGCTCGGCGGCAGCGATGACATGGCTAAGCTACGCGCAAATGGGCCAGTGCAAAAGCTATGCGGGGTCCTATGGACTTAGCGCGACCAAGCGAGTCAAATGGTAGCGGCGGCGGAGCTAACGGCGGCGGCGCGCGAAAGCGAGGAACTATGGCTACGGTGCGGCAAAAGCTAAGCGGGGAAAAGCTTAAGCTCACGGGGTTCACGAAGGCGATGGCGGGGTTGGGGTGGATGAAGGATGATCGAGCAGCCGGCGGCGAAGTCGATGGCGTCGAAGAGCTTCACCGTGGAAGGGTCAACACAGGCCAAACTAGCAACACGGGTGGTACCATGAGCCGCAATTCAGAAACCGGGAGGCGAGGGATTGGGAAATGGGGTCTTCACAACACGGAGAAGAAAAGGGGGCCTTGGCGACGCGAGCTCCAAAACTCAATCCCGCTGCCTCTGAGAGAAACCCAAAATAGGGGAGGGTTAAGCACCACAGAGGTAAAAGGAAGGAGTAGGAGGAAGAATCGGGCGAGGAGCCAGCTGGAGCACCGTCGGCGGCAGAGCTCAAGCTCGGCAATGGCGGAAATGGTATTTGGGGTGGTATGGGCTCGCTCAAGCTCGGAGGGTGCAGAGAGAGATGCGGGAGAGGAAAGGAAGCCAGCGGAGGTGACCGGGGCTTAAGTAGGCTGAGGAGCACGAGCACCGTTGCTCGCCTCGGGTTCCGCTGCGCTGCGATCGCCGTGGCGGCGGGGCGATTGAGGCGGCGACTAAGCGGGCGGTGGGTAGCGGGCATTTAATGCGCTGCGAGAGCGTTGGCGAAGGCGGAAGTAGCGAGCGCTGCGCGCCACGCTCGGCTCCGCCATGGCGCGGCGTCGCGCGGCGAGGAGGGCGGCGATGGCGGCCGTCGATTTGCATCAAGGGTTAGCGCCGATCGCGTTGAAAGCGGGATCGGGCGAGCGTCGATCGCCGATTGAAATCAATGGTGAGCATCAAGAACAGCGGAGTTGTCGAATGCTTACGAATGAGCCGTCCGATGGAGATCTAACGGTGATGGCCGGCCTTTCGCTCGGCCGCGCCGGGTGCGATTAGTTGGCTCGGTCGAGTCAAGTGACTCGAGCGAGCCTCACTCGCACAGAGAGCAGTGCAAACCGATTAGGTTTTGATTTTTGAACTGAAACTTTAGGGATTTAATTGAGGCATCAAATCAACTCCAAAATTTATGAAATTTTAAGCTGGAGCTTGCTTACCTTGGGGTTAACGTTCCATAAAATTTCCAGAGGTTTTGTGCACTGGAATTTTCTCAAGAAATTCAGAAGGTTAAAGCAGAGGTTTGACCAAGGTTTGACTTGCCTCTAAAATATTTCAAATAATTTCCAAAAATTATGAAATAATTCAGAGGTGTTACCAAGCCACCCTAGAACCAGGAAAATTATTTCCAAGGGTTTGACAAAGATTTGACCAAGGAGGTTGTTGACTTGATAAATGAGGCCTTTGATTTTTAATTTTCCAAAATTCTTTTACAAGAATTTCAGAAAAGTTTCAAAAGTAAAGGATGAAGGAAAAGTTTTAATTTACCCTCATTTTATTACATTTGAAACACAAGCCAAAATGGGGATGTTACAATAGGTTACATTGCGGTGGGCGTCTTTGATTCTTTGGCGCAAGAGGGACACGAATCTAGCGGGTGCGAAGCTTGTTAGAAGAAACCTTAGTGGCGGCTCTTAGCGATTCGAAGCTTTATAACAGCCTTGTGATAATATCTTAGTCACAAGCCTCGGAGGCGTGAAGCGCTTTGTGATATAAGATGATTATCTCTTGTGGGTAAAGCTATACAACCTCTGCGAGTGTATAAAAACTATTCGAGTAGTCGTGTCCCGATTATGGACATGCCCAATGATTTCACGTAAGGGTAGATGTTTTCTTTAAAATGGTGGAATTGATGGTTTGGATGGAAAGGTTGGGTTGATCTTTAGTTGTTTCAAAGAACTGAATTACTTATGTGTTAATCTTTTAAATTGTGCTTTCAATCTACTTACGGTATTTACTATTAAATGTTGCTTTCTGCAAAAGAAAACTTAAAGCCATCCTTGTCTAGCCTCGTATGAATAATAATTGCATACATTTCCCTATGACTTGCTGAGTACATTCAAAGTACTCACGGCTTGCGCCCTGTGTGTTTAATCCCCACAGAAGAAGCAGGGAATTCAGAGTTTTATGAAGAGGAGTATCCTGAAGACTTTGCGAACTAGGTCGCGTCCTCCACTCGATTGCCTGTGGGCATGTCGAATGGTCACCACGAGATGTTCTGTTTTCGCTACAAGTTGTATTTTGTTGCTAAGCCCGGTGTGGCGCACTCTGTAAGACTTGACCATAAGGTCCCTTTTGCTACCTTTAATATTAATTTGTCCGCTTCATCGTCATTTTGTTGTATGGTTGTGATTACACGATGTTTATGGTGCATGCGAGCTAGCTCGATGCAGGACTAGTTCGGAATGCACGAGGGTCTGGGGTTGCATGCCGGGGCCGGCAGAGGTGGTATCGAGCCATATCATTTATGGGGCGTAGCCATAGTTAGCATGGTCGTTTAGTCGCAAAATTTCAAATTTATTTTCTAAATCAAACCGACAAATTAATGTGAATAGTTATTCTTCTCTTACCTGATTCTATTCTTTTCTCATCTCCTTCTTAGATTCTTACATCTTATCTATTCTGAAAATGGTTTCCAAATTTAAATTGATCCCTCTTACCTCCGTAATCTCTGAAGGATCGAGCCTTGTTTTGGTCGACCATCCCAAATAAGTTAGATTCGAAGTGTTTTAATAGGGCTACCCTCCTAGCTGTAGTATCGTTTGGTAGGGCCGTAGGGCTCGAGTTTTGTTGCTTCTTGGTAGCTTTCCGGCTATCCGTTCCTCGGGTTTAACCGAACATCCCTAATTAGGTAGCTCTATCTTTCCCCCTTGTTCTTCCTTGTCTTTGTGCTTTTCCCCCTTATCTATCGTGCTTTCTCCCTCTCATCTATTAAACCTGGAAAGTTTTGTGCAAATAGTTTAGCCCCGCAACACTGCAAGCCAAGTTGACCCTGTGGATCTCAACACCCCACCACCACCACCTCCTCCAGCAACCATGGCAGATCAAGGTTTGGGTCAGTTCATGGCAGCCCAGACACAGCTGATGAGCTCAATGATGCAGAATATGAACGGATGATGACTCGTGAGCGGACGGCTGCGCCCTTCTCTCCATGATGAACCAAAACAGCGAGGCCAGCTGCGCAAGCCCACCACCATCACGGCTTTCCCTCGGTCGGTGTGAGAATTCATGAGGACTCATCCACCTACATTCTCTAGCTCCTCAGAGCCACTAGATCTGAGATGGTGGTTGCGCTCAAGCGAAAGAAGCTAGCCATTACCGGTGTGATGACCGTGAGAAAGTCCTATATCTTGCACACCAACTTGAAGGTACCGCGCGAGAATGGTGGGAGAACTATTGTGTCACCCATGAGAACCATCGAACATTGGTTGGGTGAGTTTTACGAAGCTTTACGCCACTCCACATCCACGATGGAAAGGTGGAAATGAAGAAGAATGAATTTCGTGGTGAAGCAGGAAACATGTCAGTGAGTGAATACCTCAATAAGTTCACTCAACTCTCACGATATGCTCGAAGGCGTCGCCACGGATGATGCGTCGAAGCGCTGGCGTGGACTCAACCTAGCTTGAAGGTTCAAGTCATTGGCAATGACTATGCAGATTTCCGACATCACGGTGAGCAAGGCTATGCTCATAGAAGAGTCTCGCCGTGGTGTGAGTCTCATAAGAGGAAGATGATGCGACATGGTGCTCATCAAGGTCATTCGTGAGACCGGGATAAATGTGCAACACCCTACCCGTTTTGCTCCTCTGTCATGTTTAAGACTCGACCATAGCACCTCTCCCGATTGCACGGATTTCACAACCTCAACAACAATATCAACAACCGACCTCCAAGAAACCCCAATCCTGCGCAAAGGTCACTGTTTCAGCCATCGACAAGCCCCAGGCGATCGCCGTTAGCGCCGCGAGTAAGGCCCTTCGCTGTCAAATTCAACAGGAGCTACTCCAGCAGAACCCCATGCGGAGGTGGGCGTGGAGCACCTCAGACTCCAGCTGCACCAGCTAAGACCCCTCAGTCTTTTGGAAGAGGCCGTGTGAACCACATCACAGTGGAGGAAGCCCAGACAACCCCGGTAATCTTTGTTGCCAAGAAAGATGGTACCCAAAGAATGTGTGTGGATTATCGTGCACTTAATAAAGTCACCATCAAGAACAAGTACCATCTACCCAGGATTGATGATTTGTTTGATCAACTGAAAGGAGCCGGAGTGTTCTCCAAGATAGATTTAAGGTCAGGATACCATCAGTTGAAGATCCGTCAAGAGGATATACCCAAGACAGCCTTCTCAACTCGTTATGGACTGTATGAGTTCACGATCATGTCTTTTGGATTAACCAATGCCCCTGCTTACTTTATGAACTTGATGAATAAAGTATTCATGGAGTATTTGGATAAGTTTGTCATTGTTTTCATTGATGACATTCTAGTATACTCCAAGAGTGAAGAAGAGCATGAAGAGCACCTTCGCTTGGTTCTGACTAGGCTTAGAGATCATCAACTCTATACCAAATTCAGCAAGTGTGAGTTTTGGATGAACAAAGTCACTTTTCTGGGACATATCATGTCTGCAGAAGGAGTCGCCGTCAACCCCAGCAATGTCAAGGATGTGCTCAATTGGGAGTCACCCAAGACAGTACCACAGATCAGAAGTTTCCTTGGTATGACAGGATATTACCGCCGGTTTATAGAAGGTTTCTCCAAGATAGCAAGACCCCTCACTCAGTTGTTGAAGAAGGAAAAGAAATTTGCCTTGACGCTAGAATGTGAGCAGAGTTTTCAAGAATTGAAGAAGCGTCTAACCACCGCTCCCGTGTTGGTTTTGCGGATGTCGAAAGGATTTTGAGGTTTCTTGTGATGCATCGCGACAAGGTCTCGGTTGTGTTACGATGCAAGAAAGGAAGGTAGTAGCATATGCTTGCGTCGGTTGAGGCCTCATGAAGTAAATTACCCACCCATCACCTAGAATTGGCGCGATGGTGCATGCTTTAAAGATATAGAGTCATTACCTCATCGGTAATCGCTATGAAGTCTACTGCGATCATAAGAGCTTGAAGTACATTTTCACCCAAGCTGATCTCAATATGAGGCAAAGAAGATGGTTAGAGTTGATCAAGGATTACAACGTTGGAATCCATTACCACCCAGCAAAGCTAATGTTGTAGTGAGATACTTTAAGTAGAAAGGTCTATTGCAATACGCTGATGATCAAGGAAAGTCAGCCAGCACTACATGAAGAATTTCATAACCTTAAGCTTGAATTAGTTGAAGAAGGTTATTTGGCTGCATTGGAAGTGCAACCAACTCTGATCGGATCGGGAAGTCGGATCGAAGATACAGATATCAAAGAGATCAAGAGTAACCTGAAGAAGTGTAAATCCCTAAGATTTTCAGAAGATGAAAAAGGAACTATTTGGTTTGATAGGCGTATCTATGTACCGGACCAAAAGGAGCTCAAGCAGTTAATACTCAAGGAAGCTCATGAAACCTTGTATTCCATTCACCCTGGGAGTGTTAAAATGTATCAGGATCTTAAGGAAATGTATTGGTAGCCTAGTATGAAGCGAGAAATCTCTGAATACATAGCATAGTGTGATGTTTGCCAGTGAGTTAAAGCTGAGCACCAGAGACCTGCTGGGCTCCTACAACCCTTGCAGATCCCTGAATGGAAATGGGAAGAAATTGGCATGGACTTCGTCACTGGTCTGCCAAGAACAAGAGCTGGATATGATTCTATCTAGGTAATTGTAGATCGCTTGACCAAAGTTGCCCACTTTATCCAAGTCAAGACCACCTACTCAGGAGACAGACTTCAGAATTGTACATGGCAAAGATAGCGTGAGGACCCGGAATATTTAACTAGTAACACTTAACCTCCAAATGGTTCTAGCGTTACTAATTAAACATTCTAAGCCTCGATGGACATATGCTTCCCAGAATTGCAGCATATGCACATCATTTCCATACAACATACATTCACAAGTCTAGTAAACGACATAAATAAAGTAAGTTATTACAAAAGAGCCGACCGGCCAAATAGAACAATAAACAAGAATGACAGCGGAAGCAAAAGGTGCCATAAGATGGCTAGAACAAAAGTCGACCGGTTAGCCACACAACCATAGGGCAACCGACCGGGCCGCCCGGCTAGACGCCTCGCAAGCTACCACAGCACAACTCACAGAAATGAGGCCCCTCGAGCTCACCTTCTTCCTCTGCAACAAATACATTTAAGCAAGATAGCGAGTACACAAAGGTACTCATAAGGCGGCGTGTGGAATAGCGGACACATTCATAACTACATGCAAGCTTATTTAGGTGGAGGTTGTATGTCTCATTTGCACAAAGCCAACTTTATTTGCAATAATGTAATACATTTAAAAGCAAGTTTGCAAATCTGTTTTGTTGTCAAAATAACAAAGAAATAAAGATACATACAAGTAACCACAGAGTGACTATCCCAATAGCCACCACAACATATACGAATCCCGATTCGTACCACCCATCAAGTTTTAATTAAAAGGTTGTAGTCTAGTTCTCACGGGCGTATCAGGCGTGTCCATAACCTAGGGCGAGGTTATTCGAATAGTTTTAACCTGCGGGTGTACCAATGTACCCACACTTGGACCGCCTTTAAGCCACAAAGCACACTACAGAAGGTATGCAGGCGCGGCTAAGTCCTCTGAGACATTTCCAATCTTGTGCATTAACTACGAGCGCTCGTATGGATAGAAACCCATGCGCTTACATTGCAAGCGAAAGACAACAAATCCCATCACGGGTGAAGTCTTTCGGACACTACAATGCTCCCAACACCATCCCTCCTGCGACTCCTGCGACTCGAAGCCAATACACTCCAAAGTACTAAGTCAAGAGAGGTCCCATACCCTCTAGTGTGGTTATACGCAAAAAATGCTCGATGCGGTGGCGCAAGTAACTCGGTCCTTAATGACTGGGCACCATTCGATCACACCCAAAGCACACCAACATACCATTGTGCCCAAGTCTAAATCCTTTTGTTTTTAGATTTTAGTTTTCACAAATAGACATGGCACAAGGTGGAAATCATAATCATAATAAGTTTTATGTGATCAAGGTTATCGACAAGTCGATAACCGCCCATTTCTACCGGAAGCTAAGCATGGCTAAGCAATTAATTCGTAAGCTACTAAGTGACAAGAGCTCATCCACGAACTCTAATCATAGCAATAACCTAGGCTCATGGTAGTAGAGAATAATCATTTGTCTAAGGAAATGCATCTACTAGGTCAACTATTAACACAAAGTAGCAATGCATACATAGAATTCGAAATCAACATAAATACTTAAAATACTGGGATTAACATGATCAAACTGCTTGCCTTGCTGGGTTTGTTCTTGCTGCGAGAGAGTGCTCAGGTTCAATAAATTCTTGAACCCTACTTGAAAAGCGATAAAAGCCGATAAGAGCGAAGAACACCAAAAAGAACTCAACGACAAAGCACATCCAAATCAATGAAATTTTTACAGCAGCTAGGGTTGATTTTAGACAATTTTAGAAACAATAAGCACTTCATTTGGACTTAGCATGAAAAGTTATGGCCAAATTAAATTCTCTTAACTGAAAAATCCTAATTAAATTAATTAGGGTTCTGTTCATGTGAAAATTTCTAGAATGATCTGGAACTTGAAATTTTTATGGTGGTAGATATGGTTATCTAACAACAGCAAAACTGAGTTTGCACAATTTGAAGTTGAAATGAATTAGTTATGATTTTTAAGTTCTAAAACTAGCATATACCACTTTTACGGAGCATAAATACAGACAAAGCCTAGTTCATATTAAAGCCTGCCTCAGATAAATTTTACCAAGTTGAGTTTGCTCATTTTGCAATTCTGAGAGAAAGTTATGTATTTTACAAGTTTTCAATGAATTTCTATATAACCATATTCACTAAACAAGATCATCTTTGTTTAAATCATTTTGCTACATATGATTGCCTAAATCCATTTTGATTAAAGTTCATACTATAACAAAGCTACAACAATGGAATCCTTCAAAAGGAGTTAAAATGACAAAGTTAAACACCTTTGAAATTTGAAACATCAAAGACTTGGAAAATTCGAGCTCTCGGGAGGTCCAGCCCGGTGAGCGAATAAGGAGAGGTCGTGGGCCATTAGATCAAGATCGCGGACTCACGGGCCTCGAAGCGCAGCGCACACAAGACCTCCTCCCGCCTTGGGAGTGCGGACCGTTGAATTTGATCCAACGGCCCCGACGGTGCATGCACGGCGCGCAAAGGAGGTCCACGCGCCTAACGAGAGTCGTGACCGTCGGATCGAGATCTGGCGGTCCAGAGCACTAGGGGAGGTCCTAAGGCTTTACATCCAAGGAAGGAGGTCCTAGGCGGTCAAGATCTCGGGGAGGTCTTGATGGTGAGGATTTACGAGGAGGTCATGGATGGCCAAGATCTACTCGGGAGGTCCTAGCGATAGTGTTTTAGCGGGAGGAGATGCGGGCGGTTGGATCGAGGCCTAAGGAGGTCTGAGCGGTTCGGATCGGCGGAGGAAGTGCGGCGCTAAGGATTTTACAAAATGAGATCTAACGCTCAGATCTAAGCGGGAGGTCGTGAGCGGCTAGGATTGAGCCTAAGAGGTCTTGAGCAGGGTTTTCTTTGTAAAAGACCGGTGGCTTTACAGCGAGGACCCAGGGTGGTCTTTGCAAAGCGGCCAGAGGAGGTCTTTTGCAAGAGGACCTCGGTGGAGGTCGAGGGTGGTTTTGGCAAAATGACCCGGAGGAGGTCCTTTCGCGCGGAGTGGTCCTAGCGGCTAGGATTTAGCAGAGGTGGTCCTAGGCGGTTAGGATCAACCCTAGGAGAGTCACGGCACTAAGAGTTTTCGCGGACCGAGGATCTAACGGCTAGAGCTAATCCTAGGAGGTCTTTTGCGGCGGAGAAGCGCTCTAGGAGGTCTTGGGATTTAGAAATTTACGGAAACCCATCTACGGCACAGATCGGCGAGGTGGTCTTAGCGGCGAGATTAAGCGAGGAGGTCTTACACTTAAGGGTTTTCATGGGAAAGATCTAAAGGTCAGATCTAGCCCTAGGGAGGTCTTAGGCGGCCACGATGAACCGAGGAGGTCAATGACTTGACAAAAGCGCGACAAGGTCTGAGCTCGGCGGTGAGCTCGGCGCGCGTCGCCAAGCGACCAAAGCGCGGTGGCGCGAACCAAAGCCACCAAAGCGAAGCTAAAGGTATTGCGAACCTATCGGAGGTGCTCGGCGGCGGTGGCGGCCTTGAGCGCCGCGGCGGCGGCGGCGGAGGGCGAGTTTCGGCAAAATCAGCGGTGAAATCGGCGTTACGAGCTAAGCTACTTAAACCTAGAGCTCTAAGGGACAAAGCGAACTCACCGAGTGTAGGGAAGGTCGAGAGGAAGCCGGAGGAGAGGAGGAAGCCGAAGGAGGCGCTCGGTGACCGGGAACCGGCGGAGGCGAGGAAGGAAGTGGTCGGAGCCCGAACGACTCCTAACTCGTCCACCCCTGCGATGGTTAACCATAGTAGGTTAGAGAAGGCTCAAGGTGATCAAGATGATAGAGTGGCGACTAAAATTTCGATGGAACCACTTGTAGCTCGAGGCCTTCAAAGAGCTCCAAAGCCGACAATGGTGGCGAGAGAGGGTGTGTGCTTAGGTGTTTGAGTTTGGGAACCAGCTCAGCGAGGAGCTCAAGCACCACAAGAGCGGAGAAGAAAAAGGAGAAGGGAGGTTTCGGGCTATTCATAGCACGGAAGCTAACAATGGCATGGGCAAGTTCACTGTGAACAATGTCCATGCCCATAAGCACGCATGGTAGGTAGGGGCGGCGGGGTGGAGACTTTGGAGGTTAAGGCGGTGGCAATAAATGCATGTCGTGAAAAAGCCGTTGACAAGAGGCAAAGGTGACATCTCACGCCCAGCTGCTCTGGTCACGACACGGTGCAGTGCATGAAAATCATGGCGACGAGTCGAGGAGGTCTAGAGGAAGAAACGGTGAGGAGGTCTGGGCGATCCCGATTGCATGGGGTGGTCTGGGCGTCCTAGATCACCGGCGGGGAGGTCTTTGCGGGTGAGGAGGTCCATACAAGGCCTCAAGCGGTGTCATGCCAAGGCGGCACGATATTTGTTGTTGTAAGAGAACTTCGACAAATGGTAGGCACTTCTCCCACTTCTTCCCATAGGAAAGAACACAAGCGCAGACATATCTTCCAACACTTGGTTGACTCGCCGTCGGCCATCGATCGAGGATGGTAAGGTGAGCGAAAGTAAGACGGTGCCCATAGCCTCTTGCAATTTATGCGAAGCGAGAGGTGAAAGAGAACCACGATCGACACAATCGTTCGTGGTACACCATGCGAGCACACAATGCGGGATATATACAAGTCGCATGGCCCGACTCACATCAATCTTTGCGCCTTTGGAAGAAAATGGGTCACCTTCGTCAGCCGATCAATGATGACCCACAGGCATCCTTCGGAAGAAATGCAGGGCAACCGGTGATGAAGTCCATGCCAGCGGAATCCACTTCCACTCGCAGCGGCAAAGGTGAAGAAGGCTGCTGGGCGATGCTCGGCCTTCGCGACGACACACGTCGCACTCGACGCGAACTGGCGATCTCGCGGTTCATTCGGGTCCACGAATCTCGGCGAAGGTCTGATACATCTTGGTAGCCCGGGATGGATGGAGAAAGGAGAATCATGGGCTTGCGGAGAATCAATTCCGCAACTCCATGACCTTAGGAACTACAAGGCGCTGCCCAAACCATACAACGCCATGCTCATCCTCTGAAAAGCACTTGGCTATCCATCCTTGATGTTACGCGATCGCTCACACCAACATCATGCTGCTTTGTGCGCCTTGATTTGGTCCACTAAGGTTGGTTGCACAACCAAGGTAGAAAAGAACAGTGCTCGATCAAACCCAAATTGGCGCTGAAATTACGAAGTAAGGGTAGTTCTTTGCTCTTGGAGCATCAACATGTTGCAATACACCTTTCGACTAAGCGCATCTGCAACAACATTGGCCTTGCCGGGTGATCTTGAATACCCATATCATAGTCCTTGATCAATTCCAACCATCTCCTTTGCTTGAGGTTGGATCTGTTTGAGTGAACAAGTACTTCAAGCTCTTGTGGTGAATACACCTCACAGCGGTTACCAATCGGATAATGCCGCTAAATCTTGAGTGCATGAACCACGACTAACTCCAAGTCGTGAATAGGATAGTTGAGTTCATGAGGCCTCAAGCGCCTCGATGCATAGGCCACTACCTTGCACTTTGCATAAGAACACAACCAAGACCACGACGAGAAGCATCACAATAGATATCAAAACTCTTGTGAATATCGGGAGAACAAGCACTAGGGCTGAAGTCAACCGCTTCTTGAGTTCTGAAAACTCACATCACAAGCGATAGACCACTCAAACTTCTTGTCTTTCTTGAGCAATTCGGTCATAGGCCGCAATCTTGGAGAAATTCTCGATAAAGCGGCGATAGTAGCCAGCCAAACCAAGAAAACTCCGCACATCGGTGACCGACTTGGGTGACCCAAGATATCACATCACGACCTTGCTAGGATCCTGACCACACCTCTGTTTGAAAGAACATGGCCCAAGAATGCCACTTCCTTCAGCGAACTCACACTTGCTGAATTTTGCATACGGTGGTGCTCACGACTGCCCAACATAAGCTTAAGATGCTCAGCATGCTCTTCTTCACTCTTGGAGTAGATAAGGATATCATCGATGAAAACCACCACGAACCTATCCAAATACTCCATGAATATCGAATTCATAAGGTTCATGAATAAAGTAGGAGCATTAGTCAAACCAAAAGACATGACGGTGTACTCGTAAAGACCATAACGAGTAGCAAAGGCCGTCTTTGGAATATCCTCGGCCCTGATCCTGACTTGATGATAGCCCAATCTCAAGTGAATCTTGGAGAACACCTGGGCTCCGGACAACTGATCAAAAAGGTCATCAATACGGGGCAAAGGATACTTGTTCTTTACCGTCACTTCATTAAGCGGACGGTAATCAACACACATGCGCAAGGTCTTGTCCTTCTTCTTCACAAAAATAACTGGACAACCCCAAGGAGATGAGCTAGGACGAATGAAACCCTTCTCTTGCAGCTCACCTAGTTGCTTCTTGACTCCTCCAGCATTAGGAGGCATACGATCGGCCTCTTTGAAATAGAGGCGATGCAGGGCAGCAACTCTATCACGAACTTCAGGTCTCGAGCAGAGTCATCCCGACAAATCTTGGGAAAGACATCCGCGAAGTCACATACGGTGGGGACATCGCGAATCTCAAAGCGGCTTGGCTTCAAGTGCATAAAGGTGGGGTTCTATAAGCTGCGGTGAAAACCCAACTTTGATCACTGAAGAAGTGGTGAGGTGAACAACCTTCACAGCACTGTCGATTTGCCCCAAGTGTTGGGACAACCAATCCATGCCAAGAATCACATCCAAGCGCGCCGAATCGAGTAGGATCGGACTCGCCAAGAATCCTACTCCTTCGATGTGGATAGGAGCGTCGGCACATGGTCGGCTCTCATTTCTAAACCGGAGAGCGAATAAGTAGTGGAACCCTCAAAGGAACACAGTGGAGACCACTATCAATGAAAGCGACCTCGAAATAAAGAATGCGAAGCTCGAGTCAAATAAAGCGTAGTAGGGCGTAAATTGACAAGCGTACCCAACACCACGTCGGCGCCTCCTGTGCCTCCTCGGCCGAGATATGGTTGACTCGGCCGCTCCCAAGCCGGGGTCTTACAGTCGGTGGTGACCACTCCCTTGCCGCGTCCTCCATTAGGGCGAGGACCGCTCGATCTTCTTAGGACAACTACTCGCGTAGTGGCCCTTGTTGTGCGATGAAGCGGTGGCGTCGGTGCGGGGTTGCGAGGAGCAACTGCTTCTTTGGTCGCGGCGCCGCGTGGCGAGTCCGCGGCTGCGGAGGGCGAGAGGCGGTGCCAAGGACTTGGCGGTGGTGAAGCCAGGCAGGCCACGGTGCGAGCCCAACTTCGGGGGCGAAGCGAGGCGGCTGTGCGGACCGCTGGGCCTCCCACTTGCGCTGCGGGACTGCTTGGCGCTCGCCTTGTGCTCGGCGGCGATGGCCTTGTCCACCAAGGTGCGGAAGTCGGGAAGTCCACAATAGAGAGCTTGTCCTGAAGCTCCTCGAGACAAGCCCTCCATGAACTTCTCTGCTTGGCCTCATCGGTGGCCACCTCGGCGAGGCGTACCTCGCGAGATGGTTGAACTCGTGGAGGTACTCGATCCTGAACTTGCGCCTGTTTGGCGCAGGAACTCCTTCTTCTTGACTTCATCGGGCGGCGGGGACATGGGCCCGACGGAAGGCGACTGAACTCCTCCACGAGACCACGTGTCCGCGGGCTGCATGGCGAGAAGTTCTCCCACCATGAGTGCCGCACCCTCCAAGCGATGGGATGCGAAAAGTGCGCTCTGCTCACGGCGCGAGCAATGTTGAGCTTCCGCTCAACGAGCGCGACCGATCGCTGCGTCCAAGGGATCCTCGGGCCGGGAGAAGGTGGGAGTCTGCGTGCGAAGGAACTCCATAAGTCCCCACGAGGCGGTGACCACCTCGGATCGAGGCACGAGGAGAGTGGAGGTGTTCCTCGCGATAACCTCCAACACCCTACGGTCCTCGAGCGGTTGCGTTCGATGCGCATGAGACTTCCGCCATGGTCGGAGGAGGAAGCTCCTCATCGGGACTAACCGGTGGTTCCGACCACTCGTGTCCCTCCTGCCATCTGTTTCACTAAGACAAGTTAGCTACAAGCCGAGATCAAAAGGCAATCCAAACTCAATTAAAAGGGCTCAAGAATAACCACCAAAGAGCACAAGACCATAAGTCACGAATCAACTCCGAAGCGACTAACCCACATGGAAGAGCGAGTAATCATTTGAGAAGACCCAAAATTTCAGAACTAAATTCTAGCTCAAAACAGCCCAAAGATCAAGGTACAACCACCTAATAGAGTATAGGCATTTAGCTAATTTCATATCACTTCTTACCCTTACATTCCCTCAAGTTTTAGTTGGATTAACCTCTCATTTTCAGCACTATAGACTAATTACAAGCTAGCTGCCCAGAATTTGTACTTTAAGCCTCTGGCTGAAACATCTTGCTCCAGGAACTCCTAATTTCAAAATGGACAATAACCCTTCAAATTACAACACTCATGGTTCCCCCAAAACCAATTTAATCGATGAGTAGCTAATTTTTGAAAGGAAGAGAGGAACAACCTTTTCAAAACTTAATCACGAGTAAGGTGAGATAAGCAAGCTAAGATAGGTAAGAAGTAAAATCTGAGAACTTACTTAAATTTTCATGAACTGTTTGAAAGTAAGTTTTCAAAATATCCTATAAGCGACCAAGCTAGGGGTTTCTACTGTCGTGTATGGCTCGATACCAACTTTGTGAGGACCGGAATATTTAACTAGTAACATAACCTCCAAATGGTTCTAGCGTTACTAATTAAACATTCTAAGCCTCGATGGATATATGCTTCCCAGAATTGCAGCATATGCACATCATCACAAAATTACACATCATTTCCATACAACATACATTCACAAGTCTAGTAAAGGACATAAATAAAGTAAGTTATTACAAAAGAGCCGACCGGCCAAATAGAACAATAAACAAGAATGACGGTGGAAGCAAAAGGTGCCATAAGATGGCTAGAACAAAAGTCGGCCAGGTTAGCCACACAACCACGGGGCAATGGCCAGGGCCGCATGACTAGGCGCCTCATAAGCTACCACGGCACAACTCACAGTGAGGCCCCTCGAGCTCATCTTCTTCCTCTGCAACAAATACATTTAAGCAAGATAGCCGAGTACACAAAGGTACTCGCAAGGCGACGTGTCGAATAGCGGACACATTCATAACTACATGCAAGCTTATTTAGGTGGAGGTTGTATGTCTCATTTTGCACAAAGCCAACTTTATTTGCAATAATGTAATACATTTAAAAGCAAGTTTGTAAATCTGTTTTGTTGTCAAAATAACAACGAAATAAAGATACATACAAGTAACCACACAGAAGTGACTATCCCAATAGCCACCACAACATATACACGAATCCCGATTCGTACCACCCATCAAGTTTTAATTAAAGGTTGTAGTCTAGTTCTCACGGGCGTATCAGGCGTGTCCATAACCTAGGGCGAGGCTATTGAATAGTTTTAACCTGCGGGGGTGTACCAATGTACCCACACTTGGACCGCCTTTAAGCCACAAAGCACACTCAGAAGGTATGCCGGCATGGCTAAGTCCTCTGAGACATTTCCAATCTTGTGCATTAACTACGAGCGCTCGTATGGATAGAAACCCATACGCTTACATTGCAAGCGAAAGACAACAAATCCCATCACGGGTGAAGTCTTTCGGACACTGTCTCCCAACACCATCCCTCTGCGACTCCTGCGACTCGAAGCCAATACACTCCAAAGTACTAAGTCAAGAGAGGTCCCATACCCTCTAGTGTGGTTATACGCAAAAATGCTCGATCACGGTGGCGCAAGTAACTCGGTCCTTAATGACTCGCGCACCATTCCAGTCACACCCAAAAGCACACCAACATACCATTGTGCCCAAGTCTAAATCCTTTTGTTTTTAGATTTTAGTTTTCACAAATAGACATGGCACAAGGTGGAAATCATAATCATAATAAGTTTTATGTGATCAAGGTTATCGACAAGTCGATAACCGCCCATTTCTACCGGAAGCTAAGCATGGCTAAGCAATTAATTCGTAAGCTACTAAGTGACAAGAGCTCATCCACTAACTCTAATCACTGCAATAACCTAGGCTCATGGTAGTAGAGAATAATCATTTGTCTAAGGAAATGCATCTACTAGGTCAACTATTAACACAAAGTAGCAATGCATACATAGAATTTGAAATCAACATAAATACTTAAAATACTGGGATTAACATGATCAAACTGCTTGCCTTGCTGGGTTTGTTCTTGCTGCTGAGAGAGTGCTCAGGTTCAATAAATTCTTGGAACCCTACTTGAAAAGGCGATAAAGCCGATAAGAGCGAAGAACACCAAAAGAACTCAACAACAAAGCACATCCAAATCAATGAAATTTGTACAGCAGCTAGGGTTGATTTTAGACAATTTTAGAAACAATAATCACTTCATTTGGACTTAGCATGAAAAGTTATGGCCAAATTAAATTCTCTCGACTGAAAAATCCTAATTAAATTAATTAGGGTTACTGTTCATGACAAAAATTTCTAGAATGATCTGGAACTTGAAATTTTTATGGTGGGTAGATATGGTTATCCTAACAACAGCAAAACTGAGTTTGCACAATTTGAAGTTGAAATGAATTAGTTATGATTTTTTAAGTTCTAAAACTAGCATATACCACTTTTACGGAGCATAAATACAGACAAAGCCTAGTTCATATTAAAGCCTGCCTCTGAGATAAATTTTACCAAGTTGAGTTTGCTCAGTTTGCAATTCTGAGAGAGAAAGTTATGTATTTTACAAGTTTCCAATGAATTTCTAGATAACCATATTCACTAAACAAGATCATCTTTGTTTAAATCATTTTTGCTACATATGATTGCCTAAATCCATTTTGATTAAAGTTCATACTATAACAAAGCTACGACAAGCTGGAATCATTCAAAAGGAGTTAAAATGACAAAGTTAAACACCTTTGAAATTTGAAACATCAAAAGACTTGGAAAATTCGAGCTCTCGGGAGGTCCAGTGAGGCTGAGCGAATAAGGAGGTTGTGGGCGTTAGATCAAGATCGATGGCTCACGAGCCTCGAAGCAGCGCCACACAAGACCTCCTCCCGCCTTGGGAGAGTGCGGACCGTTGAGATCGATCCAGCGGCCACGACCGGTGCATGCCAGCGCACGCAAAGGAGGTCCACGCGCCTGCGAGTCGTGACCGTCGGATCGAATCTGGCGGTCCCGAGCACTAGAGGGAGGTCCTAAGGCTTTACATCCAGGAAGGAGGTCCTGAGCGGTCAAGATCTCCGGGGAGGTCTTGATGGTGGGATTTACGAGGAGGTCATGGATGGCCAAGATCTACTCGGGAGGTCCTAGCGATAGTGTTTTAATGGGAGGAGATCGGGCGGTTCAGATCGAGGCCTAAGGAGGTCTGGCTGTTGGATCGATGCGGAGGGAGTGCGGCGCTAAGGATTTTACAAAATGAGATCTAGCGCTCGAGATCTAAGCAGGGAGGTCGTGAGCGGCTAGGATTGAGCCTAAGAGGTCTTGAGCAGGGTTTTCTTTGTAAAGACCGGTGGCTTTCTGCGAAGACCCGAGGGTGGTCTTTGCAAAGCGACCGAGGGAGGTCTTTTTGCAAAGAGGACCTCGGTGGAGAGTCGGTGGTTTGGCAAAATGACCCAGAGGAGGTCCTTCGCGCGCGAGTGGTCTAGCGGCTAGGATTTAGCAGAGGTGGTCCTAGGCGGTTAGGATCAACCCTAGGGAGGTCACGGCACTAAGAGTTTTCACGGACCGGGATCTAACGGCTAGAGCTAATCCTAGGAGGTCTTTTAACGGTGGAGAAGCGCTCTAGGAGGTCTTGGGACTTAGAAATTTACGAAACCCATCTATGGCACGGATCGGCGAGGTGGTCTTAACGGCCAAGATTAAGCGAGGGAGGTCTTACACTTAGGGTTTTCACGGAAAGATCTAAAGGTCGAGATCTAGCCCTATGGAGGTCTTAGGCGGCCACGATGAACGAGGAGGTCAATGACTTGACAAAAGCGCGACAAGGTACAAAGCTCGGCGGTGTGCTCGGCGCGCGTCGCCGGCGACCACGGCGGCGGCGGCGTGAACCAAAGCCACCAAAAGCGAAGCTAAAGGTATTGCGAACCTATCGGAGGTGCTCGGCGGCGGCGGTGGCCTTGAGCAGCCGTGGCCGGACGAGGCGGAGGATAGGTTTTCGGCAAAATCAGCGGTGAAATCAGCGTTACGAGCTAAGCTACTTAAACCTAGAGCTCTATGGGACAAAGCGAACTCACCGTTGTAGGGAAGGTCGAGGAGCGGAGGAGAGGAGGAAGGCTGAATGAGGCGCTCGGTGACGGGAACTTCGCAGGAGGCGAGGAAGGAAGTGGTCCGTGTGAGGACCCGGTTTATTTGGTTTGTAATGCTTAACCAACCACTGGTCCTAGCATCACAAATCAAATAAAGCGATCCTCGAGATATGTATACTTCCCGAGCGATATACACACCGGTACAAAATTAGACATCAACTCCATTCCACACATAGAGTCCAAACACCACACTTCCAAGCGGAAGATAAACAAATAGTAACAATATTACGGACATAGGCCGGCGGCCGCGAGATACACAAATAACGAGCAGCGGCGGAAGCAAAAGTGCCATAAGATGGCTATAAACAAAGCCAATCGGTGTGCCTTCAACCCACAAGGCATCGGCCAGGACCGCCAAGACTAGTCGTCACCCACGAGCGGCAAAGCCTGACTCACGAAGTGAGGACCACGAGGCTCACCTACTTCCTCTGCAACAAAACATTAAGCAAAGCACACGAGTACAAAGATTGTCTTTGTACACTTAAAGCAGCGTGTGAACTAGCGGACTGTTCATATGCTACATGCGAGCTTGTTTAGTGGAAACCATATGTTTCATTTGCATAAAGCCAACTTTCATTTGCAATAATATAATCTGATTTTAAAGGCAAGTTTGCAATTCATTTTAAGATTGAAATAACGGTAAGGATAATAATAACAAAAGCGAAAGATAAACAACCTAGAAGTGACTATCCCAATAGTCACCACAACAATAGCACGAATCCCAGATTATTACCACCCATCAAGTTTTAATTTAAATGTTGCAGTCTAACTCTCGATAAGCTTACCCAAGCGTGTCCATCACCTAGGGCGAGGCTATTCGAATAGTTTTTAACCTGCGGGTGTACCTTTGTACCCACACCTCGGACCGCCTTTAAGCCAAAGCACACTTCCGAAGGTATCGGCACTGACTAAGTCCTCTGAGGCTGTTTCCAATATTGTGTATCAACCCGAGCGCTCGTATGGGTAGAAACACCATGCGCTTACATGGTAAAGCCGAAAAGACAACTACCCACTCGGGATAAAGCTTTTGGACAACTACCATGCTCCCACCTCCGTCCCTCCTGCGACCTCCTGCGACCGGGACCAATACACGCCAAAGTACTAGGTCAAGAGAGGTCCCATACCCTCTAGTGTGGTTAGCACGCGAAATGCTGGATAACAAAAACTCACAAGATGTTCGGTCCTTAATTGACCGGGCACCTTTCGATCCACCCAAAAGATCACACCATTCTTACCATTGTGCGCGTCCAAATCATTTTTGTTTTGGTTTTAGTTTTGCAAGTAAGCATAGCAAAATCTTTGAAACATAAAGTTGTAGTAAATTTTGTGTGATCAAGGTTACCGACTAAAGTCGATAACGCTTGATTCTACCGATAGCTAAGCATGTCTAAGCAAGTTGACCGGATCTACTAAGTGACAAGAGATCATCCAGCGACCTCTAATCACGACAAATAACCTAGGCTCGGTAGTAGAGATCAATATTTTGTCTACAGGATATGCGACTACGGATTTAACTAATCAATTTAACACAAATTAAGCAATGCATACATACAATTTGAAACAAAATATTAATCTTTAAAATTACTGGGATTAAACATGATCAAACTGCTTGCACAGTTCTTTGTTGCTCAATATGGTGCGGAGGATCGTCCTCGGGGTTGCATAAATATCGAAGCCTAACGATCGAACATAACGACAAATAAGAGCGAATAACACCGACAAAACTCAAACATACAACAACACCAAAACAAGCTAAAACTCACACACAGCACCTAAGCAAGATATAACAAAATTTTAGAAAGCAGAGAACAAATTATTTTAAGTTATTAATAATTTTCTATGAATTTTCTAAGCTAAAAACACAACATGTCACTAGTTAATTACTTAACAAATTTTCATGAACAGAAACAGTGTATATAACCTATCCTACTAATTAGTACATTAAAAATGACAAATTACAAAATTGGTTTCACTGGATTTGGACAAATATTGAAAGAGATATGCATTTTCTAATCTAGAAGATACATAAAACATCATTTTATTAATTAACAGATTTTTGCTACAGAGACATGGATGAAACTAATTTTAGTAAATAATACATTTGAAATGAAAATAAACAGCACTGGATTCATGCAATTTGGATAAAAATTGAATTAGTTATGCATTTTCTAAGTTTAAATGAATTAACAGTGCAACAGAAAACATATTACAGAAATACTAAAGCATTAAATCCTTTTTCTACCCACAGCTATCTAGCCCCGGACAACGGCGGGCCGCGAAAATCTTGACGAACAGCCAGCCGCGAAAGTGGCGTCGAAGGCGTATTCAAAGAATACGTCTTGACTTACTAAAGTGCAAACCTAAAACACTCTCACAGAATCGCTTCCCAACAGAGAACACGCATAACGAACTACACAAACCTAGCGACAACATGGACCCACATGGCAGCGACTTCGAGAGGAAATATAGCGGGTGGATTAAGGTTCTCTAAGCGGGATTAGCCAATAGGGCCCACAAGGCGAGAGACTCAAGGTAGACATGATTAGAGTCAAACAAATCATCACCGGCGGTTCCGGCGGCGACACGAACGCGGTGGCGCGGCGGCGCAACCGAACTAGCAAACGAGGAGGTTTACGGCGAAAGAGTGGTACCGCCGGGTTCGCAGGACCTAGCGAACTTCGATAGCGGTGGCGCGAGCCGATGGTCGACGGAGATGAGCTCACGGCGGCCGGAGGCGGAGAAGAAAGCACGGTCCACGGAGAAAGCGTCACGGGCTTCTAGAAGACTCGGAAGGTGAGCTTAAGCCGCCTCAACACCGGAGCAAGGAGCACACGATAACGCCGGCGAAGAAAGCTCGAGGTGGCGGAATTTCACGGCGGAAAACCAAGCTTGGAGAAGAATTGGTCGCACGCGCGCAAGCGATGCACCAAAGATGAAAATGAAGTCACCGTTAGACTCGGTGCATCAATGCGATCCTAAGGGGCTAGGTGTCGAAGCTAGAAACTCACGAGCACTAGCAAGCTCGCGGGGCCGCATAGCCGGAGGCGGAGGCGGCGAAGGTGCCTGGCGATATCTTTGGGCCGAGGGTCTGGATGGGCAAAATGGGCGGCGAAGAGTAGATCACGATGGCGTGGTTGCGGAATCAAGGGCGGCGCTAACACGGCGGGCGCGAGGTTCTTCTCGGCGAAATCAAGCGGCGCGACGAGCTACGAGCGGGAAAGCGAGGATGAGTGGTCGCGGTGAGGTAAAGAAGGCTGGCGATGCACCAAAGGCGGACACGAGGGCATATAGGTGGCGCGGCGAGGTGCGTGGCACCCATGCGCTACGATCGCGAGCTCGGTGAGGCGGAGAAACGAGGCGGACGGCGGTAGGGTCCACATGTCGGTGATAGCGGCGAAGTGGTGCGGCCGGAGTCAAGTCGCGGTGCGAACCGGTGGTTTGACTTCGACCGAATGTATCGGCCGTTGGATCTAAAATGAGCGGTCGAGATCGATGTATCTGTCGGACGGTCGGTTGATTCGGCGCCGCGCGGGCGCCACGACCGCATCGGACGGTGGCGACCATCGGGCTCACGCGGTGCGGCTAGGCGGTGCGGCCGAGTCAAGTGGCGTGATCGCACTCGAGTCGGGCTCGGGTTGAGCAGAGGAGCGATAAATCGATTTGGAGTTTTAAAAGGTGAGAGAGTTTGGAGAATTTTTAGAGGTAGCTCCTCGGCAAAAATTTCAGAAATTTTATGGGAGCTTGCTAGGACCGAGGACAACCTTGTGTAATTTTTCCAGAACTTTTATACCTGCATTGTTCTAGAAAATTCACAAGCTGCTGTCTGAGGAGTTTGACCAGATTTCAAGCGAGTTGACTTGGCCATTTGAAATAGCAAACAAAATCTAAAATTTGTGAAATAATTCAGGAGGTAGATAGGATGATCAAGATGCTAGGAAAAATAGTTTGAGAGGATGATCACAAGTTTGAAGGCTAAGAATGATAACAACAATTTCCAATTACAAGAATTAAATTCTACAAATTGGAAATTGCTAGGAAAAAATTGGAAAACTTCCAAATGATTTGAAGAGACAACAAAAGTTTTATTTCTCCTCAAAATTTTACATTTGAATTACAAACCCTACGTTAGGGCTGTTACAAATCTCCCCCTTACAGGAATCTGCAGAGATTACGATCACTGGGAGAAGAAGGATGGGTAATCGCTCGGAGCGATCTTCCCGCTCCCAAGTGGCTTCATCCTCGGAGTGGTTCGACCATTGAACTTTAAGGAACTTAATCACACGGTTCCTTGTTCTGCGTTCGGCTTCTTGAGGATCTGAGCGGGCGCTCACGATAAGGCGGATCTTCTGCACATCGATATTTTCCAACGATGTTTCCTCAAGCTGGAATACGGAGGCACTTCTTCAATTGTGACACATGGAAAACATCATGCACCCCTTCGAGTGTGGCCGCAACTCCAACTTGTATGCAACAGCTCCCACTTTCTTGATGATGCGTCACGGCCCGACATATCGAGGAGCGGTTGCCCTTGACAAAGCAGCGATGTCCCTTCGGTGAGACTTTGAGATACACAAAGTCATTGGGTGGAAACTCAACTCACGGCGGCGCCGTCCGCATAGCTCTTACGCACGGGTGAGCTACGGCGCAAGTGCTCACGAATCAAGCGCACTTGACTTTCGGCCTCATTGATGGAATCGAGCCCAAGAAGCTGTCTCTCCCAGTCTCGACCAGTTCAATGGGGTTACGCATCGCCTCCCATACAAAGCCTCAAGCGGTGCCATACCGAGACTAGCACTGGAATTTGTTGTTGTAGGAGAACTTCGGCAAGCGGTAGGCACTTCTCCCAATTCTTCCCATAGGAAAGAACACAAACCGGAGCATATCTTCAAGAACTTGGTTGACTCGCTCCGTCGACCATCGATCACGAGGATGATAGGTGGTGAAAGAAAGACGGGTCCCCATGGCTTCACGTAAAGCGTGCCATAGCCGAGAAGTGAAAAGAGAGCCACGATCGACACAATCGTTCGTGGCACACCATGCAAACTCACAATCACGGGAGATATAGAGATCGCCAATTTACGCGCTAAGGCGGTACATGCCAACAGAAAATGTGCTACTTTTGTCAATCGGTCAATAACCACCCGGATAGCATCCTTCCGAAGAAGTGCAGGGTAGACGATGATGAAGTCCATACCAGCGGAATCCACTTCCACTCGGTATGGGCAAGAAGTGGAGGAGACTGCGGGGACGATGCTCGGCCTTCACGCGACAACATCGTCGCATCGGCCACGAACACAGCAATCTCGCGCTTCATGCGAGTCCACGAGAATCTCGCGCAGATCTTGGTACATTTTAGTGGCCGGGATGGATGGACAAAGGCGAATCATGGGCCTCTGAAGAATCAAATCCCGCAACTCCGGGACCTTTGGGACCACAAGGCGCTGCCCAAACCATACAACACCGTGCTCATCTTACGTGAAACACTTGGTGATCCACCCTTGATATTGCGCTTGATTTTACCCACCATCATCGATTCTTTGTGGTTGCCTTGATTTGATCCACCAAGGTTGGTTGCACAACCAAGGCAGCAAGGAACCATGTTCAATCAAACCCAAGTTGAGGCGCTGAAAGTGCAATCGGTGCGAGTTCTTTGCTCTTGGATCATCAGTATTGCAATACACTTTTGGCTAAGTGCATCGGCAACCACATTGGCTTTGCCGGGATGATCACGAATACCCATGTCATAATCTTTGATCAATTCTAGCCATCTCCTGCACGAGGTTGGATCTGGTGAGTGAACAAGTATTTCAAACTCTTGTGGTGGAATACACCTCACGGCGGTTTCGATCAAATAATGCCGCCAAATCTTGAGTGCATGAACTCTGCAGCAAGCTCTAAATCATGGGTGGGATAGTTGAGCTCATGAGGCCTCAATTGCTGGATGCATAGGCAGCGCCTTGCCTTCTGCATAAGAACACATCCGAGTCCCGACGAGAGGCATCATAATAAATATCGAAGCTCTTGTGGATATCGGGAAGAGTAAGGACTGGAGTGAAGTCAATCGTTGTTTGAGCTCACAAAGCTCTCATCACAAGCAGAGGACCATACAAACTTCTTGTCCTTCTTAAGCAATTCGGTCATCGGCTGCGATCTTGGAGAAGTTCTCGATAAAGCGGCGATAGTAGCCAGCTAAACCAAGAAAACTCCGCACATCGGTGGATGACTTGGCTGGCCCCAAGATAGAACATCGCCCGACTTTCTTTGGGATCACGGCTATGCCTCGGTGAAAGAACATGGCCCAAGAATGCCACTTCCTTCAACGAACTCACATTTCTTGAACCGCATCTGGTGATGCTCCATAATTTGCCCAAAACAATCTTGGATGCTCGGCATGCTCGCTTGATCTTGGAATAGATAAGAATGTCATCAATAAAAACCACCACAAATTTGTCCAAATACTCCATGAATACGAATTCATAAGGTTCATGAACAACGCTGGAGCATTGGTCAAACCGAAAGACATGACGGTGTACTCGTGCGAGCCATAACGAGTAGTGAAAGCCGTCTTGAATATCCTCATACGATCGGACTTGATGATAGCCCGATCTCGAGATCAATCTTGGAGAACACACGAGCTCGGACAAGCTGGTCAAAAGATCATCAATGCGGGCGAGAGGATATTTGTTCTTCACGTCACTTCATTGAGAGGGCGGTAATCAACACACATGCGCAAAGTCTTGTCCTTCTTCTTCACAAAGATCACGGACAACCCCAAGGAGATGGCTGGGACGGATGAAACCCTTTGCTTGGAGCTCACCAAGCGCTTCTTCAATTCTTCTAGCTCATTGGGAGGCATCCGTCTGGCGCCTTGAAATCGAGGCGTCAGGGCAGCAACTTCGATGACAAACTCGGTCTCGAACCGGAGGCATCGAGCAAATCTTGGAAAGACATCCACAAAGTCGGATACTATGGGAACATCTTGAATTTGCAAGGCTGGCTTTGTCTCTAATGCACATAGATGTGGCCCCTGCAGCTGCGGCGAAAATCCGACTTGCTCGCCTGAAGGGCTGGTAAGGTAGACAATCTTCCTAGCACAATCGATTTGCCCCAAATGTTGGGACAACCAATCCATGCCAAGAATCACATCGGACTCATTGAGCCGAGGCGAATAAGATTTGCTAAAAACCCCACTCCTTGGACTATGATAGGAACATCCCGACACTGAAGCTCAGCTCTCATTTCCGATCCCGGAGAGCGGATGAGCAACGGAACTCCCAAAGGAACACAGCGAAGACCACTAACAGCAGCAAATGATCTTGAAATAAAAGAATGCGATGCTCGAATCAAAATATCTGCGGCGGGGCGAGAATTAACAAGAAGTGTACCAATCACGACATCTGGCGCCTCCTGAGCCTCCTCAGCTGATAGATGGTTGACTCGACCGCTGCTCGCACCCTGGGGCTTCTGGATCATCTTCTGGTCAGGTGGATGACCACTCCCCTGCCCGCGTCCTCCATTAGGACGAGGGGCTGCTGCAACACTCGAGGCGAGCATTCGCATAATGGCCCTTGTTGTGGCGGCGAAAACAAGTAACCTCGGCGCCGGATTGCGAGGCGCTCTGTCTTGGATCGCGGCGCGCGTGGCTGAAACACACGTCTGCGGTGGGCGAGAGCTGGTGCGAGATGGTCTCGGCGCCGGTGGAGCAAAAGAAACGGGCCATCGCGGCCCGGCCACCGAGGACGAACGAGGTGGTGTGAGTAGGCGATCGCCTCCCATTTGCGCTTGCGGGACTCGCCAGCGCCTTTGCCTTATGCTCTGCAACGATGGCCTTATCTACCAAGGCACGAAAGTGCGAGAAGTCTACAATAGATAGCTTGTCCTGCGGCTCCTCGGACAAGCCATCCATAAACTTCTCTGCTTAGCCTCATCGAGGCCACCTCTCCCGAGCATAACGAGCGGATGATTAAACTCGTAGAGGTACTCGTCCGCATTTGCGCCCTTGTTTAGAGCGAGAAACTCCTTCTTCTTCAGCTTCATCGGACCATCGGGGATGTGGGCCCGACGAAAGTCGATCGAACTCCTCCCACGCGACCACATGGCCCGCGGGCTGCATGGCGAGATAGTTCTCCCACCATGAGAGTGCCGCGCCCTCAGGTGGTGGGGCGAAGAGTGCCTTATCCTGCGCGACAGCGAGCTATGTTGAGCTTCCGCTCAACCATGCGCGACCAATCGTCCGCATCGAGAGGGTCCTCGAGGCGGAGAAAGTCGGCGGCGTGTGCGGAGGAACTCTGCAAGTCCTCCGCGAGTCAGTGGCGCCACCACGGCGGAGTGGAGGTATTCTAGCAATAACCTCCAAGATGCGCGTCGGTCCATGCGGTTCGCTCGATCGGCGAGAACCTCGACCATGGTCGGAGGAGGAAGCTCCTCATCATGACCCACTCTTGGCGCCACGCGTTCTCCGGCCATCTGTTTTACTAAGACAAGTTAACGCGGGAAAACATAAGTTGATGACCCCTTTGCAAATAACATGCTATGACACAAAACAAGCACAAGACTTTGAAGTTACAAAACCAAGCGACAAAAATCGGACACTTAGCAAACTCATTTATATCTTACCCTATTATCCCCACAAATTTTAATTAGACTAATTATCATGGTTCTCCCCAAACTGATTCCACAGGTAGTAACTATCTTTTGAAAGGTGAAGAGAGAAACCAAGTTTTATACTCAAATTAGAGTAAGATGAGAGTAGAAGGCTAAGATAGGTAAGGAATAAAATCGAGAATCTGCCTAAGTTTTCATAAACCTTTTTATAATTTGAAAATAAGACTTTCAAAATATCCTAAGGACGACTATGCTTGGGTTACTACGGTCGAGAATGGCTCGATACCAACTTTGAGGACCCAGTTTATTTGGTTTGTAATGCTTAACCAACCACGGTCCTAGCATCACAAATCAAATAAATGATCCTCGAGATATGTATACTTCCGAGAAAGCGATATACACACCCGGTACAAATTAGACATCAACTCCATTCCACACATAGAGTCCAAACACCACACTTCCAAGCGGAAGATAAACAAATAGTAACAATATTACAGGACATAGGCCGACGGTGCCACGAGATACACAAATAACGAGCGAGCGGAAGCAAAAGTGCCATAAGATGGCTATAAACAAAGCCAATCGGTGTGCCTTCAACCCACAAGGCATCGGCCGGGACCGCCAAGACTAGTCGTCACCCACGAAGCGGCAAACCTGACTCACAAGTGAGGACCACGAGGCTCACCTTCTTCCTGCGCAACAAAAACATTAAGCAAAGCACACGAGTACAAAGATTGTCTTTGTACCCGCAAGGCGACGTGTGAACTAGCGGACTGTTCATATGCTACATGCGAGCTTGTTTAGTGGAGGCCATATGTTTCATTTGCATAAAGCCAACTTTCATTTGCAATAATATATCTGATTTTAAAGGCAAGTTTGCAATTCATTTTTAAGATTGAAATAACAGTAAGGATAATAATAACAAAAGCGAAAGATAAACAACCTAGAAGTGACTATCCCAATAGTCACCACAACAATAACACGAATCCCAGTTCGTACCACCCATCAAGTTTTAATTTAAATGTTGCGGTCTAACTCTCGATAAGCTTACCCAGCGTGTCCATCACCTAGGGCGAGGCTATTGAATAGTTTTTAACCTGCGAGGGTGTACCATGTACCCACACCTCGGATCGCCTTTAAGCCAAAGCACACTTCGAAGGTATCGGCACGACTAAGTCCTCGAGGTGTTTCCAATATTGTGTATCAACCCGAGCAGCTCGTATGGGTAGAAACACCATACGCTTACATGGTAAAGCGAAAAGACAACTACCCACTCGGGATAAAGCTTTTGGACAACTACCATGCTCCCACCTCCGTCCCTCCTGCGACCTCCTGCGACCGGGACCAATACACGCCAAAGTACTAGGTCAAGAGAGGTCCATACCCTCTAGTGTGGTTATGCGCGAAATGCTGGATAACAAAAACTCACAAGATGTTCGGTCCTTAATTGACCGGGCACCTTTCGATCACACCAAAAGATCACACCATTCTTACCATTGTGCGCGTCCAAATCATTTTGTTTTGGTTTTAGTTTTGCAAGTAAGCATAGCAAAATCTTTGAAACATAAAGTTGTAGTAAATTTTGTGTGATCAAGGTTCCGACTAAAGTCGATAACGCCTTGATTCTACCGATAGCTAAGCATGTCTAAGCAAGTTGACCGGAACTACTAAGTGATAAGAGATCATCCAGCGATCTCTAATCACGACAAATAACCTAGGCTCGGTAGTAGAGATCAATATTTTGTCTACAGGATATGCGACTCGGATTTAACTAATCAATTTAACACAAATTAAGCAATGCATACATACAAATTGAAACAAAATATTAGACTTTAAAATCTGGGATTATCATGATCAAACTACTTGCACATTGCTTTGTTGCTCAATATGGTGCGGAGGATCGTCCTCGGGGTTGCCGCAAATATCGAATCCTAACGATCGAACAAAACGCAAATAAGAGCGAATAACACCGACCAAACTCAAACAATACAACAAAACAAAACACACCAAAAACTCACCAGCAGTCTAAGCATGATATAACAAAATTTTAGAAGCAGAGAACAAATTATTTTAAGTTATTAATAATTTTCTATGAATTTTCTAAGCTAAAAACACAACATGTCACTAGTTAATTACTTAACAAATTTTCATGAACAGAAACAGTGTATATAACCTATCCTACTAATTAGTACATTAAAATGACAAATTACAAAATTGGTTTCACTGGATTTGGACAAATATTGAAAGAGATATGCATTTTCTAATCTAGAAGATACATAAAACATCATTTTATTAATTAACAGATTTTGCTACAGAGACATGGATGAAACTAATTTTAGTAAATAATACATTTGAAATGAAAATAAACAGCACTGGATTCATGCAATTTGGATAAAAATTGAATTAGTTATGCATTTTCTAAGTTTAAATGAATTAACGAGGCTGTGAAAACATATTACGAAATACTAAAGCATTAAATCCTTTTTCTACCCATAGCTATCTAGCCCCGACACGACGGCGGGCCGCGCGAAAATGCTGACGAGCAGCGGCCCGCCCGAAAGTGGCGTCGGCGTATTCAAAGAATCGTCTTGACTACTAAGGTGCAAACCTAAAACACTCTCACAGAATGCGCTTCCCAGCAGAGAACACGCATAACGAACTACACAAACCTAGCGACAACATGGACCCACATGGCGACTCGGAGGAAATATAGCGGGTGGATTAAAGGTTCTCTAAGCGGATTAGCCAATAGGGCCCACAAGGCAGAGACTCAAGGTAGACATGATTAGAGTCAAACAAATCATCACCGCGGTTCACCGGCGAGCGCGGGCGCGATGGCGCGCGCGCGAACCGAACTAGCAAACCGGGAGGTTTACGGCGAAAGAGTGGTACCTTCGGGTTCGCAGGACCTAGCGAACTTCGATAGCGGTGACGCGAGCCCGATGGTCGCGGAGATGAGCTCACGGCGGCCGGAGGCGGAAGAAAGCACGGTCCACGCGGAGAAGGCGTCGGGCTTCTAGAAGACTCGGAAGGTGAGCTTAAGCCGCCTCAACACCGGAGCAAGGAGCACACGATACGCCGGCGAAGAAAGCTCGAGGTGGCGGAATTTCCACGGCGGAAAACCAAGCTTGAGAAGAATTGGTCGCACGCGCGCAGCGATGCACCAAAGATGAAAATGAAGTCACCGTTAGACTCGGTGCATCAATGCGATCCTAAGGGGCTAGGTGTCGAAGCTAGAAACTCACGAGCACTAGCAAGCTCGCGGGGCCGCATAGCCGGAGGCGGAGGCAGCGAAGGTGCCCTGGCGATATCTTGGGCCGAGGGTCTGGATGGGCAAAATGGAAGCGGCGAAGAGTAGATCACGATGGCGTGGTTGCGGAATCAAGCGGCGCGCTAACACGTGGCGGCGCGCAGGGTTCTTCTCGGCGAAATCAAGAAAGCGCGGACGAGCTACGAGCGGGAAAGCGAGGATGAGTGGTCGCGGTGAGGTAAAGAAGGCTGGCGATGCACCAAAGGCGGACACGAGGGCATATAGGTGGCGTGGCGACGACGTGGCACCCATGCGCTGCGATCGCGAGCTCCGGTGAGTGCGGAGAAGACGAGGCGGACGGCGGTAGGGTCCACATGTCGATGATAGCGGCGAAGTGGTGCGAGCCGAGTCAAAGCGCGGTGCGAGCCGGTGGTTTGACTCGACCCGAATGTATCGGCCGTTGGATCTAAAATGAGCAGTCGAGATCGATGTATGCATTCGGACAGTCGGTTGATTCGGCGCGACGCGGGCGCCACGATCGCATCGGACGGTGGCGACCATCGGGCTCAGCGGTGGTGCAGCTGGCGGTGCGACCGAGTCAAGTGGCGCGATCGCTTTTCGAGTCGGGCTCGGGTTGAGCCGAGGAGCGATAAATACCGATTTGGAGTTTTAAAGGGTGAGAGAGTTTGGAGAATTTTTAGAGGTAGCTCCTCAGCTCCAAAAATTTCAGAAATTTTTATGGGAGCTTGCTAGGACAGAGGACAACCTTGTGTAATTTTTCCAGAACTTTTATGCACTGCATTGTTCTAGAAAATTCACAAGCTGCTGTCTGAGGAGTTTGACCAGATTTCAAAGCAGAGTTGACTTGGCCATTTGAAATAGCAAACAAAATCTAAAAATTGTGAAATAATTCAGGAGGTAGATAGGATGATCAAGATGCTAGGAAAAATAGTTTCAGAGGATGATCACAAGTTTGAAGGTTAAGAATCTGATAACAACAATTTCCAATTACAGGAATTAAATTCTACAAATTGGAAATTGCTAGGGAAAATTTGGAAAACTTCCAAATGATTTGAAGAGACAACAAAAGTTTTTATTTCTCCTCAAAATTTTACATTTGAAATACAAACCCTAAGTTAGGGCTGTTACACTGGTGCTCGAGCGAGTTCTTGGGTCGGATTTTCCAGCAAGTCGTTGATGAGCTGGAGCTCTTGAACTTCCTCCGACTGGAAACAAGCGCGCTCAGGAAGGTTTTTCTAAGCCGCTATTTTCCTCCGTCGGGTTGTCTCAGAATGGCCTATTTCAGACCCCCTGAGTTGGTTTTAATGGAGTGCGAGAATGTTGAGGATGTCCCGCACACTCATTAAAGTGTTCGTCTTGTTCGCCAGCAGTGGTGTCCTTTCCATTGCCACAAGGGGGTGTAGAGTGTGCCCGTCGGGGAGCATCGTCAATCCTTCTTCTGGGAGAATGATTCTTACCAGAGGGAAGGACGAAGACCTCCCTTCGATGACCTCCACTTGCGCTCGAGACCTCCTCACTTGAGGAGTAGTCGAGCGACACCATCTGGCGACTTGGAGTAAACCCCTCCAAGTAGGGGAACTCCGGGTTATAACCATCTCCGTCTGCAGGTGGGTCCTGCGTCGGGATGGTTGGACTTGGAGGAACAGCGTGTTCGATCCTCTTCCCTACATAAATACTCAAAGAGAGAGGATCATAAGATGCCGATGGAGTTCCGGAATGATGGCTTCCAGAACCTGTCTTGCCAAGTCGTACTGCCTTAGGGGGACTCGAACACTTGGAGGAAAAACTCTCGTCGTGTTGCGAATTTGCCCCGAGGCGATCCTGTCGATGGTCGTGCTGACCCTTGCCCCCTCAGGAAGCTGGTTCCTCGGCTGGGCGTATCGTCGTGGGGGATAAGGATCCCTCCTCGACTCCGGTAGTGATGCAGTCTCCGAGATCTGATAGAAGATCTCCAGAGGCGGCAATATCGTCAGAGGATTCGATACTCGGCTCGTAATCGAAACTAGCATCCATGTCGACGTCTGCGTAATCGGCCAAGTCGATCCAATTCTCCTTGTTCCATTCTCCTGCCATGGTAGCATCAAAGAGAAGAGAAAGAACTGTTGACAAGGAATTACCAGAAGATCCCCACGGTCGGCGCCAACTGTCGGTGTTTTAGAACCGATCTTACGTAAAGATTATTTGATTCGGGGGGTCTCCACAATTGATCACGTAGACAAAAGGGACACGGGGATTTTTATACAGGTTCGGGCCTTCTCTAGAGAGAATAACAACCCTACTCCTCTGTGTATTGTATTGGGTATCCTGATTACAATCAGTAGAAAGACCTGCGCTAATCTTGCTCCTGATTGTCTCTCGAAAAAACCTCTCCCTCTATCTCTAAAAGACACCTATTTATACTATGCAGTGGTGCCTATTGTCGTTCCAAGCTAATTAGTCGCTCATTATTGCGTAATAATGAGAGTAATTACTGGAGTACTAATCTCCCATTTTGTCAAGCAGTTTATCGATCGAGAGATAGTGGAGAATTAACTGTAGTTATTTCGGGTATAACTACGTATTTTGACTGCTTAGATTCTCACCAATAAATGGACCTTCTGACGAGTAGACCCAGTTAGTCATGAGGAAGTCGTAGCAGAGCTGGCCATAACAGAACTTACGACCAGGGGGTAGTCGTAGGAAAAGCTTACGACTGGGTACTGGTTGTAGAAAGACTTACGACCAGACGTAATCATAGTAGTACTTATGATTACACCATAGTCGTAGAAATGCTTACGACTAGGGGGGTGGTCGTAGAACATCTTACGGCCACCTAACTTGCTCTTCCCTTATAATATTAAGGGGTATGCCGTGTGACGTCATATTACATGATTATGGAATAATAAAATGAGGATTATTAGATCCTCGTCACCGTCTATGAAGGCTTACTATCACAGGCAGCTCCTACAAAAAAAATCGTCTATGATACATCGGCCATCACAGTAGTTATATGTACCAACCATCTGTGATTGCAGACATATCACAGACGGCGAGTAAAAAAGAACTATCTGTGATATCGACATATCATAGACGGTTGTTGGTGGTAGCCGTCTGTGATAGTAGGCCTTCACAGACGGTTTATACCACAAAACCATCTGTGATAGTTCATTCTATACAAAAATATTTTTTCTATTTTTCGGCTAGCCTTTGGAAATGCTAGCCATGTCATCTGAAAACAATATGCAAAAAACAGATACAAGCAAATACACAAATACATAGATATATCACAGATACACATATATCGATCACAGATACACATATATATCATAGATAAACAAATTTACAGATTGATTATAGATGAATTGTCGTAATGTTTTTACAACATGTTTACAGATACAGTAAGAAAAACATTGTTTCTCACTAAAAATTTTATTCAGTCCCAGCCGAGTGAAACTCTCCTTTTGGGTCAATGACCTCCGTCTTTAAGAAGGTGGCGAGCCATCCTCGAATTTTGGAGAGTTCATTCATTTGACTGTACTTGAACCGATGTTGATGCCCTGTCGCTAGGAAGAGTAAAGTCGTAAGCACTTATATATATTAATTGATAAGTAGGAAATAATTATTGTGAGATTGACAAACCTCTGGATCCTTGGTTGTCCTGTAGCTACTACCCATGATTTCTTGCATATGGCGGCAAACATAGAATCCACATACGTTGCCCTGTACCTATTGGTGACACTACAAAAATAGAATTACCTATATAGGTTTTATCAGCTTGAGAGGCATCATTACGAAGTGTGATATAGGATTATTGTGTACTAACGGGTACTGAAAATTGCATCACATGTTTTAGTGTGGTGTTCCCTTCCACATGTCTCCCTCCATTGGCAATGTATGTGGCGAACGACCTATGTGATTCAAAAAAGTTAGCCTCAGCAATTGCCCACGAAAGGTACATAGAGTTATTTATGGATGAAATGAGTTTACTGTCGATTAATTGTTGCACAAGTGTGAAGTCGTGCTTGCACTTGTTTAGGGAATCAAGGTATATTACCTTGTTCCACTTTGGTACAATGACAATTAGAATCCAGTGCCACCTACACATGTATGCCGACATAGTCCTTAAAACTAAGTTCGTGTTGCATATGAAGTACAAATCAATGAGTATAGCAACGAGTGAAGCACTTACACCTGGTTGTAGGGTAGAAGTGTGTAGCCCTTCACTGTGAGTATGCAGTCCCGTTGTTACATAATCCTTGACGTGGGATGCATCGCCATTGATGCATTGCTCAGAGACCAAGTGTGGGTCGAGAAAACCAATCGGTTCTTTTCTTCGTTTGGCTTCTTAGACATGTGTCTATACATAAGCAAGGAGTTATAGCATTTATAAGTATTACATTAATATAGACCATAATTGTACATACTTACAGTGTCCAGCATATCAAAAGTGAGGCATCGAGGGCGTCGAGGTTGTAGAGATCGAACAAGTCATCGAAGCCCACCACGAAGAAGCCGGGATCGTGGAGAAAATGCTTTGAAGTGTACTTGATGGTGAAACCCAAAGGGTGTCGTGTTGGTCTGTCCCATGTACCACGCATGCAATGACATGGCACCTGTTCCAATGTTGTCTAAGAGTGTATTCGAGACCAACGGCTTTCCTTGCTCGTATGTCCTGCACTTTTGAGGTGCCTTGCTTTTCTTTAATTTGGTATTGATGATACGTGTGTATGTGTTCTTCACGGGAGATGAATGGGCACGCTCTTCGTATATGCTCGGTGTGTTCTTCATGGGTGCCGATATGGTGGCCTGCCGATGAGGATCAAGTGCATGTGGGGACATCGAAGGGAGGGTCGGAGAGGCCTTAGGCTGTAGATGGTCATGTGGATCAGGTGCATGTGGGGACATCGAAGGGAGGGTTGGAGAGGCCTTAGGCTATAGATGGTCGTGTGGATCAGGTGCACGTGGGGATATCGAAGGGAGGGTCGGAGAGGCCACAGGCTGTAGATGGTCGTGTGGATCAGGTGCACGTGGGGATATCGAAGGGAGGGTCGGAGAGGCCACAGGCTGTAGATGGTCATGTGGATCAGGTACACGTGGGGACATTGAAGGGAGGGTCGGAGAGTTCGCGGGCTATAGATTGTCGTGTGGAGAGGCCAGCTGTTCATGCTGGGTAGATGCTGGCACGGAAGGGTCCAACGTGATGTCTAGGGTGATGTCCCTCTTGGGTCATTAGACGAATTTGTGGATAGCATCCCCAAGTGTCATGATCTCATCGTTTTGGGGATTCTCCAGTGGGATGGCCCTGAAACCGTCATGTACCATGTCCAACTGGACCTTCACAAAATCGGTCCCTAGCTGGGCACCGTGCACCAGCGTCCTTGGTGGGCTTGGATACGTCATCCCTCGCCCAGCCTCAAGGGGAATGGAGCCAACAAGCCTGACAATGAGGTTGCATGACATAGGATCCTACATAACGATACTGAAGGGATACGGGTAGGCTACGCTAGTAGCAATTCAAAAATTCTACCACATAAACCAGGAAGTTAAGCAAGAAGATGATCACAGATCGTTACCACCAGACGTGCAATGCAGCGGAAGAAGAGTTGGAGTAGCCTAATCCAACGTCGAGAGCGTCGATGAAGTGGTCGTAGTCGATCGTCTCCTCCAGCAACAAATCACATTCCTTGCCAAGGTTGTGGATAGTCCTCAAGCGTAACAGCAACCGCAATAGCTCCTCTACGGTATCCACACGTCCAGGGAAGGAACACCAAATGCCGATGTGCTAGCATCAAGTCGCACGATAGGGCTCTCTAGGGAAGATGGTGGCTAGGGTTTGGTGGGGCAACTCACGTGTCTCGCATGTCATCTCTCTTACCCAATAACCTCGAGCATCTCATTAAATAGTGCCCATGATGTATCCTATCCGAACACATTTTGTTCCAACCTGTTAAGTGTGTGACCCTGTAGGTTCATGTCTAGTTCGGTTGAGACTCAGAAACATTTTTCAACCACAAGTCGTTAGCGGTTCCTAGCAGAACATAACGATTCCCGAATACACACGAATTATATCGGACGAACCTTAATGCAATATGGTCTACGACCAGGTCCTTATCACTAATAACCAGCTCATATCTCTATACAACTAGTTCATATTGGGTCTCGACCAGTTCGTAACTCCTTACGACCAGGTTTCGACCACTTAGTGATTATACTCGACTAGTCTACGACTAGCTCGTATCTCTATACGACTAGTCCATATCTAGTCGAACTAAATGACCTTCTCGTGTATTCTGCGTTTTCCTCATGATATCTGGTTTGAACTCCAGGTGAGATTTATGTCATCCATGGACTGTTTAATACTTTCTCAATCGAGTGTCAAATAACCTTATTTGGTCGAACTCTTCGACCACCAGTGGGATGGTCAGGCGCTTTCTTTATCTAACCACTTCGAGGGGCCCAGAGATACCTCTCCTGTTATGTTAGAAGGGGCAAATCACATATCCGACCAGTCACATACCTCTGCATATTTCATAGCATACTCGAAAGCCACCTTTATAACTACCCAGTTACGGAGTAGCGTTTGGCAACCCCTAAGAGTGCTATTACACATGTAGGAAACCATGCTGATCTCAGTTCTAAGGATTATACATCATCAGTGCTTGTGACCAACTAATGACACATAGAATCATAACAATCTCAATAGTATCTCAAGGTGGGTCAATCCGGCACCATGTTCTCTAACATGTGCTCATATTATTGATTTGATATCCCTATATCCATGACCGGTGAAATATGGTCATCAATCAATACATGTGCTGGTCAATAAGTCACTAGTGTTCCGACCAGTGACATCCAACCAGGGATACATTTAGAATGACATCATCATAAGTTAAAAGAGTTTCACCAATGAGTCACATACTTGTTGATCTATAACTGATGATTCATCCAAGGAATTGAATAACATTTATTCATTAACTCATAAACATAGACATGATACAATCATCTATATGATTGCCTCCAGGGCATATCACCAACAGATACACGATTAGCTAAGGCGTGAAACAGGTTTATCTATGTAGCATTCCAGAGATGTACATTACCTGGATATCATCGATAGGTAATTAGACATCGTTATGTTTAGAAAGTGGCATGGACGTGCGGCTACTCCGACGTTGAGGGGGACTGGCTCCCAATTTAACAGGGGTGGCTTGCGACTGGTTGAGGACTTGATTCATTTGTTCCCAAAATGATGTTATCTGTCCTTGAAATTCTGCATAGATCTCCTCTTTCAACAGTTCCTGGCGCTCGGCCTTGGATCTCTTCCTACTCCTATACGCCTCGGAGTTGTGTGGGAATTCCTGCCTTGAAGGTATGTAAACCCAAGGCCTCGTGTGCGACCCAGGTGCTCCTTATTCTCTAGGGCCGTAGAAAGCATATCCCTCTCCCTGACTGCTTCGAATAAGCCTTGGGAAGATTCGGTACTCAATGTTTGCTGCAAGAGGCCATCATGTTATTTTAGACTTATTAACTATGAAGTTATGGACTTATTAGCAACTAGGTAGTTTGACATATCACACCAGACGTTGGGACACTCCCTCGTCTGCATGATTTGTAAAAGAGATGGCGCCCGAAGATATAGTTGATGACCTTGCTCTTAACAAGTTTCGGGCGCACTCGTCTGTTATCTTGGCAAATGGCGGGGAGGCCTCCCACCAGATTGCCTCCTCATCCTCCCTTGTCCATTGCGGGATTTTACCCATGTACCCAGCGGTGTCGAGTCTGTGTGTGTGAGTGTTTTGTCTCTGGAGAGGCTTGTGCACCGCACTTTGCTGCTGAAACTCAGCTGTCGTCTTCATCCACACAAAGACGTCCAATGTATCCGACGACACGAAATGATACTTCATGAAGGGCATCTGATCCTTGTTCACGTACTTTATGACAAGAGTGCTCTTAAAGGTCTTCCATGCCTTTCCCATCGCAAGGAACGCCTGTCGTTGTATGAGTCCTTGGGCTTCTGCTGGGATCTCAAAAGAACTTAAAATTTCATCCCACAGCTTCTCTTTCTCTTCTTCGTCAAAGACTTGACTTGGTGTGGTGATGGAGCCCGTTCCCTTCCAACTATCCTGCAGGTGGTCTGGAATGCTGCTGCTGCTTTCTTGGGATGCAGAGGGTCTCCAACGGGACTAACCTCCACAATGGTCATTCGGCCCTTGGGCCTTTTCGATATTCCTCTGTCATCTTGCCTAGGTGCCCCTTTCTTCAGAACACCAGACGCATTCGGCGATATCGATGACGGGGGCGAAGACTGTGCGGATGCCATCTCACTTACTTGCTATCTATAGAAACTTTCAACAAAATACAAAAGAATGACTTCTCATTATCCGTGACTAAAAGTATGCTAGAACAAGGCTCACTAGTCAAGGACAAATCAATTCAAAACCATTACTTTTAAAAAAAAGATTATTTGTCCAAGATAACAGCCCATCGTCAAGTGATTTTGTGCTACATGAGATCACATATATGTTAGAGGGACATCATATCGGCTTATCTAAGTTCAATAACTTGGGGAATTCATTTTCTTCATTGTGCAGTATAGCAATCTCTTCTATTGCTTAGCGAACAAATTTTAGCTTTAGCTCTAGTCCTAGGAAGCACATATTAGCTCTTTCCAAACTAATATTAGCGTACTATTATCCAACCAGAGACCCATGTCAAGCATAACTGATACTGCAAAAAAATCAAATAGGCTAACAAAAAAGGGTATGATGTCTGATGCTTGAGCAGAAACAAACACTACTACAAAAAGGCTAATACTGGACGCCTCATCATAGATGATTTACAAAAACCATTAGTATTAAATATAATCACACACAGTTTTAGTTTAGCGACCATCTATGTTACTAGCTGCGCTAAAAACCATCTATGAAAAGGTAATATCACAGATGATTCATGTTGAAGACCGTATGTGAAGTATCACAAACAATTCATATTGAAGAACCGTCTGTGATATTACTAAATTCACAGACAGTTATTTATTGGAATCGTATGTAATGAGAAACAACTGGTTAGTTGATTCTGACCAGTTCCTTGGGATTGATCTTTTAAAGTGGTCAAAGTTGATCTCCAACATAAGAAAGTAGAAGATATGTAATTCGGTTGGCACCTTGTTCCGTATGTGTAACTTCACTGTCTTTGATGTGTAACTTCCGATCAACAGAAGAAAGTAGAAGTACACTTCACTTGATCAGAAGTTACATATCATAGATAGTGAAGTGCTCACTTGATCATAGGGATATGTAATCTAGTAGGCACCTTATTTCTTGAAGACTTCAAATTCATAGACCAAACTGACTTTTTGACCACCTTAATTGAAGTCATCCATGTATTTTGTTCTTTCCACGGTGGTCGAAAAGTTAATTTATTCCATGAATTTTGCCTTACTAGAAGGGTATAGAGATAAGAACTTTAAGAAGAAATGGAAGTAAGAAAAGATGGGAAGTTTGTGAGTGATTTTTTCTTAGTTCTGTCGTTGTGATGGTTATTTATAGGCCAACAGGTTGTGGCAAGATAAAATGAATAAAGACAGAAGTCCGACGGATAGGATTTATTAGAATATGCTATTAATAAATCATTGGTAACCAAAGCATCACAGTCTTTTCAGGAATTATTTTTCATAAATACGGTTGACACTCCTTTTCCTATCTTCTCAGGGAAAGTAATTATATATTTACAACTCAAGCTGGTTTTTAATAAGAACCATCTGTGATTACAGACGTCATTGACAGTTTTGAATAAGAACCGTCTGTGATTACATACATCACAGATGGTTTTAAAATATAACGGTTTGTGATAATTCAATGTTTTGACTCCCGCGCGATGCGTCTCTTCGTCTCGCGTGCCGACGTTACAATGCGTCTTTTCGTCTCGCGATTGCGTCTCTTCATCTCATGCGCCAGTGTTACTCCTTGTTTTATAAGAATGATCATCACGCGCCATGGTGAGGATGCACGGTATTGGTTAATACGTACACAGCTAGCTAGTATCGTTGATCGCGCACCATGGTGAGCACGCGGAGCATGACGGCGAGACCAAGGCGAGGAGGTCGACGATCGCCGTCACTCTTCCTCATGAGTCATCATCGACATCGTCGGTCGCATGGCCGCGAGCTCTCCTCAGCCCATGGTTGACCTCTATAGCCTACGGGCCACATGCAAGGCCATGTACAAGGCATCCAAGGAGCACGTCGTGGGGAGGCATGTGGCGCTGGAGCGGGAGGAGGCGATGAAGTGATTGGACAACGACCTAGCCGGTGCCGACAACCCGGAGGCCTGCTTCATCATCGGCCTCACGCTCGTCTTCGTGCACCAAGACATACAGCGTGGCCTTGACAGCCGCAAACAGGGGGCCATCGCTAGCCACAAGACTACGGCCTACGTGTTCGGCCTCCTCCTCTACACGGCCGACGAGGCGCATGACGTTGGGAAGCACTATATCAACTAGGTAGAGGGTGAGCCGGCCAACGACGGGTGCGAGACGGCCAAGTGGGCCAACCGGGAATGCAGCGACGTGGAACAAGATGGCCAAGCCATAGGGCCAGGTGTTGGCGCTGCCGAAGGACAGCCAACGGTGCACGAGCACCGAATGCGGTGTGACGGTAGGGTGGGATGACTACGTTGTCTTCTGCAGCGACAGCTGTAGGATTAGGCATGAGTACGCTAAGTTCTTTGCAAAGATGTCGAACTACTTGAAGTAAAGCATATTGTCGTAAAATTAGCAGTTTTAGCATAGTTTTAGCAAATATTCAGATATAATTCCTCGCTATTTTTGTCAATATTCTTCACTAATTAAATATGACAACTGCAAATCAGACTTTGAGCTCAAACTAAAGCTCTAATAATATGTGAATGTGTCATATGTTTTGAATTTGCATTTATGTATATGAGAATGTTTATTATCACAGACTTTTATTTATTGGAACTGTCTATGATGTGTATTTATCATAGACGGTTCTAGTTTAAAATAGTCTGTGATGTGTACTTATCATAGATGGTTCTACTTTAGAACCGTCTGTGATTTACAACCCTATTTATATTTGGACTCTAGGGTTTTCTCGCACCTCCCACTCAAATAATTAAGTTTCTCCTCCCCTGAGCCTGTCACCGCCTCATCCCCCGAGCCCACTACCTCCTCCCGGGGCATGACCCGCCGCCTCCCTGAACCTAGCGCCCCTCCTCCCCTCCCTGAGACCATCGCCGTCGTCCTCGACATCGCCTCCTCCTCGAGCCCGGTGCGCTTCCTCCCCGAGCCTGAGCACGCGTCGCCTGCTCCTCGAGCCTGGCGCGCCTCTGAGGTGCTAGTTGTATTTCAATCTATCTTGACTAGCACTGGGAGACTTGGTATTGTGTTGGGCTTTGGTAATTGCTTGATGAGGATAATTGTCATATTATGAAATTGAAGTGGTAGCAATGTAAGACTTGGGCTGTTTGGATTGCTTCTCATTATCAATTTGTACTAAGCAGCTAGTTCTGATATTTTTTGTTTTCAGTTGAAACTGGACAGAATTTGTGTTTTGTACTTTTGCTGGTTTACTAATGGCAGATTGGCTATTTTATTGAGATTAGTGATTCTATCCAGTATTTGAGATTAGTGATTCTGTTCAGTTTTCATTTAACTGGCTACTAACTGGCTAATATGATAATAGAGCATTTCTGCACACTGTTAGTTGAACGACATTCTGGTGACTAAAAGTACAAAACTGTTGTTTTATAAGTTATTTCTTGGCATTCCAGTGAAGCATTATTTGAGCTCAAAAGTTTGATTTATTGTTATCACATTAATTGATAAAGAATATTGGCAAGTATCGAGAAGGCCACGATTACATCTTGTGCAACTCTACATCTGAAAGCAATCATAAACATTCAAAACTGAGCAATTTATCCTGGTTAATTGACTTACAGAAATTACATGTTTATATGTTATCTTGGTCAATTATTTCCCCAAACTCGCACCCCTCCTTCCCCGAGCCTGGCATGCCTCCTCCCTTGCATCCGATGGTCCTACCATTCCATTCCTGATCTCTTCTCTATAAAATCTCCAAGCAGCGGCTACTTGTGCCTTTAAAACCGGCTTCATATATATAGTTCGTAGCCCCTTGTTAGCTAACTCGAGACCTGAATTCAGCTAGCTAGCTCGCTTCTTGGGCTAAGCTTCAGTTCTACTGCTATTACTTCTGAGGTTGTGGTTTAGGAGGATTCTACGAGCACTTGGAGTATTGGCATGAGGCAAATCACACAATCCAGTGTGTTAGGTACGATGAAGTAGGTCGTGGTTCACCTGCGTTGAGGATGAACGCCTAAGGAGCGAGCTAACTAGCTGAATTCAGGCCTTGAGTTAGCTAAAAAGAGGCAACAAACTATGTATATATATATGAAGCCGATTTTAAAGGCACAATCAGCCACTGCTTATAGATTTTACAGAGAAACAACTAACACAGACAGTTCCTTAGGACAAACCATCTGTGATACATCAGCTATCACAGACGATTTTATCTACAAACCGTCTGTGATACATAAGCTATCACAGATGATTTCATCTACAAAATCGTCGTGATACATCAATTATCACATACGGTTATGCGTTAATAACCGTTTGTGATAGTCTGTATCACAGAGGGTTTGAAAACCGTCTGTGATGACCTCATGTCATTACTGACCCATAAAGTCATACGGCTCACGAAACCGTCTGTGATGACCTTTTCTGCAGTAGCGAAATATATACTAAATGTTACTACTGTTGGTGATATGCTCTAGAGGCAATCATAGAGATGATTATATCACGTCTATGTTTATGAGTTATTGAATAAATGTTATTATGTTCCTTGAATAAAATATCAATTATAAAGATTAACAAGTATGTCACTTGTTGGTGAAGCTCTTTAACTTATATGATGTCATTCTAAATGCATCTCTGGTCGGATGCCACTAGTCGAAACACTAGTGACTTATCGATCAGCACATGTATTGATTGATGATCATATTTTACCAGTCATGGATATAGGGATATCAAATCAATAATGTGAACACATGTTAGAGAACATGGTGTTGGATCGACCCACCTTGAGACACCATTGAGATTGTTATGATTTTATGTGTCATCAATTGGTCTCAAGCAATGATGATGCGTAATCCTTAAACCTGAGATCAGCATTGTTTCCTACATGAGTAATAGTACACTTAGGGGTTGCCAAACACTACTCTATAACTAGTCGTAATGAGTTACGAACTGGTCATGACTAGATATGAGTTGGTCGTAAGTGATAAGAACCTGGTTGTAGATCATATTACATTAAAGTTTGTTTGTTATGTCCTGCTAGGATCCGCTAACGATGCATGGTCGGAAAGATATTTCCAAGTCACAATCGATTACGCATGAACCTACAGGGTCACACACTTAACGGGCTGGAACAAATGTGTTCGGATAGGATCCATCATGGACTCTTTATAAGGAGATGCATGAGACTATTGGGAGAGACACACACAAATGACGTGAGTTGGTCCACAGAAAACCCTAGCCGCTATCCTCTCGAGAGTCCTACCATGCGAGTTGGTGCTAGCACATTGGTGTACGGTGTTCCATCCCTGAACATGTGGATTCTGTAGAGGCACTGATGCGGTTGCAGTTGCGCTCAAAGATGATCCTAACTTTGCAATGAATGCAATTGATTGCTGGAGGAGACGATCGACACCGAGGACGCTAGATGATCGACTACGACCACTATATCGACACGCCCGACGTTGGATCAGACTGCTCTGACTCTTCTTTCGCTGCACTACACGTCTAGTGGTAACAATCTATGATTTGTTGCTTGCTTGGCTTCCTAGTTTATGTGGTAGAATTTTTTGAATTACCAGCTAGCGTAGTCTACCCGTATCCATTCAACTACTTCTGATAACACATCCTCTTGCACTAATGACTTAACAAATTAATTGTAACAGCCCCAAGTTTATAAATAGTAATAAAATGCTTTATGAACAGTAATGAGATATTGTTCATAGCATTACTGTTCATGTTTACACTTTGGGCAGCATGTTACAAGTTAAAAACCCTCCTTTATAGCCAAAACCCTAAAGAACCATTCAAAGTCTTAAAGGAATACAAGATAAAACTTGTATTATGACTGGGAAGTATTGTTTTATTAAAGCCTAGATAAATTATCTTGGCTAAAAATATTTTTGTTGCATTTTTAGAAATTATTTGGGCTTAAAGAAAAATTTATTGTCTTTAAATAAATATTTTAGCCTGAAATAAATATTTATGTATTTTACAAAGTGAAAATGTGGTTTATAAAATTTATCGGGAAATATGTTATTCAAAGAGCTTACAATAAAAATTTCATGATTTTATAAATTTATTTGCTATTTTAAAAGCCCAGTCAAACCTTGGAGTATTTGAATAAGGTTCTGGTCAATTAAACCGGTCTAAACCCAAACTCGGCACTGTAGCGACTCGGCCTCTTGTGGTTGGGTCCAACCGAATCATTTTGGTCCGGCTCGGTCACGTTCGGGCGCGAGCCCAAAATCCCCGCGTGATATGAACCGTTGATCTTCAATCGAACGGGCGAAGCTATAACACCCCGCGAGCTGTCCACGTGTGCATCTTAATCTCCGCCGTTGGATCTTGATCTAACAGCGAGGTCAGTGTGTGCAATCGGACAACTCCGGATCCCTATTCAATCTCCACCGTTCGTTCTCGATCCAACAGCGCACCCCTTTTCGTTTTAAACTTAAAGCGCGCTTTTATCCGAAAGCCGTTAGATTCAAATCCTACGGCTTTTCCTTTTACCGCGTGTTATAAAGCCCGCTCCTGCGGGTGTTGGATCTTCATCGTGTGGTCCACATTAGTGTATGCATTCGGACGACTCGGATCCTCACGATCGCAAATTGTTCATTCTTGATCTAACGCGCCGCTTATTCCAATTTGAAATCGAGCGCGCGTTTATGCGGGCCTTTGATTTCAATCTCCACGCTCCTTTTTGGCGTGGGCCTTTAAAGCCCAAAATCGGTGGATCATTGGATTTCAATCGTAAGGTCCATATGAGTGTATGCAATCGGACCATCCGGTTCAATTTTCCATCCTGACCGTAGAAATCAAATCCAACGGTGTTGCGCCATCGCATCTAAAGGAGGTGACGTGTATCATTTTAATCGATCGTTGGATTTTAATCCAACGTCTCTCTTTGAAAGCGGAGCCCCGCAGCCCTTCGGGATTTCGATTAGATCTCGATCATCCGATCTAGATCGTGCGGTCCATATTAACTGGTACCGATTCAAATCATTTAATCTCCCTATTTATCACAGCCGCCCATTTCCAATCGGACGGTTGATATTCTTTTGAGCTTTTAGGAGGCGCGCGCTGCTGAGAATGACAGTGGTACCCACATGTAAGAGTGTTCTTATCTTCTTCCCTCTCTCTCAGCGCGCAGATCTCTCTGTAAACAGAGGAGAGGATTTATCCCAAAGTTTTTGCAACTAATTTTTGGGATAATTATCCCTAAATGGACACCTCATCAACTCTAGATCATTCCCTCTTGCTCTGTAGCTCAACATCCATATATAAACCCTAGCTTTTGCTGTTGCCATTGTTGACCGTAGAAGCTCATCCTCCATTGTTGGCCAGTGGAGTTCTTGCTCTCGTTCCTTTTGCTTATCCATCCTAAACTCTGGTTCCACCTTGCAATAAAGATTTGCTATCTTTTGTAGGTTAAATCGAGTTTATTTCTCTAATCAATCATCATCGGTTTTGAGTCTTTGGCTCCTTTCCCATCACGGTAAGTTAAAACCCTAGTTATGACATCTTGAGCATCTTAAGGACTTTAGAAGCTGCTTGTGAATCATTCTTTTGAGCATCAAGAGCTTCAACTTGCTTCAAGCGAAAAGTTGTTATTATACCTTTCGGTTTTCCATGTCATTTTCAAGACCTAGGGTTTCTCTGTCAACTTATCATCTTATTTAGGTTTTGACTAAACCTAGCAAAGATGACAAGTTGATCTTTCAATTCTTGTCATCATCTATTTTGACTTCTAGTTGAAATCTGTCTCTGTTCTCTTTTGTCGGCTCAACCGACAAAATAGGTTTTTCTTTAGCTTTTGTAATCTAACTAGTTAGGGTTAGACTAAGGTTGGTTTGGGATATTAATTACCTAAAAGATCATGCTAAGTTTCATTTATGAACTTTTGCATGCTCAGACATTTTTCCAAGAGTTGCAACTCGTCTGTTTTCACTCTTTTAAAATCAGCTGGGACTTTGCACTAAAGCCTAATTTCGTCTTTTGAAAATGAGGTTATAAAATGGGTTATTATCATTATTATGGGTAGTTATGGCTTAAGCATACTGTAATCATGCATATTTCTTCCATTTTGGACTTATTGTCGGATTTGGTATTTATTGGATCTTATTGCTTCTTTTAGAATCGATTCTCATTGAAGCAATTGAATATATTTTGAGCAAACTGAGCACTGCAACAGAGTTTATTATTACCAAGGCAAGCATCCTCTTTCCACCATATTGATCCCAAATTTGGTACAATAGCTTTTACAAATCCAGTGATATCGGCATGCTATTTTTCCAAAGTACAAAATGTGATCCACAAGAGTTAGCTATGACCAAACATGATGGATTACCTCAATTGTCACCATACACTTAACCTAGCATAGTATCGTATATCATAAGCTATATTTTCGTTTTAGCTTAGACATGCGATCTAGAGATTTTAGAGTTTGACAAGCATATCTTGTCAAACATGGGAATCACAATCAACTATTGTTATTTTAAACTCTTTGTCCAGTTTCTTTAAATCAGTCTTGTATTTGAAATTCAAATTGATCTGGACAAGAGGAAGCTAGTGATGGTGCTTTTATGCACGAGATTGGGTTTTGTGGTGGACTTGTCAGGGTTAAGTAAGGACCGAACTCGACTATTCAGTTCAAGTCCCCACGTACTTCCACATGCGATGTATGGGCGCTGTTTGGTTAAGTAAAATGTTGAGACTATTGAGTTGGAAACAGGAGAGTAAGGATATGTGTATTGACCTTGTATGGCATAGATGCTATGGTGCGAGGACTGTTTTATGCCATGTGAGCTTGTATGTCGAGATCGATGTTCTTAGGAGGGTGAGGCGTATATGTGCCTCGTCGCATGTACGATACCTTAATGGTGCCGATAGCATTCTACTATGGGTAGGGAACCCATTCGCTTTAAATTGTTTGGATCGGCATTCGACGCAACATGTGTGCCCGGTTAGCGGATGCTATCGATCGTTGTTTAAGCGGGATCGGTTCACACATGGGGTCCAACTCAATAGTGTTGGCTTGTTGAAAAATATCAAATCTTAGTTTCCCGGTCGAATACCAAAGGAAGTATGTCATCATTCGAGGCATCCAAGGCAACAGGCTAGCTAAGTCATGTGGGTAAAGATGTACACCTGCAGGTATAAACTTCGAATAGCGTGTCCACGGTCATGGACGATAACTTGAATTGATGTCACTGTATAGAAGTTTTGATTTTCAAAAATGTGGTTTTGGTTTATTTTCGGTTTGCATGAGGAATCATGCATCGCATCGCTTACTTTTATGTCATTTACTTATATTTTAAGCAAACTTTGATTTATTAAATTGCTTTATCAAAATTTAGCCTTTGTAGGTTAAGATGTATCGCTTTATGCAAATTTGAACCTTTATACCTTCTGTTGTAACCTTATGCATGTAAAAACTCTACTCCTTTGAATAGGCTCTAATAACCACTTTCTTTAATTAGTTTGTGTAAGACTTGCTTGAGTACCTTCCGTACTCAAGGTGCTATCACCTATTGTTGCGGTGAGGACGGTTTCCTTTATGAAGCACCGTTAGCGCCGATCGTGGTGACGCTTAACGTAACGCTATTTCTTTCCTCCACGCAATTGCTGCGGGTGGATGAGGCCATTGGTGGACTTTTTCAGTTTATTTTGCTTCCATTGTTGAATATGTTGTAGTGACCAAGTCACTCTATATTGTAGTACTAGACCGAATGTTGTAAACTTATGTTTAATTATGCAAATGTACGACTTGTATGTGTATGATGCAATGTTGTTAAAGGATATATATATATGCAATGGTCATTGATCCTGGGAACCATTGTGAGATATATATATATCTGGGGATCCTGTTTATTGGAATTGTTACTTGTTGAATTTATACCTTTAGCATGATCTTTAATTGAGGGACAGTACTGTTCCTTCCTTAATAATCATGTTACTGTATGAATTTAATTAAGTACATTTCCAATAACCCGAGGAGCCCACAGCGTTGGTATCAGAGCATACGTTGCCTGTAGGTTAGAAGTAGCCTGGCCGAAACAATTAGAGAGTTTTCTGATAAACCTATTTTCAAGCAGTAATGTATTTTCGAAAGCTTAAGTATGACATCTTTTATTCCTTATCCTCCTTAATGTCACTTCTTGCCCAACTTTCTGTTGGTTTATTTAAAAGTGAATTGCTTCTTATCTTGTCTTTTTGCCTATAGATGAGCGGTTGGTATTTGGTCAAGGAGACTCGAGCTGAAGATATTGATGGGTTCCCAGCCTTACTCCGGGACATGATGTGGCGCTCTAACTTCACCTATCAGCCGGAGTATGCCATTTATCGACGAGATCGAGGACCGTGGATGGAGGAGTACCGTGCCTTCATCAATGTCATCGCTAGGCACGTGGTGGCGGTTGTTCTCATCGTGTCCAAGCACTTGCCACCTCTCGAGGCTATGGCGATTCAGAAGTCGCGAGTAGGATGATGAGCCTTCTTCGTCATGATTTGACGGAATTGTCTCAACCACCCTACGACCACTTCCCAATCAAGGCCCTACCTCGAAGTGAACATGTTCACGAGATACGATTTGGCGAAGACCCCAGTGCGGCGGTTGGCGAGATGGTCCGCATCATGGACCAAATCCATCATTTGTCTTGTGAGGGAGCTATGGGAAACTAGGCATCGCCTTAACGAGGCCAGAGTACACGCTTCTTGAGTCAACATGAACCGCGTTCCTGCAACGTGCTTTATGGTGACAACGAGACCTCCGCCGCCGCCGCACCACCTCTTACCGACTTCTAGAAGTGGCGGGTGCGCGCACTGTTTATGGACAAGTCGTCAAGCCGGATGATCGAGCTTTCCTCGCACTCTGCGGATCGCACCTCTGGAGGTCATCGACCATCGTTGGGTTCCCGAGGCGACTCATTAGCCCGTTGGATCCTGTTGATACTGGTTCCCCTGGAGCTCATCTTTTGAATGAGTTTCTGGTGAACTTTAACCGGGATCTCTACGCTAGTACCTCGACGATGAATCCTAGTGGTTGAGTGTCTTTTAGTTTAGTAGTTGCCCTTAAATAAATTGTATGTAATAGGGCAGTAGTATTTTGTACAAAGTATGTAAGTATAACTTTCGGTTTGTAATCTGACATTATGGCCGACTATAATGTAAGACTGAACCAAATTTTTGTTGTATATATATGAAGTTTCTGGTTTGGTGTTAACTTGAATGCATAACATAACATGATGCATTATATGTACAGTATTTGTTTCTTTTCTAATTGCAACCTTGTTTGTGTTTGCCGAGTATGTCCTTGTTGTGTTGTTAACCATGGTGTGGTAACAGGATGACAGGACCTACTACTCGTGCGCAAGCGCAACAAGGGAGGGGCATGTCGACTCCCGTGCCTCATTCTCAAGGAGGGCCGACCGAACCCTCCGATTCGTGGTCCGCAAGGTGGTCCCCGAGGAAGAGGCTTCCTCCACCACCTTCGATGGCCGATGTGCTCATGCAAATTGAGCGCAACCGGATGGACCAGACGCGATCTTGGAGCGGTGCGCGCAATACTTCTTCTCCGTTGCATCAACCGCCGAGCAGAGGCCACCATGTGCGAGGCGATCTTGCGACTTTCGTGGACTAACCCGCCGGTGTTCTCTAGTTCTCAGGATCCCATGGAAGCTGAGGATTGGCTTCGGACCATTGAGAAGAAGCTTTTGATCGCTCAATGTTCCGAGAGGAAAAGGTTCTTTTGCCGATTATCACTCGATGGGCGGCTAGCATATGGTGGGATAATCTTCTTGCCATTCAGCCTGCTGGACATGTCCCTACTTGGGATGAGTTCATGGAAGCTTTTCGCGAAGCTCATATTCCTGAAGGGGTCATGATGATCAAGCAACAAGAATTTCTCGCTCTCAAGCAAGGGCGAAAGTTTGTGACCGAATATCTTCATGAGTTCAACTTCCTTGCCAGATATGCCCCTGATGACATTTCGACTGACCTTCTTCGTCGAAACCGGTTCTTGAATGGGCTATCTGAAGAAATGCAGATGGTTGTGGCTTTGCATGACTTCAGAAATTTCTCTCATTTGGTCAATAAAGCCATTGTGGTGAGAGTAAAGCAAGGCGTTGGAGGAGTCACGCATAGCGGCAGTGGACTTCTCGATTTATTCTGGTGGCACTCACCAAGGCCTCGTATGTGGTTGTCTAGACCACCAAGAGCACCACTCCATTTTCACCAAGGCAGCGGTGTTTGCCCTCGTCCATCTCCTCCCAATCGATCGGGACCAAGTGGAAATCAGCCCCGTCCTGTTAACAATGTTAACCCAGGGGTTATCTGTTTTCATTGTGGTCGTCCGGGGCATTATGCCAACAAGTGTGTGGCAAAGCAGCAAGGATTGCCTCCTGTTCGACCATATCCAGTGCCTGTGCGGCCAGCCCCTTCGCAGAGGCCCCCTATCAAAGATCGCTCCGGTCAGTGGGCATGTGAACCAGATCACTGCTGAAGAGGCGGCTGATACACCTGAAGTTGTTATGGGTATGCTCCTAGTTAATTTCAGTCCAGCTACTGTTTTATTTGACTCTGGAGCATCTCATTCTTTTGTTAGCAATCATTTTGTTGCTCAACATCAGTTAGATATGCATACCCTCCAACCATCTTTTATTATTCAATCACCTGGGTCGGTCTTTAAAACCGATCGATCTGTTTTGGGTCAACATAACAATCCTTGGGGTAAAGTTTTTAGCAAATCTAATTGTGATTGACTCTAAAGGATTGGGCGTCATTTTGGGTATGGATTGGTGTCCAAGAACCGTGGTCAAATCAATTGTTCCCAACGGTCTATTTCCATGACCAATGCAGACGGTATTCGAGTTGTTTACCATTCCAAAACAATTGGCTCTCATCTTTGTGCTCACCGAGTTGATACCACTCCTTCTTTGGAGTTAGTACCAATTGTCAGTGAGTATGTTGATGTTTTTCCTGAAGACCTTCCCGGTTTACCACCAGATCGGGAAGTGGAGTTTGTTATTGAACTCGTTCCTGGAACTGCTCCGATATCCAGGAGTCCGTATCGAATGCCTGTCAATGAGTTGGTTGAAATGAAGAAGCAACTCGGAGAATTGCTTGACAAAGGATTTATTCGACCGAGCTCCTCACCTTGGGGATGCCCGGCAATCTTTGTCAAAAAGAAAGACAACACTTTACGGATGTGTGTGGATTACCGTCCGTTAAATGAGGTCACCATCAAAAACAAATATCCTCTGCCTCGAATTGATGATCTTTTTGATCAGTTGGTTGGTGCCCGAGTCTTTTCAAAGATTGATTTGAGATCGGGCTATCATCAAATCAAGGTTAGATCTGAGGACATCCCTAAAACAGCTTTCTCTACTCGTTATGGTTTGTACGAGTATACTGTCATGTCCTTTGGTCTGACCAATGCGCCAGCCTATTTCATGAACCTTATGAATTCAGTGTTCATAGAGTTCTTGGATAAGTTCGTTGTCGTGTTCATTGACGACATCCTTATTTATTCCAAGTCTGATAAGGATCATGAACAACATTTGCGACTTGTGCTGGAAACACTTCGTCGGCATCGACTATATGCTAAGTTCAGCAAATGTGCTTTCTGGCTCAGAGAGGTTGCATTTTTGGGGCATGTGTTATCCGAAGGAGGTATCGCTGTTGATCCAAGCAAGGTACAAGATGTACTAAATTGGAAGCCTCCCAAAAGTGTCCCAGAGATCCGAAGTTTTCTTGGACTTGCGGGTTATTACCGTAGGTTCATTGAAAATTTCTCCAAAATTGCTAGACCTCTGACTCAACTCTTGCAGAAAGAGAAGATATTTGAATGGTCAGCTAAATGTGAAGAGAGTTTTCGGCTTCTGAGAACCCTCTTGACTAAAGCTCCAGTTCTTACTCTTAGGATGTTCTTAAGAGCTTGACATTTATTGCGATGCATCTCGCCATGGGCTTGGCGTGTGCTTATGCAAGAAGGCGAGTTGTGGCATATGCATCCCGGCGATTGCGCCCTCATGAAGTTAATTATCCTACTCATGATTTAGAATTGGCCGCCGTGGTCCATGCATTGAAGATTTGGCGACATTACCTTCTAGGTAATCGTTGTGAGATCTACACCGATCATAAAAGCACAAGTACATATTCACTCAACTCGACTTGAATATGAGACAAAGAAGATGGCTTGAACCGATCAAGGACTACGACATGGGTATTCATTATCATCTGGTAAAGCCAATGTTGTGGCGACGCTTTAAGAGAAAGTCACAATGCAATCGCATATCTTCTCTCACTAGGAAAAGACTTGTGTGCTGATTTTTACGCTTAAGTCTTGAATTGGTGGGAGCCGGTTTCCTCGCTGCATTACATGTGGAGCCGACATTGGAATCTCAGATTCTTGAGGCCCAGAAAACGATGCCGAGGTAGCGAAATTAAGGAAAATATGAAAGCGAGTAAAGCCAACGAGTTTTCAAGATGATCGCGGTATGATTCGATATCGCAATCGTTTGGTAGTACTGCGATCCCCATCTAAGAAGTCTAATTTTTAGAGGCTCATAATTCCAAGTTTTCTCTACATCCCGGGAGTACCAAGATGTATCAGATTTAAAGAAAACATTTTGGTGGAGTCAAATGAAAAGGCAAATTGCTCAAGATGTTTGTGAATGTGATATTTGTCAAAGGGTTAAAGTCGAACATCGAAGCCGGTGGTACCCTTCACCTTTGCCTATTCCATAGTGGAAGTGGGAAGAGATCGGTATGGATTTTGTGACTGGTCTTCCCAAGACTTCCAAAGATGCGATGCCATTTGGGTAATCATCGACCGTTTAACTAAAGTGGCCCATTTTATTCTGGTCGGGACCGATTTCAATGGCAAGCAACCAGCGAGCTTTATATTGCTAGAATTGTTTGTCTTCATGGTGTTCCTAAGGTCATTGTTTCGACCGTGGTCCTCGATTCACTTCCCATTTTTGGAATAGCCTTCATCGGGCTATGGGATGAACTTTCTTTCGATCATCGCTACCATCCTCAAACCAGTGGTCAAACTGAAAGAGTGAATCAAGTAATGGAAGATCTTCTTGAGCTTATGTGCTATCCTATAGCAAAGACTCGAGAAATCTTTGCCATATGTGGAATTTTCCTACAATAATAGCTACCAAGCAAGTATTCAAATGTCACCTTTGAAGCCTTGTATGGGAGAGCTTGTAGGACTCCATTGAATTGGTCCGAGTCCGTGAAAGATCATTCTAGGGTCCGACTTAGTAAAGGAAGCGAGAAGAGCAAGTTAAATGCGATTCGAGATTGTTTAAAACCTGCAGTCTCGCGGAAGAGCTATCTTGATCATCGCCGTCGTGAATTGAGCTTTGAGGTAGATGACCATGTCTATCTTAAAGTGTCACCCATGAAGGGTACTCATCGTTTTGTGTAAAGGAAAGCTCGCACTCGTTATATCGGACCCTTAGAATAATTGCCAGCGAGGAGTCGAGCTTATAAATTGGAACTACTCGAATCACTCTCGATGCATGATACTTTTCATGTGTCTCAATTGAAGAAATGCCTTCGTGTTCCTATTGAGGCAACTGCATATGAGTATCCTGATCTCCAACCTGACCTTTCATATTAAGAACAACCAATGCGTATCCTCGACACAATGGAACGCAGGACAAGAAATCGTACTGTCAAGTTCTTGAAAATTCAGTGGGCTAATCATTCTGAAGATGAAGCCACTTGGGAGCGCGAAGATCTGATGCAGATTGAGCACCCCATCTTTTTGTTGTTTAGTATTTTCCTTTGGATCAAGAAAGGAAAGTTTAAACAAAGCAATGTAAACAAAGATGTAATAATAACACTATGTTGTTATGTAAAGTTCTTCTTTGTTATCTTTGAAGGAAATCAAGACAACAGATGTTGAATTTCCTCATAAATCATTTTCACTTCACTTCTTCCTAATCTCTAACTTGTTCCAAATCTCGGGGACGAGATTTTCTTAAGGGGGGTAGGTTTGTAACAGCCCCAAGTTTATAAATAGTAATAAAATGCTTTATGAACAGTAATGAGATCTTGTTCATAGCATTCTGTTCATGTTTACACTTTGGGCGACATGTTACAAGTTAAAAACCCTCCTTTATAGCCAAAACCCTAAAGAACCATTCAAAGTCTTAAAGGAATACAAGATAAAACTTGTATTATGACTGGGAAGTATTTTTTTATTAAAGCCTAGATAAATTATCTTGGCTAAAAATATTTTTGTTGCATTTTTAGAAATTATTTGGGCTTAAAGAAAAATTTATTGTCTTTAAATAAATATTTTCGGCCTGAAATAAATATTTATGTATTTTACAAAGTGAAAATGTGGTTTATAAAATTTATCTGGGAAATATGTTATTCCAGTAGCTTACAGTAAAAATTTCATGATTTTATAAATTTATTTGCTATTTTAAAAGCCCAGTCAAACCTTGGAGTATTTGAATAAGGTTCTGGTCAATTAAACCGGTCTAAACCCAAACTCGGCACTGTAGCGACTCGGCCTCTTGTGGTTGGGTCCAACCGAATCATTTTGGTCCGGCTCGGTCACGTCGGCGCGAGCCCAAAATCCTCGTGATATGAACCGTTGATCTTCAATCGAGCAGGCGAAGCTTATAACACCCGCGGAGCCGCCCGTGTGCATCTTAATCTCCGCCGTTGGATCTTGATCTAACAAATGAGGTCGGTCGTGTGCAATCGGACAACTCCGGATCCCTATTCAATCTCCACCGTTCGTTCTCGATCCAACAGCGCACCCCTTTTCGTTTTAAACTTAAAGGCGCGCTTTTATCTGAGCCGTTAGATTCAAATCCTACGGCTTTTCCTTTTTAACGCGTGTTATAAAGCCCGCACTCCTCTGGGCTGTTGGATCTTCATCGTGTGGTCCACATTAGTGTATGCATTCGGACGACTCCGGATCCCCTCACGATCGCAGCCGTTCATTCTTGATCTAACGGCGTCGCTTATTCCAATTTGAAATCAGAGGCGCGCGTTTATGCGGGCCTTTGGATTTCAATCCTACGGCGCTCCTTTTTGGCCGTGGGCCTTTAAAGCCCAAAATCGGTGGATCATTGGATTTCAATCGTAAGGTCCATATGAGTGTATGCAATCGGACCATCCGGTTCAATTTTCCATCCTGACCGTAGAAATCAAATCCAACGGTGTTGCGCCATCGCATCTAAAGGAGGTGACGTGTATCATTTTAATCGATCGTTGGATTTTAATCCAACGTCTCTCTTTGAAAGCGGAGCCCCGCAGCCCTTCGGGATTTCGATTAGATCTCGATCATCCGATCTAGATCGTGCGGTCCATATTAATCGTACCGATTCAAATCATTTGATCTCCTATTTATCACAAACGCCCATTTCCAATCGGACGGTTGATATTCTTTGAGCTTTTAGGAGGCGCGCGCTGCTGAGAATGACAGTGGGACCCACATGTAAGAGTGTTCTTATCTTCTTCCCTCTCTCTCAGCGCGCAGATCTCTCTGTAAACAGAGGAGAGGATTTATCCCAAAGTTTTTGCAACTAATTTTTGGGATAATTAGCCTAAATGGACACCTCATCAACTCTAGATCATTCCTCTTGCTCAGAGCTCAACATCCATATATAAACCCTAGCTTTTGCTGTTGCCATTGTTGACCGTAGAAGCTCATCCTCCATTGTTGGCCAGTGGAGTTCTTGCTCTCGTTCCTTTTGCTTATCCATCCTAAACTCTGGTTCCACCTTGCAATAAAGATTTGCTATCTTTTGTAGGTTAAATCCAGAGTTTATTTCTCTGTCAATCATCATCGGTTTTCAGAGTCTTTGGCTCCTTTCCCATCCTGGTAAGTTAAAAACCCTAGTTATGACATCTTGAGCATCTTAAGGACTTTAGAAGCTGTTGTGAATCATTCTTTTGAGCATCAGTAGCTTCAACTTGCTTCAAACTGAAAAGTTGTTATTATACCTTTTCGGTTTTCCATGTCATTTTCAAGACCTAGGGTTTCTCCTGTCAACTTATCATCTTATTTAGGTTTTGACTAAACCCTAGCAGCATGACAAGTTGATCTTTCAATTCTTGTCATCATCTATTTTGACTTCTAGTTGAAATTGCTTCATTCTCTTTTGTCACTCAACCGACAAAATAGGTTTTTCTTTAGCTTTTGTAATCTAACTAGTTAGGGTTAGACTAAGGTTGGTTTGGGATATTAATTACCCTAAAAGATCATGCTAAGTTTCATTTATGAACTTTTGCATGCTCTATATTACTTTTTCCAAGAGTTGCAACCTGTCCTGTTTTCAGCTCTTTTAAAATCTGAAAACTAGGACTTTGCACTAAAGCCTAATTTCTGTCTTTTGAAAACAGTAGGTTATAAAATGGGTTATTATCATTATTATGGGTAGTTATGGCTTAAGCATACTGTAATCATGCATATTTCTTCCATTTTGGACTTATTGTCAGTTTTGGTATTTATTGGATCTTATTGCTTCTTTTAGAATCTGATTCTGTTGAAGCAATTGAATATATTTCGAGCAACCAGAGCCTGCAACAGGAGTTTATTATTACCAAGGCAAGCATCCTCTTTGCACCATATTGATCCCAAATTTGGTACAATAGCTTTTACAAATCCAGTGATATCTGGGCATGCTATTTTTGAAAGTACAAAATGTGATCTGTTAGTAGTTAGCTATGACCAAACATGATGGATTACCTCAATTGTCACCATACACTTAACCCTAGCATAGCATCGTATATCATAAGCTATATTTTCAGTTTTAGCTTAGACATGCGATCTAGAGATTTTAGAGTTTGACAAGCATATCTTGTCAAATATAGGAATCATAACTGAACTATTGTTATTTTAAACTCTTTGTCCAGTTTCTTTAAATCAGTCTTGTATTTGAAATTCAAATTGATCTCGGACAAGAGGAAGCTAGTGATGGTGCTTTTATGCACGAGATTGGGTTTTGTGGTGGACTTGTCCAGTTAATTAAGGACCGAACTCGACTATTCAGTTCAAGTCCCCATGTACTTCCACATGCAGTGTATGGGCGCTGTTTGGTTAAGTAAAATGTTGAGACTATTGAGTTGGAAACAGAGAGTAAGGATATGTGTATTGACCTTGTATGGCATAGATGCACCGGTCCGAGGACTGCGTTTTATGCCATGTGAGCTTGTATGTCGAAGACGATGTTCTTAGGAGGGTGAGGCGTATATGTGCCTCGTCATATACGATACCTTAATAGTGCCGATAGCATTCTACTATGGGTAGGGAACCCAATTCGCTTTAAATTGTTTGGATCAGGCATTCGACGCAACATGTGTGCCCGGTTAGGCGATGCTATCGATCGTTGTTTAAGCGGGATCAGTTCACACATGGGGTCCAACTCAATAGTGTTGGCTTGTTGAAAATACCAAATCTTAGTTTCCTGGCCGGCATACCAAAGGATGTATGTCATCATTCGGAGGCATCCAAGGCAACGGCTAGCTAAGTCATGTGGGTAAAGATGTACACCTGCGCAGGTATAAAGCTGTCGAATAGCCGTGTCCACGGTCATGGACGATAACTTGAATTGATGTCACTGTATAGAAGTTTTGATTTTCAAAAATGTGGTTTTGGTTTATTTTCGGTTTGCATGAGGGAATCATGCATCGCATCTTTATTTACTTTTATGTCATTTACTTACTGTTTTAAGCAAACTTTGATTTATTAAATTGCTTTATCAAAATTTAGCCTTTGTAGGTTAAGATGTATCGCTTTATGCAAATTTGAACCTTTATACCTTCTGTTGTAACCTTATGCATGTAAAAACTCTACTCCTTTGAATAGGCTCTAATAACCACTTTCTTTAATTAGTTTGTGTAAGACTTGCTGAGTACCTTCCGTACTCAAGGTGCTATCACCTATTGTTGCAGTGAGGACGGTTTCCTTTATGAAGTACCGTTAGCGCCGATCAGGTGACGCTAACGAGTAACTTCATTTCTTTCCTCCACGCAATTGCTGCGGGTGGATGAGGCCATTGGTGGACTTTTTCAGTTTATTTTGCTTCCGCTGTTGAATATGTTGTAGTGACCAAGTCACTCTATATTGTAGTACTAGACCCGAATGTTGTAAACTTATGTTTAATTATGCAAATATACGACTTGTATGTGTATGATGCAATGTTGTTAAAGGATATATATATGCAATGGTCATTGATCCAGGAACCATTGTGAGATATATATATATCAGGGATCCTGTTTATTGGAATTGTTACTTGTTGAATTTATACCTTTAGCATGATCTTTAATTGAGGGACAGTACTGTTCCTTCCTTAATAATCATGTTACTGTATGAATTTAATGTGTACCCATTTATGTCGTATCCTCGCCATGTCACAATTGTAAATTTTTGCCCTTTTGCCAACCAACGCAGCATATCATCACTTGATGACCTCCTAGTGAATCGCACCTTTAACCATTCGTTGAATCGACGGTTGTGCTCTCTCGTGATCCAAACCTCCGACTGGCCTGGATTCTATTGGCAAACTATGTCTTTGTGCTCGTCGATGTACAGGGACACTTTGGCCATGTGTTGCAAGACCATGAAATGAGCTTGAGCGTACGTATCTAGATCGGGAGTGATTGCTTTCCTTCTGGTGGTCCTGATACCCTCCAGTCTCCCCTCATGACGAGATAGAGGCACACCTATCGGTTCCACCTGAGCTATGTAGTCGACACAGAACTCAATGACCTCTTTGGTTGCATAAGCTTCGATGATGCTGCCATTTGGCCGAGATCAATTTTGTACATAGGACTTGAGAATTCCGATGTACCTCTCGAACGGGTACATATGACGTAGAAACACAAGGCCGCATATCTTTATCTCTTTCACAAGGTGAACAATGAGATGGAACATGATATCAAGAAATAACGGAGGAAAATACATCTCAAGATGGCATAGAGTCATCACCACCTCGGTCTAAAGAGCATCTACTCCTTGGGGTCGATGACCTTCTAAGCAATTGAGTTAAAAAAAAAATAACACAGCCTCATGATTGCCATTCGGACCTTGTTCGGTAAAATACTTCTAATTGCAATGGGAAGCATTTGTGTCATCCGCACATGACAATCATGAAACTTCATACCAATTAATTTCAAATCTTTTATAGAAATAAGTTTCTTCATGTTGGCAGAGTAACCAGATGAAACTTTCACACCATGAAAGCTCTGGCACAGTTCCTTTCTCTCGGCCTTGCACATAGTGTAGTAAGCTGGGGGAAGGTATGTTTGTTCTTTATCGGTCTTTTTCGGTGCTAACTCGGTCCTTATTTCATATCAACCAAGCCACGCTATGCGTTGACACCATCCTTTGTTTTTTCACGAATATTCAGTAAGAGACCAATCAAGCTATCACATACATTCTTCTCCATATGCATGACGTCGATACAGTGGCGAACTTCTAAGTGCTCCCAATAAGGTTAGTACCAAAAAATTGATTGCTTCTTCTAGATATTTTTCTGACGGGTCCTCAATTTACGTCCCGTTCTAAGCACAACATCGATATCCTTAACCATATTGTAGACCTCTTTCCCTCTAAAAGCCCTTAGAGCTGAACCGTCCTTATTTCTATCGAATTGTTTCTTCATCTTGCGGTATGGATGATACTTGGAAAGGAACCTACGATAACGCATGTACATAGTTTTGCGCGAGTTGTTCAGCTACACACTCTCGATATCATGTAAGCAGTGCGGACAGACTTTGAATTACTAAACCCCGACAAGTTACCAAGGGCAAGAAAATCATTGATGGTGCGGGACAACAAGACATGTAAAGTGAACATCTCTTGTTTGTACGCATCCCACATCTGTACCTCTTCGTTCCACAGTGTCACAAGACCTTCTAGCAATGGTGCTAGGTACATATTAATATCGTTCCCAGGTTGCTTCGGCCCTTGAATAAGTAGTGATATCAAAATGTACTTTCACTTCATACACAGCCAAGGAGGAAAGTTGTACATACATAGATTCATGGGCCAGGTGCTATATCAGCTGCTCATGTTACTGAAAGGATTCATTCCATCTGTACTCAACTCAAACCTTATATTACTCAGTCCTGCACTGAAGTCTTCGAAGCTCCTATCGAAGTTTCTTCACGGGCGTAATTAGCAGGGTGTCTTAGCTTTCCATCTGTCTTACGCTCCTAAGAGTGCCAACACAACAATCTTGCCTCCTTTCGGCTCACAAATAAATGCTTCAAATGGGGAATTACAGGAAGATACCACAACACCTTAGTAGGAGGTTCTTGCTTCACTTCGATGCCCTCGCCATCATCGAAGTAATTCTTACGCTTGTATCGGGATGCTATGCACATCGGACATACATGCATAACTGCATACTCTTTACGGTAGAGACTACAATCGTTCGAACATGCATTTATTCTTTCTACATTCATTCCGATTGGACAAAGAACCTTCTTGGCTTGGTAGGTGGTTCTGGGAACACGTTTCCCTCCGGAAAGATGTTCGCTAGGAGATCTAACAACACCCTGAAAGTCTTGTCAGGCCAACCATTGCTTGCCTTCAATTTTAGCCGTTCAAGCACAGATAACAACATTGTGTATTCCAGCTTACATGTAACGTCACAAAGTTTTGTTACCAAAATAAAATTAATAAAGTTACTACTTTATTGGATTTTCTGATATTTAAAATAGTTTTATTGCTTTTCTTGAATTTCCTAACTTTAAAAGTAAAATATAAAATTTATTGAGTTTTCTAGGTTTTTATTGGATTTAAAGTTGAAAAGGAAAATTTAATTAATTTCTTAAATTTTTGGATTTTAAAAATGGTTTTTCCTATTTTTAGAAATTAAAAATAATTTATGTGCAAATTAAAAGCCAACTTTGTGTTGGAAATATTTTATTTAAGTCCAAAATGACTTAGAAATTTCGTGAATTTTTTTAATAATTTTTTTGACTTTATTTGCTATTTTCTAAAGCCTAAATGAATTAACTGAATTATTGAAATCGCTAAATCATTTAAAATCGGAAAACCTCCTTTGGGCCAAAACTCCCTCGGCCCATCTTCTTTTCCCGCGCCTCCGGCTTAGTTTCCAGCCCGCTCCACCCGCACCCCTTTCTCTCTCTCACCGACACGCGGGGCCCACATGTCAGCCACTCTCTCTCACCCTTTCGCCATCCCGCTGCCATGTGAGGCCCCCATCCACATCACCTTCTCCCACCTTCCTCTATTCTCTGCTATAGGATCAAGGATAACCGACTAGAGGGGGTGAGTAGGAAGTTTTTAAAAACTATTCAACTATTTAACTATTGTAAACAAGATTGTGTTAAACAAAGCTTACTAGCATAAATATAATGATAGAATTACTATGCTATTTAATACAACTATGATCTTATGTCAATACTAGATACAATTCTAGCCAAGCAAATCTTACACACGTAAATTATTAGAAATGTAAATGCAGAATAGTAAATACAAGAGAAAACCACAATGGAGACAATGATGTTTCTCCCTTGGTATCGAAGACTTGTCGTTCTTCACTAATCCACGTTGAGGAAACTTGAACGAATCAAGCCGGCTCCACGAATTAAGCCTTAACCCTCGATCACTATCATTGCTCTTCCTCCTCTCCAGATATGGTGAGCACACAACCACTTCACAATTCATTGACAGGATTCTTCACAATCTTCTTTTGAAGAGCTCACCATGCAAAATTCCTCCAAAGCCGCCTAGGTACCAGCAAGCACCAAGAGTAATAAACCAAGTGTTTGCTTGAGGAAAAATCAAGTGCCAACAAGATCAACTAATAATGCAATGCACTTAAATACTCTCAACTACCTAAAAATGGGAATTCAAAGCAAATATGTAATAGACAGTGTCTAAGAGCTCAAGAGTATTCAATGAGAGTGAATATGCTCAACAACATTCAGCTAGAGGTAGGTGGGGAGGTATTTATAACCCCCACCAACAAAACTAGCCGTTTGAACCAATTCCCAGAAAAATTTAGTATTTGTGGTAATACTGTCGTTCAAACCCGGTATTACCGATTTCAGGAGTAACGGTAGGAACAGTCGCATTTAATGCTTTGAACTAGCCGTTACGGAAAAAGGTGCGGTACAACTGCCAACTAGAATTCGTATTACCGAACAAAGGTAATACCGCTCGGCTATATCGGTATTACCGATTTCCAAAGGATCAAAAACTCAAGAAAACACCCTCTCTGGAAAATTCATTCCGCCATGTAAAGCTCGGTATTACCGACTTGCGGTAATACCGCTGAAGTATTGCGGTCATATCATTTTCATGTTTCAAGAAAAAGCTCCCAAAACATATTCTCTTAAAAAACATATCGCCTCTTATTTCGGTATTACCGACCAGCGGTAATACCACTCAGTACTTGCGGTCTTACCGATTTTGGGATTTCGACAAAATCATACAAAACATGCTCTCTGGAAAATACATACCACCATGTATATTTCGGTATTACCGACCTGTGGAAATACCACTCAATACTTGTAGTGTTACCGATGTTTCTGAACAGTTTTTCAAAGGCACAAACAAATGCAATGCATGACTCCTAGTTGATCAAGATGGCACATAAATAGATCCTCAAGCTACTAGTTGATGAACTCTTGTTGTCCTGATCTTTCGATGAGAAGGATAAATTCCGATTGGATGATGATCAACTCTCACGATCTAGGCTACGAACGCAGCATGCATGAACCAAGCAATCGCTGAACTAATCACCAAGTCGTTATCAACAGCGCCAAAGACCCAATTGACCTGATCACGAGGATCAATTCCTGTAAGCAATCGAAAAACAAGCAAGAATAAAGTAACAAGCAATCGGAATTGCAAATATATGATTGAGTTCAAAAGGTGGGATTCCGTAGAGGTTCTTTACGATTGGTCTAGTCGACACAAGCGAAGAACATGAGTTTTCACAATAGAGAAACTAAGCAAACGAAATCAACCAAACCCTAAGGGTGGTGGCCACTATGTATAGGAGGAAGAGGCGAAGGAAGGAGGCGGCGTACTGTTCATGTGTGAATAGTAACCACATGAACAGTACGGGCTACCTAGGGTTACAAGGCCCATGGGCCCAAGTTGACTCAGAAACCGCTTCTAACTATTTTGGCAATCGCGGCACGCTCAGAAGGAATTTGGAGGTAGGGCCAGATCCGTTGGAAAGAGGACGAGATAAGCTTCTAAGTTTCTGGTTAAAAGAACATCACATGCATTAGGTAGCAGCATATTCTTATTAGAAATAAAATGCACTCCTAGAAATGAAGTTACCTGATGATTCAATTGATGTGCACAAACTCTTGTGATTGGACCTTACAAGTGCACCGGTTCAGATCTATTGTGAGGAGTGTTGGTTGTATGCATGGAAGTGATGTCCTCATCACTAGTCAAGACCCCTCTTTATAGTACAACATCTAGCCTATAAATCCGATCTTTCCTTCATATACCAAGAACGGTAAAATACTATAAAAAGATCCTTAGACTAAATGATACCATTGCCTTGAGCTATGTCAATCACTATCACCTTTGTATTGCTATTTCCATATCATCAGTCAACCTTTGGGACTAATCCTTCAAACAAACTTAGCACACATGTTGGTCTCTTAATACAATGTTGACATTAATTATCAAAACCATCATTAGGGGCCTAGATACTTTCACCTGCGCATGTCATGTATGCCTCCACAATTTGCGGCCACACTGGAGCTTCCAAACCCGGCCAAATCAACTCGGATTTCCGAGATTGTGATGGCATTTAAATGCCAAATCAATCCTGCGACCGATTCGGCCTCTCCCCTTTCCTTTCTTGCCGTCAATACCCCTAATTTCGCCTCGGACCGGCGAGAGCTTCTTGCATTCCACGCCGTTCCGGCCTCACCCTAGCCCTATATAAGACTGCCTGGTTCTGCCTCCTTTCACCCAACTCAACTCCCCAAACCACCATGCCTCTCCTTCTCTATAGTGCCCTAATTTTGGAGGTTTCCCTCGTCAACCGAGTCTCTCGGTTTTTCTTCATTTCTGGCGCCAACAAGGCTTCATCGACAGCCCCGACCTCACCTTCGGCATCACGTCACCGTCACCTACCCCGTGCACGCACCATCTCCACTAGAGAACCCCTGGAATATCGTTGCCATCGTTGACCTAGCGCCACCATCACTCAATGACTCACCGCCATGTCGGGACCCCAGGTATGCAACCCCGGGACCCTCTATGCATTCTGAACTAGTCCCATGATCAGTAGCTAGCTCGTATAGTTACAACATAGATGTAATCATAACCATACAGCCAAATAACGATAAAGTGGACAAATTAATATTACTTGGTAGCAAAAGGACCTTATGGTCAAGTCTTACAGACTTGCCACGCAGGGCTTAACAACAAAAGATAACTTCCAGCGGAACCCAAAATATCTCGTGGTGGACATTCGACATGCCCATAGGCAATCGAGTGGAGGACGCGACCTAGTTCGCATAATTCTCGAAGTACTCCTCTTCATAGAATTCCGAGCTTCCTAGGTCTTCTTTATTGACTGATAAACCAGAGGGCATAAAGCCGTGAGTACTTTGAATGTACTCAGCAAGCCACAGGGAAATGTATGCAATTATTATTCATGCTAGGCTTGACAAGGATAGCTCTATGTTTAATTTTGCAAAAAGCAGCATTTACAGTAAATACGGTAAGTAGATTGTAAAAGCACAATTTAAAAGATTATTACATAAGTAACAACTGTCCTAGAAAACAACAAGCGAACTTCCCAACCATTCCACCCAAACCATTGTGAAAGCTCCAGGCATGTCCATAACCGGGGACACAGCTATTCGAATAGTTTTTTACACTCTACAGAGGTTGTACAGCTTTACCCACAAGACACGACTTCTCTAGTTTGTTTGGTATCCGTCGATACCACCGCTCACTACATTAGGTAAGCAGTCTAGAGCACGTGACAAGGCTTTTACAAAGTTCTGCTTTAACCCAGCTCTGCTCGCTAAGGATTCGCCGTTACGGGCCCCCTCTTGCGCCATTCTGAACCCAAATAGAACCGAATCAAAACATAGCTAATTAATCGGCCAGGTCCACCCCATCCTGGACATGTGGTTTGGGGCGAATTGATTGCTTGGTTGATGCATGTTCATGCACGAGCTCAACTTGGGTAGAGTTGAGGCTCATGGGTTCAGTGGAAGTTGCCCTGGTTATTTGAGGACCGGCCTTTGAGCATCCCTTTGCTATGCCTATAATGGGCTATGCCTCGCCGTGCAACCACATGTCTCCAGAATGGGGCGTGGGACTTGGCCAATTAATTTGCAAAGTTCTACCGCGGTTGTTCCACTTTGATGTGTGGGAGGTCTTTCATGGCCTATGGTCTTTTATAACCTATGTATCTCACTGGCGCAAGAGGGGGCTTTCCAACGGATTTCTATCCAATGGAAGCGAAACCTTAGCGAGGAGGAGCTGCGGTGGAATGATGCATTGTAAAGGCCTTGTCATGAACTCTAGACCTCTTACCTTCGGTAGTGAGAGGTGGCATCGATGGGTGTCGAACAAACTAGAGGAATCATGTCATGTGGGTAAAGTGTACAACTTCTGCAGAGTGAAAACTATTCGAATAGCTGTGTCCACGGTCATGGATGTGCTGGCAAAGACCACTCAAAGTTAGACTTGGTTTTGTTTTCAAAAGGTTTGATAAATTGATTTTGGGATTTCTGTCCCATGGGTTTGGGCAGGGAGCCTTGTGACAGGAGGGTATCCTTCACCATCTTGATGATGGATGTTATCCAACTGAAAACTATGATTTACAAAATGAATTTTAATTATTGTATTATGCGTTGGAACCTATTACTTGTAATTGAAACTAAACTTGGCTTCATGCAAACTAACCCTATCAGCCTTCCTTTGATATATCCATTTATGCATATCATTCTGTTAATACATGGGTGTGACTTGCGAGCACAGTTGTTGTGCTCACTCTTGCTCAATGCAATATTTAATAGGAGAAGACTTTAGCAGCGAAGAAGAGGACCAAAGTGGTTAGGTTATGCCCTCCAGTCAGTTGCCTATGGCGTGCTGATGGACTGCCCTTCTTTTGAATCTTTTGTATTTTATATTCGGCCCAAGGCCGTTTTTGTAAGCAACTCTGTTGATATTGGTTATTACAAGTATGCGTGATGGATGTCACCACCTTTGTGTACTGTGAGAAGCAAGCACATGATCCTTAGGACTAGCTTATTTTATCACAGAAGGCTTAGGGTGATCCCTTGTCTCATGACCTCCCTTGGGCTGGTTATGATCTTGGGGTGATCTTAGACCTCACGTCCACTTTTAGTCCTCTTGGTGGTCTTGTAAGGTGTCCTGGGTAGTCTTGTTGGACCTCTTGGGTGAATTTATTAGACCACCAGGTGGCCTTGGGAGATTTTGGTGGTAGTACCCCGAGTGGTCCTACCGGAGCCTCGTGCGTGGTACTACCGAGGCCCGGCCCTACCGGTGCTTTGGGCAGTACTACCGGACCTCCTGGGAGGTCCTAACGGACTTCCTGGGAGATTCCAATGGTCCTCGCGAGTGCCCTAGGGTTGGGTCTCCACAACAAAACCCCTCCTCCTCCCTCTCCCGGCGCCTCTACCCTCCTCCCTCCCCCAGATCTGCTACCTCGACTCCGACCGGCCTCCCCCGAGTGCCTAGCGGCCCGCCCACGCCGACTCCGACCGGATCTGCCACCCGCGCGCCGCCATCCTCTTCCAGCTTCGACCGGGCCCGAGCACCACTGCCCTCTCTCCTCCTCCCTCGACACCTCTGCCCGTCCGCTCCGCCACCTGCCTTCGGCCCCAACTAGGCCCGAGCGCCTCCTCCCTCTCCACCTTCGGCTCTGACCAGGCTTGAGGACCGCTTCCTTCTCTCCTCCTCCCTCGGCGCCTCTGCCCGCCTTCACCCCCACCAGGGCCCAAGCGCCTCCTCCCTCTCCTCCTCCAGCTCCAACTAGGCCCAAGCGCCTCCTACCTCTTCCCTCTTCATCTCCTCCTCCCACCGCTGCCGTCGTTGATAACAACCCTAGCTGTCGTTTTATTTATTTATTTATCTATTTTATTTTATTTTTTCTATTGTAAATGAAATATTTATGTAATAATTCTTTATTGTAATTATTTATATAATAATTGTTTATTATTAATTGTCATTAATTACGTTAATTGCAGTCAATTGCGTTAATTGTCGTTAATTACGGTACTGATCGTCCATTGTGTTAATTGTGGCCAATTATGTTAATTGTTGTAGTTGTAGTAAAGTGATGTCAATTGTCGTTATTTATCATTATTTGTATTTAATTGTCGTTAAATGACATCAAAGAAGCCATTATTTTCCTAAGAGATATTTTAGATATTTTTCTGCTTGTTCGGCTCGACTGAAAGTTGCTTTTTCTCTACTACTTAAATATTGCAATTGGTGGTGGTTGTCTGTCGTCCTACCAGCTTTCTCGTTCGTCCAATCAACACCCGTATCACGAACAGACCAAATCAACTAAGGTTGTGTTTGGATGGAGGAACCATGATGAATGGGATCGTCCGGTTCAAGAAATGAGGCTTTGTAAGGGGGGAGGTTTTGTAACATCCCAAATTCTGTACTTGTGTTTCAAATGTAAGAAAATGAGTAGAAATTAAAACTTTTCTTACATCATGTATTTCCTATGTGTGCTAAACAATTGTTGTACAAGAGTATGGAAATACAAAGTCACAAGTCTGTTGATCCAAATCTTGATCCTCCAAAAACAATTTTGTCGAATATGTTGATCATCTTCTGGAAATATTTTTCCTTAGTTCTTGGGGTGGTATGTGATCCCTCTGAAAGATTTCACAATTTTTAGAGTTGAATTGATACCTAAATTAATTTCCCAAAGCTTGACTCTAAAATCCAAACCTCTTGGTCTTCACTGTTCCTCGCGCTTTGAGCACAGCTCGAGCCAGTGGCTCGGTCCAACCACCTAGCGCTGTCCCGAGCCCGTCTCAATGCGCGGGCATTCTTAGCCCTCTCATCCGCAACCAACCGCCTAGACCTCCTCATGTTCTATTTTCAAAGACATCCCTCGAGGACCTCCCCTAGGACCTCCTTTGCACCTTTTACAAAGACCACCCTGGGGCGACCTCCTCAGCACTCCACGACCACCCCTAGCACTTGGGTGATCGTGGGCCGTCCATCTTGAGATCTGTGGCTCAGACCTCCCCTGAGTGTTAGGACCTCTAATACATAGTTCTAAACCTGAGCCCTTAGATTTCAATCCAACAGCTCACGACCTCCCTAGTGGGAGCTCAGTGCGGATTCCAACCGTTACACTTGTTGACCAGTCCTCCCTGGTTCTCTCACTGACTGGTGGGGCCTGGTCATTATCAATTTTTGTGCATGGCAGTAGAGAGCAGTGCTTTGTCAACTCTAGGGCTGACAAACAGCTATGTGCTGCTAACATTAAATGTGTGGCACCCTTTGCTCAAAAGTCTCTCTCACACTGCTCCCATCATATCGAGGGTGCCCTAGCTCAGTGCACCCATAAGCTTGGCCCTGGTTCATTTTAGCGCTCGGCTATAAAGGAAACCCGAGCTTCTCCCTTAAGCTTCTTTGGATCCATTCTTGCACCTCCCACTTCTTTCTCTGCTCTTGTGCTCAAAACACCCGAAAGCTCTTTGCCTCCATTGTTGAGCTTTGGAGCTCCCAGGCGACCTTCGAGCTCCAGTGGTTCAATATTGCAATATTGGCTGTCACTTTGTCATCTTGGTCACCTCAAGTCTCCCTAACTTGTTTTGTTTAAACCTTCACAGAGGTTGACAATTTGGGGAGCTTGTTTTCGGGGCCGAGTTGGTCGTCTTCCTCATCTCCGGTGAGCACCACCATCACCGAGCTCTGCGACCATTCTTGGACCTCCTTCGTTTCTGGTGAGTACCTTAGTATTGGAAACCGGTTCTTTTAGATCTGGTTAGTTTTTCGTTTTGGCGTATTTAGCCTCCTTTGGTCATCTCAGGCCAGCCGCCGTAGGATGCGCTCTAGCCCTAGTTTTCGGTACCTATAGGTTCTCCTTCTTTTTGGAGCCTAGCCGTGCTTTTGGTTTTCACCAAATAAGTCCACGTCGCCGTGGTGAGCTAAAACCGAGCTCATAGTTTTGTTGTGCCTTACTCGGACAAGTGTTGTAGCCTAATGATTAGCATTTAAGTTATCCGAGAGCCCAATCATTAGTGTTAAATGTTGTTCTTGTCGACAAGCCGTGGAGTGCGATTAAGTCCCCGACCTCTTAGTTTCAATCGTGGCCGTTTAGGTCCACCCCACCAGCATCTCGGCGTTAGGTCTCCTTGTATAAGTCTCTAGCTGCAAGGACCTTCCCGCTGAAATCTCGGCCGTTAAAGACCTCCGTGAGGTTAAATCCTAGCCGTTAGGATCACCCTCCGCCTTGAGGTCCTCTGTGCAAAAAGACCTCCTTAGTCGTTTTCTAAAACCACCCTGAGCCACCCACCAAGGTCCTCTTTGCAAAAGACCACCTCACGGTCTTTTGTAAAGAGAACCTTCAAAACTATCTTTGGGGTCCTCTTTGCAAAAGACCACCTCGGTCCTTTGTGAAGAAGACCGCAAAATCCCGCCTAAATCTGGACCGTTCAGACCTCCTCGCGAGATCTCGAACCGTCCGGACTCTCTCGATTGAACACTGTCGTAGGACCTCCCGCGAAGATCATGGCCATCCATGACCTCCTCGGTGAGATCTTAGCCGTCCCGACCTCCTCGTTTTCATCTTAGCCGTTCACGACCTCCCACGAGATCGTGACCTCTAGGACCTCTCCGCGGCTCCGGACCGTTAGATTTAGATCTAACGGGCTGCCAGACCTCTTCAGTCTATTTGCAACTCTATCGTTTTGATTCTCTCTTTGTCGTTCATCTTTAGATCTACGGCTCGGATCTGGAGAACATTCGGACCCCTCCGGATGCAATCTTGATCTAGGCCGTCCATCTCAAGATCCAAGGCCCAGACTCGTTGAGGCGTTCGGGTGGCCCGAACGTTCCATCTCACGTGGGTCATTGGATCTAAATCCATCGATGGAGTCGTTGGCAGTTAAGACCTCCTCAGTAGATCTTAGCCGTCAAAGACCTCCCTCCTTCAGATCTCATCGTCCAGACCTCCTCTCTTAGACCTCCACTCTAGGACCTCCTCGTGGAGCTCGGGGCCGCCAGATCCTGATCTGACGGCCACGACCTCCCTAGTGCGCGAGGAGCTCATTCGCGCGTGTTGTGCCTCCAGTGGTCGGGGCCGTTGGATTTGATATCGACGGCTAAGACCTCCCCTTGGCGCGATGAGGTCTTGGCGCCCAAGTGCTCGTGGTGGAGTTCGCGCGGGTGCTCGTGTGCCGTGTGATTTTTGATCAACAGCCCACGACCTCCCCAGTTTTCGTTGGCTTTTTAGATTTAGTTCCCGAGAGCTTTTATTTGCACATATTAATTGTTTTAAACTTCAAAAATGCATATCTTTTTCTCTGTAGTTCCAAATTTAACAAACTAAAGTTCTACAAATGCATCTGTTAAAGTACTTTAGCATAACCCATGTTTTAAAGTGGTCTTTAATCCTGAGATTAACCATGTCTTAGTGTTATAACTTAGAAAAATCATAACTAAATCATTTTAACTCCAATTAAGATGAAACCACTTGTGTTAGCCTTAGAATGTCACTAGCTACCTACCATAAAAATTTCAGCTACACCACCTTTCTAGAAATTTTCACCAAACAATTTAATTATGTGAACAGTAAAAGATTGCATTTTTTAGTAACCAACCAAATTGTTTTGATCATATCTTTTGCAATAAAAGTCCAAATCAGTTGGTTCTTGTTTCTAAATTTGTTATAAATCATGCTCTTGCTGCTGTAAAATTTTCAGAGCATTTGGAGCATTTTGGTTTTAGAGTCTTTTTCGTTTTCTTTGTTCTTATCGGTTCTTTTTTGCTCTTTCGGTAGGTTCCGACGATTGTGCCGTCCTTGAGAGTGATCCTCTGTAGCATAGTGAGCAACAGCAGCCAGGCAAGCAGTTTGATCATTTCCCATCCAATCCCATTACTTTTAAAGTCTAATATTTTGTTTAACTTCTATGTATGCATTGCTATTTTGTTGTTAAATTGATTAGTTAGTCTGCTAGTTGCATAATCTGTAGGTAAATAATTATCCTTTACTACCTGAGCCTAGGTTATTTGCTGTGATTAGAGTTCGTTGGATGAGCTCTTGTCACTTAGTAGATTTCGAATAAATATTGCTTAGCCATGCCTAGTTATCGGTAGTATTGGGCGATCATCGACTTAGTCGATGGTCTTGATCACACAAATACTTATATTATTCCATTATGTCCAATCCTTGTATTTTATTGATTTACAAATCAAAAACTGAAAACAAAAACTATATCTTGACTTGGGCACAATGGTATGTTGGTGTGATCTGTTGGGTGTGATTGGAATGGTGCCTAAGTCCCCAAGGACCGAGTTACTTGTGTCACTAAGCCAAGCGCTTATTGCGTGCTAACCACACGAGAGGGATATGGGACCTCTCTTGACTAAGTACTTTGGGAGGTGTTAATTATGAGCTGGTCGGTGTGTGTGTGTGTGTGTGAGGGGAGCATTAGCAGACCGGTTAGGCTGTCTAATGTGTCCTTCTCCCGTGGGTTGCGGCTCTTAATTAGCATCGTCCATTGGAAAGCGTCTTGTTAGACTTAGCCGTGCCCGCATACCAAAGGAAGTATGCTAACCGTGGCTGGTGGAAAGGCGGTCTATCGTGTGGGTACATTGGTACACTCCTGCAGGGTTAAAACTATTCGAATAGCCTCGTCCTAGGTTATGGACGTGCTTGGTAAGGTCGTGCAAGAACTAGACTACAACCTTTTAAAAAACTAAAACTTGACATGGGTGGTATGAAGGGGTACTTCATGCTATTGTTGTGGTGACTTGTAACAACCCCAAATTAGGGTTTTTATTTTAAATGTATAAAAGTATGAAAATTTAAAAAACTTTTGGTTGTATCTCTTGATCATGCTCACGGTTTCCAAAATCTTGTGCACAATTTTAAAATTTTGAAGATTGTATTAAAGTTTGTGTTGAAATTTTAAACTTTTAAATTTAAATTCCATTCCTATTTGAATTCCAGAAAAATGTGTGAATGGAAGTTCCTGAAAATAATTTATTAAAATACTAGTTTGGTTATCTTGAATTATTATTATTTTTACCAAATTTTTAGAAGTCATTTTGCCTTCACCAAAATTCAAACGAAATCACTAATGCAGATTTGAATATGATTTAATTCTAACAAAATTTAATATAGAAAGTGTTTGAAATTATTTTTCCTAAGTCCCTTGTGAACCTCAAAGTGTCCACAAAAATTTTCAGAATTGTTCGAATTTTATTTCTACCTCAATCGGCTAGTCAAACTTGTACATTTTTCGGTCAAAAATTAAATCCCAACCTAAACCCTTGTACTGTTCCTCCGACCGAGCCCGAGTCCGACCGGACCAGAGCCAACCGGTTCCAACCGCACCTGTTCGGCGCAACACCCTCCCCCTCTCACTTACCTGCGGGCCCCGCTCGCTAGATCTTCCCCTCCACCTCAACGCCCAAGGCCAAAGACACCGCCGCCGCCTCGCGCGCCACGCCCACCCGCCGCCACCTCGCCGCCTCCGCCTTCTCCTACAAAGGCCAGCCCGAGCCGCCTTAACCCCTTCTCCACTTTCCCTACTCTCCTCCATTTCCTTGTCTCTCCCGAGCTCCAATCAACCCACTCGAATGCCATTGTCATCCCGCCGTCGCCTCCAAGCTCTCCGGCGTTCGCGACCTCCGTTCTCCTCGACCGCATCATGAGGCGCCTGCACCAAGCGTTGAACTCCTCGATCAATTTGAAGGTTGCACCACAGAAAACCGCACACCTTGCTTCTTCCTCGGCTCCGGCCAAATCCGCCTCCACCGCCGCCGCGTCTTCTTCAGAGAGCCCCGGCTCAATTCCTTCCTCCGTGAGCATCAATAGACGTCCCCCCTATCATCCTCTAGCACTCACTTGCTCTCTCGTTTTCCCCAGGGCTCCCGCCACGTTGAGCTGGCCATGCCGCACCAAGTCACCGTCGCCGGCTCACCTCGGCATCCCTCCATCCTCGGCGATCACTCTGGTGAGATCCACTAACACCCCTAGTGCTCGTGCGCTCATCATTTTGATCGCTACTCCCCTCCGGTGCTCCCGCCCCTTTTCACCTCCACGGCCGGCCGCCGTGTCCTCTAGCCGCGCCGCCTCCGTGCCGCCTGAGCCCCAAATCCACCACCCTCATGGTCGCCTCCACTCACTGGATCCATTTCAGCCCACACCGCCTCGCCCGCCCAACCGCCGCGCCGATCCATGAACCGAGCAGCCGAAGTTTCTCTGTCTTTGCCTCCTTGTTCGGCCCTTTTAGCTCTGTGTTTTCCTCTCGCCGATTTCAAAATAGGATCCTCAAGCGAATTAACCAATTCAAGTTTGAAGTGTGGAGAGATTTTAATTAGTTTTGTGCGATTCGAGAAACGGTTCTTTTATCGATTATATGGGCGAGCAATGTGTTTTGGAAATCTGAATTGTCATGAGGCTATAAACATGATGAATTAAAACTGTATAAACAGAGAAGATTTTCTGGTGGTAACTAGGTTTATTTGTAAGCTAAAGATTTTGTTAATGCAGTAGTTTGAGTTGTCAGAATCTAATTAGTCTTTGGGCAACTATTTAATATAAGAAACCCAATCTGAAAATCATTGGTGGTGAGTTTTCAGAAAATAGCAGTGATCAATTAACTTGTAGTTATTGTCAGTAAAAGTGTTGGATAGAGAACACAAGTTGCATAGGAGAAAATTTGGAATGTTAGTGAACCCTGTTTGCAAGACCACTTTTTGTCTCTGCTAGTATCACTTTGATTATCATTTAGGTCACTAAAGTGAGTTAGCAATAGGAAGTTAAATTTTGTAGGGAGATGAATCAATAGCTTTTCAGTTCTGTTGGTGTCTTGAGTATAGGAGATAATCTGAAGCTAATAAAAATGACAGTAACCTTATGACATGATATGATAATGGCAGTAGTAGCACAGGTGATAAGTAAAAGGATTAGCAGGAGAATGAGGGTCAGTTATCAGTGAGCAATAAGCTAACAAGCATAAGCTAGTGCTTCATTAGGGTATGACTAACAGTAGACCAATACAAGTCCAATGATTATTTAGAAGACAGGTAACAGTGTTAAATGATAATGGGTCATAGGATATTAACCCTCTTTGAGTGCTTTCAGTGAAATATACAGTAGCTATAGCAATCAACTTAGATAGTTAAAGGCTAAGATGATATAGGAGAGGTTAGACATATGCTAAGTCAAACCGTAGTAGGTAATGCGATTAAGGGTTAGTTAAAGTCATTCATGACCAAATGGTATTAGGGTAGTAGTATGGCATTAACTTTCTTTGTAAGGGAGTAAGGTTAAGCGAGTAATAATATAACAAGACACTTCATAGTTAGGTCTTATCGGTAAATAGGAAGTAATAACTAAAATAATCTTGAGAGCATATAAGAGGATTGATTTTGACTGTATGATCATCGTGGTTGTATGCATAGAATGTCTAGTGGGAGAGTGTTTGTGAGTACTAGGTAGCCTGTTAAGGGAAGCGTCATCGCCTTAGCTTTAGACAATCTCTTCCATATCAATAGACCTTAAGCCCAAATCTTAACTTCAAAATTTGTAACCAATTCAAATCAACTCCTAGTCCAACAATTTGTGTCTTTAAATTTATCTAAAATTATAATCTGCATACGTGTTATTAATTATTTTGGCTCCTTTTGGCATTCGTGTTTATTATTGTTTTTCGCTTTGGCAGTTTTTATCGTTAGATGACGCTGATTACGAGAGTGACCCTCTGCAGCAAGTCGAATGTCTCGAACAAAGCAAAGGCGAGCAGTTTGATCATGTTAATCCCAGTATTTTAAAGTCTAATATTTTGTTTCAACTGTATGTATGCATCGCTTAATTTGTGTTAAATTGGTTAGTTAATCCTTTAGATGCATAATCTGTAGGTAAATGATTATCCTCTACTACCTGAGCCCAGGTTATTAGCTGTGATTGGAGTTCGTTGGATGGACTCTTGTCACTTAGTAGACTACGGGTCCAAATGCTTAGACATGCTTAGTATCGGTAGAAATGGGCGGTTATCGACTTAGTCGGTAACCTTGATCACACAAAATTACTATAGCTTTATGTTTCAGCATTTTTTGCTATGTTTAATTGTGAAAACTAAAAATGAAAATAATATGATTTAGACTTGGGCTGTGGTATGATGGTGTGATCGTTGGGTGTGATTGGAATGGTGCCTGGGTCAATTAAGGACCGAACATCTTGTGAGTACATTATCCAGCATTTCGCGTGCTAACCACACTAGAGTATATGAGACCTCTCTTGACCTAGTACTTTGGCGTGTATTGGCCCGGTCGCAGGAGGTCGCGGGAGGGATGGAGGTGGGAGCATGGTAGTTGTCAGAAGAGCTTTATCCTGAGTGGGTAGTTGTCTTTTCGGCTTTACCATGTAAGCGTATGGATTTCTATCCATACGAGCAGCTCGTAGTTAATACACAATATTGGAAAAAGTCTCGTAGGACTTAGCGTACGACATACCTTGAAGTGTGCTTTGGCTTAAAGGCGGTCTTAAGTGTGGGTGCGATGGTACACCTGCAGGTTAAAACTATTCGAATAGCCTCGTCTAGGTGATGGACACGCTTGGGTAAGCTTTTCAAGAGTTAGACTACAACCTTTTAACTAAAACTTGGCGGGTGAGTACGAATCGGGGATTAGTGCTATGTTGTGGTGACTATTGGGATAGTCACTTCCGTGTGGTTACTTGTATCTATCTTTATTTGTGATTATTTCAACGGTAAAAATGAATTGCAAACTTGCCTTTAAATGTATTACATTATTGCAAATAAAGTTGGCTTTATGCAAATGAAACATATGGCCTCCACGGATAAGCTGCATGTAGCATATGAATAGGTGCGCTAGTCCACACGTCGGTCTTGCAGTACAAAAACAATTTTTGTACTCGGATGCTTGCTTAATGTTTTTGTTGCAGAGGAAGAAGGTGAGCCCCAAGGGCTTCCTTTTGTGAGATGTCTTTCGGGTTTGACGACTAGCTTGGCGGCCGGTTGGTTGCCTTGTGGGTAAAGGCACACTAATTGGCTCTTTATTTATCGCCATCTTATGGCTTTTGCTTCCATGTGTAGTTTGTTATTTATCTTGTAAGTTCAATCTGTTGTATATTATGAAGTTTTGATATTGTAATATCTCGTGTATGGAATTGATGCTTGATTTTGTAGCAGGTGTGTATCTGCATTTGGAAGTATGCATATCCTGAGGCTTGGTTTATTTGAATTATGATGCTAGGGTCAATGAAAGGCTAAGCATTACAAGTCAAATAAACCGGGGTCCTCACATGACTATTGGGTTAGTCACTTCTAGGACATTGTTGTTCTCTATCTATTGTTATACTCGTCTCACTTTTATTTGAACAATAGAAATTAATTGCAAACTTGCTTTCAAATGTATTACTTTATTGCAAATAAAACTTGCTTTATCTTTGAAAATAAGTCGAGCCTCCTCCACTTAAACAAAGCTTGCATGTAGCTAATTATAGTTACGTTATCTTACACGTCGGTCTTGCAGTACAAAAACAATTTTGTACTCGGATGCTATCTTAATTGTTTTGTTGCAGAGGAAGAAGGTGAGCCCCAAGGGCCTCACTTTTGTGAGTTGTGTTGCGGTAGTGTTTGGGACGACTTTGGCGGCCGGTTGGTTGCCTTGTGGTAAAGGCACACTGATTGGCTTTTGTTTATCGCCATCTTATGGCTCTTTGCTTCATTGTTTAGTTGTATGTCATTTGGTCTGGTCGGCCTCTCTTTTGTAATAACTCTTTATGTTATGTATGTCTTTGATTTTGTGTTGTGCTTCGGTTCTATGTGAATGAATGGAATTGATGCATGATTTTGTATCGAGGTGTGTATACTGCATTTCTGGGAAGTATACATATCTCGAGGCTTGGTTTATTTGATTTGTAATGTTAGGACCAAGTGGATGGTTAAGCATTACAAGCCAAATAAACCAGTCCTCACAAAGTTGGTATCGAGCCATTCGACCGTAGTAACTTAAGCTTGGTCGTCTTTAGGATATTTTGGAAAACTTAATTTCAAAGTATCAAATGCTTTCTAAAGCTTAAGTAAATTCTCATATTTTATTCCTTATCTATCTTAGCTTTCTTCTCTCATCTTGCTCTAATTTGAGTTTTGAAAGTTGTTTTCCTCTCCTTCCTCCAAAGATAGTCGTTATCGATTAATTGGGTTTGGGAACCATTGAGTTTGGCAAATTGAAGTGTTAGATGCCCTCTACAAGGTTTTGAAGCTTGGAAGTTGAAGATTTGGCTTAGAAGCTTGGATGCAAAATCTGGACAGCAAGCGTCAATTTCCGGACAGCAAGCTCAAAGTTCCTAAATAGGGTAGAAAAATGAGAGGTTAATCAACTAAAACTTGTGGGAATGAAGGGTAAGATGTGATACTAGTTAGCTAAGTATCTAACACTTATTTATTTGGTTAAACATCGCTCTTGAATAGTGTTAGACTTGATGTAGGGTGCTGAAATTTTATCTTCTCCACCCATTGCTCGTTTATTCAATACGGGTTAATGGCATCGAAGTTGAGATTTGGTTTGGTGTTCTCCTTGTTGTTTTGGAGCCTCTTTGGAAGTATTTAAAGTTTTTATGCTTGTTATTTTTGGCTTTTCATTTTCATCAACTTCTAGATTTAAGGTTTTGTTGCTAACCCAAATTTCAGTGTCCCGGGATGGTGGAGGTACTCGTAGCGGCCGTGGTCGTGACTTTGGTTTGGATGAGGAGCTCCCGCCTCCTCCGACCATGGCTGAGGTTCTTCTACAGATTGAGCGCAACCGTTCAGAGGACAGGAGGGTTGTAACGTCCCAAAATTTGGCTTTTCAAAAATCTTTTGAGTAGTTTAGGTCCCTGGAAAATTTCACCAATTTTATTTGAATTAATAAAGCTTAATTGGAATTTTTCTAAATTAAAAATATTTAATTTGACTAATATAAACATTAATTAAATAAAAATTTGTGTTATTTGGCTTCCTTGTCTTTCAAGAAATTTTTGGGTATTTTCTGAGATTTTTCTGGATTTGTTTGCTATTTATTTGACCTCCTTGATTTTTGGGATTTCTTTTAATTCCGGAAAATCAGCCTTTTCTCTCTCCTCCCCACATGCTACAGTAACCCGCGCGGTACTGTTCGTCGTGCTCCTCTGGCCGAACGCACGCTGAGTCCAGAACGTGTACGTCTTGGTCTCCAAACTTTAAATTTTCATATCTTCCTCCACGGTGCATATAAAAGCGAGCCGTTTGCGCTCACGCGTCCGTCTTGATCTCCTCTTCCAATCCCCTGAATTGGTTTCCTCCAAACCGATCTATTTTCGTCGCAATCTCCAGAAAACCGAGCTCCAACCGAAGGTCTTCTCCGCGGCTCGCGCCTTCGTCCGACGCCCGCCGATGAACCGTCTGCGGCGTTGGCCGTCGTCGTCGCCTCTCGTCATGGTTCCATCCACTTCGCGAAGATCGCTGGAGCACCGTCGGCCATTAAAGCCAAACCGTGTTCGTCGCGTTCCTCGCTTCCTCGGTGAGTTTTTCCAAAATCCGACCGCGCCATCGCGTCCGGCTCGTCGTTTCCTTTCTGTTTTGCCCCTTCGCCGCTGCTGCGTCGCCTCCGGCCGCCGGCCACCCCGTGCGCACTATTCATGTATGCTACTGTAGCTTCATAGTTTCTGTTCCTGTAGCTTCTGTTGCATCGTTCATGCTTTGTCTGTTGTCTCCAGAGCGTGGGATCCTTTTGGCTTCCTTTCTTTTCTTGCTGTGAAACCTCAAATCTCTCTTTATTCATTGCTTTGCCTTCTCAGCACTAAAATCCTTGTCGTCTCCTGCCAATTCCATGCGTCCAGAACAGGCCATGCTTGTCTCTATTCTATTTTCGTTTCATCACATGTGTTCTCTGTTATTCTCTGTTCCTTGTGCAATGCCCTCTGTTCTCTCGTTGCTTTGCCACCTCAAGTGCCAAAACAATGCCACTTCATGCCATGCCGATGCACCCCCATGCGGCAGGAACAGCCACATGCATTCTCATGTCCTCTGTTGCAATCTCTGGTTTGTTTTCTTTTCTTTCCCTTCCCTTCCACCTGGACACACTTGCCATTCAATTGATTCAAAGCTATCCATCCATCTAAAACAACAGAGCACATCCTCTTGCACTTTGGTACCACATGCAAGTCATTGTTTAGTCTATCTCTCTTACATGTTGACCCCACATGTCATCCACCCAATTAAAATCCTAGATTATTTATTTCTCTCACTTACATGCGGGTCCCGCTTGTCAGTCAACCTTGGTCAAACCCTATTCATGAGCTTGGTCCACCGTGGACTAGCATATCTCTGTGGACCTGGTCCATAGACCAGTGGCCCACATGTCAACTCCTAATTCTATTTTCAGGAATTAATTTAATTCTTGAAAATCCTTTTATCTTATTGGTCCCGCTTGTCACTCTCTCTACCTTATTTCGGAATTATTTTAATTCTAGAAATCCATAAATACCTGTCGGTCCCACCTATCATATACTCATTCTTTTTCTAAATATTTTCGGAATAGAATATTAGAGAATATTACGTGAGCTTTTTCATCATTTCATGTGAATTTCAATCTTTCAAAGCCATATCTTCTTCATCCAATTCGATTGAACTGTTCAAGTTTCTAAATTCATCTAAATTCAATATCTACCTTCCAATACCATTCAATTTCAATTTGGAGTTTATTTGATTTGTCTTTTGAATTTAGTTTGTTTTGCGCTTTCTTTCTCGTTAGAGAAGTCCGGAATCGTCCAAGGAGTGAAGATCAAGCAAGTAGAAGATTGAAGATAAAATAAGATCATCATTGCTATAGCAAGGCAAGTTATACCTTTGATCATATTGAACCCAGTTTTCAAAATTACGTTGATTCAAATTATTGCATTTACTTTAAGTAATTATTTAAATGCTTTTGGGTTTAGCTATTAATCCAATTTGTTATATCCACTTTGTCTATTGTATGTCATAATCCTTTGTCACCCTAGATTGGTTCATATTTAGTTGGTGCTATGGTATTACCAACGTGGGTTGGTTAGATGCGAGTACAATTGCTTAGCCATGCTACGAGTCTCACATCTCATGTAAGTTGTAATTTATTAAATATGACTAAGTGACTATGGAACTTTGTGTAAAACTGTGTGCTATGTGTTATTACTTCGTGATGGCATGTGTTGCACTAAAACCAAGCTGGGTGGTAAAGGATTTGGGTGAGGCAAGTGGTGGAGCGTGTGACATGGTGGACTATGTGACGGCTTGATAATCTTTGTGATCTAGTTAGAAAATGGAAGTCTTGCCTTGGTCAATTAAGGACTTAACTTTGTGCGTCATTGGTGAGCCTTCTTTGCACCACATGTCCGATAAAACGGGCCTAACTTAGTAAGTTATGGAGTCTTGACATTGATGTTCGTGGATAGGTTAAGCTATGTGATATGGGTACTATGTGAATAAGAATGTCAATGTCGAGATGAAGTTTCGAACCGTTTTGTTATGATCGCGCGCCACACCGGTTATATCGTGTGGGTAAAGTGTACAACCTCTGCAGAGTGTTAAACAATCTATTCGAATAGCGCGTCATGCGATCATGGACATGCTCGGGATTTCACACGAGGGGTAGTTTTCATAAAACAATTGGGAAGGGACAACTGTGTGATTTAAATCATATGGCTGTGTGAAAGAATTTGATTAGGCTATGTGTCTTTGTGAAAACAAATGTTAAATTAATATTGTCTATTTGTTTTGAATTATGCTTTCAATCTATTACTTGTATTCAATTGCAAATGTTGTATTTTCGCAAAATAACCACGAAGCCATTTCCTTTGGAATAAGCCCGCATCTATACATTGCATTACGTGGTATGACTTGCGAGTATGGTTGTGTACTCACGCTTGTTGTAAAACTTGCGCCCAAACCTACAGAAATGGAGGAATCATCGGTCAACAAGGTCTACTTCAAGGATCGAGAAGAACTAGGTCGCGCACCCACCATTGCCCGTGGGCATATGGATGGGCTTCACTGAAGTTATTCCGTTTCGTTCGCCGCTGACTTCATTGAGCTATTCGCCTTACGAGGCATTAATTGTAGCTTTGACCTTAAGGTCTTTACTCGATATTTATTGTTATTTGCCTATTTATTAGTCATCTTTGTATATGGAAATGATATTTCATCGATGTTGCCACTGTGTGCACTAGCGTGATCCTGGACTAGTGCACTAGCGTGGAGTACCTTTACGAGTTCAACCACTTGGCTCGTTATACTCCATCTGAGGTGGCCACCGATGAGGCTAGCAGAGAAGTTCATGGAGGGCTTGCGAGGAGATGCAAGACAAGCTATCCATTGTGGGCTTTGCTGACTTTCGGACCTTGGTGGACAAGGCCATTGTTGCCGAGCACAAGGTGAAGGCGCTGGCGAGTCCCGCATAGCGCAAGTGGGAGGCCCAATGTGCATGCAGCCGGCCTTCCCGTCCTCGTGTTGGGCTGCACGGGGCCCGCCTTTGCCTTACCACCGCCGAGGCCATCGGCACGACCCCTCGCCCGCCGCGGCCGGTGCGGCCACGTGCACCTACGAGTCACCGAGTGGTTCCCGCGATCCGGCCGCCGGTCAATTGCTTTCTGCGGCGGAAGGGCATTATGCAAACCAATGCCCTAAGAAGATGGGAGCAGCCCTCGTCCTAATGGAGGGCGCGGCATGGAGGTGGTCCTTCCCAGGATCAGAAGGTTGTCCCCGCTACCCAAGGCGTGGGTAGTGGCCGTGTCAACCTCATCTCCGCGGAGGAGGCACAGGAGGCGCCTGACGTCGTGTTGGGTACGCTTTCGGTTAACTCTCATCCTGCCATCGCTTTGTTTGATTCAGAGCATCTCATTCATTTGTTTCAATCATTTCTTGCTGTTGGCGAGCCGGTTTGCTCCTTTGTTGGTCCCATTGCTCATTCGCTCTCCGGTTGGAGTTGAGAGTCGAGCTTGAGTGTCGGATGTCCCTATTGAGATAGAGGAGTAGGGTTTTAGCAAACCTCATCCTCCTCCATTCAGCGAGCTTAGATGTAATTCTGGGCATGGATTGGTTGTCTCAGCACATGGGACAAATCGATTGTGCCCAGAGGCTCATCTACCTCACCGATCCTTACGCGGCGAGTTCGCTTTTGCCGCAAGGTCCGCATCTCTTCGTGCTCGGCGAGGCCAGCTCGAGATATTAGTGAAGTCCCTACGGTATGTGACTTGGCTGATGTCTTCCCCGAATATCTCCCCGGGATGCCGCCAGTCCGCGACCTCGAGTTTGCCATTGAGTTGGTCCCCGGTACTGCTCCGATTTCGAAGAGGCACTACCGGATGGCTCCAAACGAGTTAGTGGAGTTGAAGAAGCGGTGGGAGCTCCAGAGAAGGGTTTCATTCGCCCTAGCTCGTCTCCGTGGGGTTGTCCAGCAATCTTTATGAAGAAGAAGGACAATACTCTATGCATGTTCATAGATTACCGTCCACTCAATGAAGTAACGGTAAAGAACAAGTATCCCTTGCCCCGCATCGACGATCTCTTCGATCAATTGACTGGAGCTCGAGTTTTCTCTAAGATTGATTTGAGAGTGGGATATCATCAAGTTCGGATTCGACCGGAGGACATCCCGAAGACGGCTTTCTCTACTCGTTATGGCATGCGAGTATATCGTCATGTCATTCGGCAACCAATGCTCTGCCTTGTTCATGAATCTCATGAATTCGGTGTTTATGGAGTATTTGGATAAGTTTGTGGTGGTCTTCATCGATGATATTCTTATCTACTCCAAGAACGATGAGGAACACACCGAGCATCTGAGGCTTGTGTTGGGCAAGCTTCGTGAGCATCAGCTGTATGCGAAGTTCAGCAAATGTGCATTCTGGTTGAAGGAAGTGGCCTTCCTAGGCCATGTTCTTTCAGCAGGGGGCGTAGCTGTGGATCCTAGCAAGATCAGCGATGTGCTTTCCTGGAGTCAGCCCACTTCGGTCACCGAAGTCCGGAGTTTTCTTGGTTTAGCGGGATATTATCGTCGCTTTATTGAGAACTTCTCCAAGATAGCGAAGACAATGACGGAGTTGCTCAAGAAGGACAAGAAGTTCTCATGGTCTGCTGATTGCGAGGAAAGTTTCCAAGTACTCAAGAAGCGGTTGACCACCGCTCCTGTTCTTGTTCTCCCCGATATTCATCGAAGCTTCGATATCTTCTGCGACGCTTCCCGTCGGGGCCTCGGCTGTGTCTTGATGCAAGAAGGCAAGGTAGTGGCCTATGCATCAAGGCAATTGAGACCTCATGAACTCAACTACCCTACCCATGACTTGGAGCTAGCCGCGGTGATCCATGCACTTAAGATCTGGCGACATTACCTAATCGGTAATTGTTGTGAAGTGTATTCGGATCACAAAAGCTTGAAGTATTTGTTTACCCAACCAGATCTAAACCTCAGGCAAAGGAGATGGTTAGAGTTGATCAAGAACTATGACATGGGTATTCACTACCATCCGGGCAAAGCCAATGTCATTGCGGATGCGCTTAGTCGCAAAGCGCATTGCAATGCATTGCTGCTCAAGGAGCCTCAGCCCACCCTTCTGGAGGAGTTTCAGCGTCTCAACTTGGGTTTAGTTGAGCATGGTTCCTCGCTGCCTTGGTTGTCTGACCAACCTTGGTGGATCGGATCAAGTCCGCTCGCGATCGGATGTTGGAGTGAACGCATCAAGGAAAATGTCAAGAATGGAACGACCAAGTGCTTCTCAGAAGATGAGCTTGGTGTTGTGCGGTTCGGCAACGCCTTGTAGTTCCAAAGGACATGGAGTTGCGGGAGTTGATCCTCCGCGAAGCCCACGATTCCGTTATCCATTCATCCGGGACCACGAAGATGTATCATGATCTCTCGCGAGATTTTGGTGGACCGAATGAAGAGGGAGATCGCAAGGTTCGTTCTTCGAGCGCGGCGTGTGTCTTCATGTCAAGGCCGAACATCGTCCGTGGGATGCTTCGACCCTTACCATTCCGGAGTGGAAGTGGGATTGGTCGGGATGGACTTTATCACTGGTCTACCCGGTCTCCAAAGAAGAATGATGCCATCCGGGTGGTCATCGATCGATTGACTAAAGTGGCTCATTTCCTCCCTGTCAAGACGGACCTTGAGTGGGTCTCCTCGCAGAGCTCTACATAGCCCGCATCGTGAGTTTGCATGGTGTGCCAAAGACAATTGTGTCAGATCGTGGTTCGTTGTTCACATCTCGATTTTGGCATAGCCTGCAAGAGGCTATGGGAACTCACCTTTCCTTCAGCTCAGCGTATCACCCCCAAACTGATGGTCAGACCGAAAGGGTCAACCAAGTTTTAGAGGACATGCTTCGAGCTTGTGTCCTTTCCTATGGGAAGCATTGGGAGAAGTGCTTGCCATTCGCCGAGTTTTCTTACAACAACAGCTTCCAAGCCAGTCTCGGCATGGCACCATTCGAGGCCTTATACGGGAGAAAGTGTAGAACCCCATTGTATTGGTCTGAGACCGGTGAGAGACCTTTCTTTGGCCCGGACTCGATCAATGAAGCCGAGAGTCAAGTCCAGCTTATTCGTGATCATTTGCGCACAGCTCAATCCAGGCAGAAGAGCTATGCGGATCGTCGTCGTCGTGAATTGAGCTTTGAGCCCAATGACTTCGTCTATGTCAAGGTTTCTCCGCTGAAAGGTCACCAGCATTTTGGTGTCAAGGGCAAGTTAGCTCCTCGATATGTCGGTCCCTACCGCGTCATCGAGAAGAAGGGAGTTGTTGCCTACAAGTTGGAGTTGCCTGCCGCACTTGCGGGGGTACATGATGTGTTCCATGTGTCCCAGCTAAAGAAGTGCCTCCGTGTTCCAACCGAGAAGCTCGTTGGAAACTCTTAATGTCGGGAGGATTTGACCTCACCATGAGCATCTGTTCGCATCCTTGAAGAAGCCGAGCGAAAAACTAGGAATCGTTCCATTAAGTTCCTTAAGGTTCGGTGGTCGAATCATTCGAGGATGAAGCTACAGGAGCGAGAAGATCGTCTCGTGCTGCACTACCCTCTTTCTTTTCCGAGTGAGACAAATCTCGGACGAGATTTTGTAAGGGGAGGTTTTGTAACATCCCAAATTACGTACTTGTGTTTCAAATGTAAGAAAATGAGTAGAAATTAAAACTTTTCTTACATCATGTATTTCTGTGTGTGCTAAACAATTGTTGTACAAGAGTATGGAAATACAAAGTCACAAGTCTGTCGATCCAAATCTTGATCCTCAAAAACAATTTTGTCGAATATGTTGATCATCTTCTGAAATATTTTCCTTAGTTCTTGGGGTGGTATGTGATCCCTCGAAAAATTTCACAATTTTAGAGTTGAATTGATACCTAAATTAATTTCCCAAAGCTTGACTCTAAAATCCAAACCTCTTTGGTCTTCACTTCCTCGGCGCAAGACTGAGCACTGGCTCGAGCAGTGGCTCGGTCCAACCACCTAGCGCTGTCCCGAGCCGTCTCAATGCGGGCATTCTTAGCCCTCTCATCCGCATCCAACCGCCTAGACCTCCTCATGTTCTATTTTCAAAGACAACCTCGAGGACCTCCCTAGGACCTCCTTTGCACCTTTGCAAAGACCACCTGGGCGACCTCCTCGGCCCTCCACGACCACCCCTAGCACTTGGGTGATCGTGGGCCGTCCATCTTGAGATCGTGGCTCGGACCTCCCAAGTGTTAGGACCTCTAATACATAGTTCTAAACCGAGCCCTTAGATTTCAATCCAACGACTCACGACCTCCCTAGTGGGAGCTCGGTCTGATTCCAACCGTTACACTTGTTGACCAGTCCTCCTGGTTCTCTCACCGACCGTGGGGCCTGGTCATTATCAATTTTTGTGCATGGCGGTAGAAGCAAATGCCTTGTCAACTCTAGGGTGACAAGCGGCTATGTGCCGCCAACATTAAATGTGTGGCGACCCTTTTGCTCAAAAGTCTCTCTGTCACTGCTCCCATCATATCGAGGGTGCCTAGCTCAGTGCACCCATAAGCAGGCCCTGGTTCATTTTAGCGCTCGGCTATAAAGGAAACCCAAGCTTCTCCTTAAGCTTCTTTGGATCCATTCTTGCACCTCCACTTCTTTCTCTCGCTCTTGTGCTCAAAACACAAAGCTCTTTGCCTCCATTGTTGAGCTTTGGAGCTCCCGAGCGACCTTCGAGCTCCAGTGGTTCAATATTGCAATATTGGCTGTCACTTTGTCATCTTGGTCACCTCAAGTCTCCCTAACTTGTTTTGTTTAAACCTTCACAGAGGTTGACAATTTGGGGAGCTTGTTTTCGGGGCCGAGTTGGTCGTCTTCCTCATCTCCGGCGAGCACCACCATCACCGGAGCTCCTGCGACCATTCTTGGACCTCCTTCGTTTCCTGGTGAGTACCTTAGTATTGGAAACCCGGTTCTTTTAGATCTGGTTAGTTTTTCGTTTTGGCCGTATTTAGCCTCCTTCGGTCATCTCCGGCTAGCCGCCGGTAGGATGCGCTCTAGCCCTAGTTTTCGGTACCTGTAGGTTCTCCTTCTTTTTGGAGCCTAGCCGTGCTTTTGGTTTTCACCGGCGAAGTCCCCGTCGCCGGCGGTGAGCTAAAAACCGAGCTCATAGTTTTTGTCGTGCCTTACTCGGACAAGTGTTGTAGCCTAATGATTAGCATTTAAGTTATCCGAGAGCCCAATCATTAGTGTTAAATGTTGTTCTTGTCGACAAGCCGTGGGTGCAGTTAAGTCCCCGACCTCTTAGTTTCAATCGTGGCCGTTTAGGTCCACCCCGACCCAGATCTCGGCCGTTAGGTCTCCTTGTATAAGTCTCTAGCTGCCAGGACCTCCCCGCTGAAATCCTGGCCGTTAAAGACCTCCGTAGGTTAAATCCTAGCCGTTAGGATCACCCTCCGCCTTGAGGTCCTCTGTGCAAAAAGACCTCCCTTAGTCGTTTTCTAAAAACCACCCCTGAGCCACCCCACCAAGGTCCTCTTTGCAAAAGACCACCCCTGGTCTTTTGTAAAGAGAACCTTCAAAACTATCTTTGGGGTCCTCTTTGCAAAAAGACCACCTCTGGTCCTTTGTGAAGAAGACCGCAAAATCCCCGCCTAAATCTGGACCGTTCAGGACCTCCTCGCGGAGATCTGAACCGTCCAGACCTCTCTCAGTTGAACACCTGTCGCGTAGGACCTCCCCGCGAAGATCATGGCCATCCATGACCTCCTCGGTGAGATCTTAGCCGTCCCGACCTCCCTCGTTTTCATCTTAGCCGTTCACGACCTCCCCGGGATCGTGGACCGTCTAGGACCTCCTCGCCCGACTACGGACCGTTAGATTTAGATCTAACGGGCTGAACCTCTTCGATCTATTTGCAACTCTATCGTTTTGATTCTCTCTTTGTCGTTCATCTTTAGATCTACGGCTCGGATCTGGAGAACATTCGGACCCCTCCGGATGCAATCTTGATCTAGGCCGTCCATCTCAAGATCCAAGGCCCAGACTCGTTGAGGCGTTCGGGTGGCCCGAACGTCCCATCTCACGTGGGTCATTGGATCTAAATCCATCGGTGGAGTCGTTGGCAGTTAAGACCTCCTCTGTAGATCTTAGCCGTCAAAGACCTCCCTCCTTCAGATCTCACCGTCCAGACCTCCTCTCTTAGACCTCCACTCTAGGACCTCCTCGTGGAGCTCGGGACCGCCAGATCCTGATCTGACGGCCACGACCTCCCTAGTGCGCGAGGAGCTCCTTCGCGCGTGTTGTGCCTCTAGTGGTCGGGGCCGTTGGATTTGATATCAACGGCAAAGACCTCCCCTTGGCGCGATGAGGTCTTGGCGCCAGTGCTCGTGGTGGAGTTGGCGGGTGCTCGTGTGCGTGTGATTTTTGATCAACGCCCACGACCTCCCGATTTCGTTGGTTTTTAGATTTAGTTCTAGAGCTTTTATTTGCACATATTAATTGTTTTAAACTTCAAAAATGCATATCTTTTTCTCTGTAGTTCCAAATTTAACAAACTAAAGTTCTACAAATGCATCATTAAAGTACTTTAGCATAACCTGGGTTTTAAAGTGGTCTTTAATCCCGAGATTAACCATGTCTTAGTTTTATAACTTAGAAAAATCATAACTAAATCATTTTAACTCCAATTAAGATGAAACCACTTGTGTTAGCCTTAGAATGTCAGTAGCTACCTACCATAAAAATTTCAGCTACACCACCTTTCTAGAAATTTTCACCAAACAATTTAATTATGTGAAGAGTAACAGATTGCATTTTTTTTCAGCCGAACCAAATTGTTTTGATCATATCTTTTGCAATAAAAGTTCAAATGAGTTGGTTCTTGTTTCTAAATTTGTTATAAATCATGCTCTTGCTGCTGTAAAATTTTTAGAGCATTTGGAGCATTTTGGTTTTAGAGTCTTTTTGGTTTTCTTTGTTCTTATCGGTTCTTTTTCGCTCTTTGGTGAGGTTCCGACGATTGTGCGATCCTTGAGAGTGATCTCTGCAGCATAGTGAGCAACGGCCAGTCAAGCAGTTTGATCATTTCCCATCCAATCCTATTACTTTTAAAGTCTAATATTTTGTTTAACTTCTATATATGCATTGCTATTTTGTTGTTAAATTGATTAGTTAGTCTGCTAGTTGCATAATCTGTAGGTAAATAATTATCCTTTACGACCTGAGCCTAGGTTATTTGCTGTGATTAGAGTTCGTTGGATGAGCTCTTGTCACTTAGTAGATTTCGAATAAATATTGCTTAGCCATGCCTAGTTATCGGTAGTATTGGGCGATCATTGACTTAGTCGATGGTCTTGATCACACAAATACTTATATTATTCCATTATGTTCAATCCTTGTGTTTTATTGATTTACAAATCAAAAACTGAAAACAAAAACTATATCTTGACTTGGGCACAATGGTATGTTGGTGTGATCTGTTGGGTGTGATTGGAATGGTGCCTAAGTCCCCAAGGACCGAGTTACTTGTGTCACTAAGCCAAGCGCTTATTGCGTCCTAACCACACGAGAGGGATATGGGACCTCTCTTGACTAAGTACTTTGGGAGGTGTTAATTATGAGCTGGTCGGTGGGTGGGTGTGTGTGTGTGAGGGGAGCATTAGCAGACCGGTTAGGTTGTCTAATGTGTCCTTCTCCCGTGGGTTGCGGCTCTTAATTAGCATCGTCCATTGGAAAGCGTCTTGTCGATTTAGCCGTGCCCGCATACCAAAGGAAGTATGCTAACAGTGGTGGTGGAAAGGCGGTCTATCGTGTGGGTACATTGGTACACCCTGCAGGTTAAAACTATTCGAATAGCCTCATCCTAGGTTATGGACATGCTTGTAAGGTCGTGCAAGAAGCGGACTACAACCTTTAAAAACTAAAACTTGACATGGGTGGTATGAAGGGTACTTCATGCTATTGTTGTGGTGACTATTGGGTTAGTCACTTCTAGGACATTGTTGTTCTCTATCTATTGTTATACTCGTCTCACTTTTATTTGAACAATAGAAATTAATTGCGAACTTGCTTTCAAATGTATTACTTTATTGCAAATAAAACTTGCTTTATGCTGAAAATAAGTCCAGAGCCTCCTCCACTTAAACAAAGTTTGCATGTAGCTAATTATAGTTCTGTTATCTTACACGTCAGTCTTGCGAGTACAAAAACAATTTTTGTACTCAGATACTATTCTTAATTGTTTTGTTGAAGAGGAAGAAGGTGAGCCCCAAGGGCCTCACTTTTGTGAGTTGTGTTGCGGTAGTGTTTGGGACGACTAGCCTGGCGGCCCGGTTGGTTGCCTTGTGGGTAAAGGCACACTGATTGGCTTTTGTTTATCGTCATCTTATGGCTCTTTTGCTTCCGCTGTTTACTTGTTTAGTTGTATGTCATTTGGCCGGTCGGCCTCTCTTTTGTAATAACTCTTTATGTTATGTATGTCTTTGATTTTGTGTTGTGCTTCGGTTCTATGTGAATGAATAGAATTGATGCATGATTTTGTATCGAAGTGTGTATACTGCATTTCTGGGAAGTATACATATCTCGAGGCTTGGTTTATTTGATTTGTAATGTTAGGACCAAGTGGATTGTTAAGCATTACAAGCCAAATAAACCGGGGTCCTCACAGTGCACCTCCTCCCCTTCGCCCGCGCCACCTCCGCTGGCGCTCGTCCTCTGCCCACGCCGCATCTCCTGCCACCACCACTTCTCCGCCTGCCTGCTCCCGATCCTCCTCCTCACCTTCCTCCTCTACCCCTCCGCGCCCGCCGCCTGCGTCGCCGACCTCCGCCTCAATCGCTTCCTCGTCAACCCGCCCCCTTCCCCGCGCTCAACCTCCACCTCGCGCTCCAGCAGCAGCTAATCTCCGTGCAGCACGAGCTCCGGGAGGTATCCATCGCCGCCACGGGGCGCGCGCGCGCGCGAGCTAAAGGTACGCCATCGCCGACGTGCCGCCCATCGAGGTTGGCGCATCGCTGTCATCGCGCGCAGAGGTTGAGTAGGTCCACGCCGACGTGCGGGTGCTCGCTGCCGCGCGCACTGAGCTCGTGGATCGACTCCACGTCCTCGGTGAGAAGCTAACACGCGCGCAGGCGGTGTCGGGCAAGGCCGATGGCATCCATGCCTAGATTGGAACCATGCTCCAGGAGATCGAGAAGGGCAGGTATTACTGTTGGTTCGTGTCATTACTCATTTTTAACTTTTCCAGTTTACTACTAAATGTCTGCTTGGATGATTCGTGTGTGAATTTTGTGAATGCACTAGAGCGCTCAATCACATGCGTAGCATAGTAAGAATTATGCATTTCATAGCTGCTCTTTGAACCTGTTAGGAAAACTGCTCCTCGCTGGCACTGACTCATCTCCTGGTGAATTAGATTGTAGTGGAAGCCCCTCTGAAGAAAACTCAATGCAGATGATACCTTCGCGTGTTTTCCAAAATGGAACTTCATTATTTCAAGGGTGCAGAATGCTCTGGCTTCTTTGTGTTTTATTCTCCCCCTGCCAATCCTAATATGTGCATCTAGGGGACAATGTGACATAAGCGACAAGTATCATTGAGTAATTATGTGTGACTATACGAAGTGTTAACTGCACTGTTAATAGAATCGACACATAGTGGGTTATTTGATCCATACTAAAGAACGAAATCAACATTTGTCAGTTGAAAACTGATGAAATTTTGACACTCTTTTTAGATTAAAAATTTGAATGTGAAATTCAACTTTAGTGGATGGAATAATTTTTCGTAAGATGTTCTTGTGTTGGGACTTGGGATGACTGGTTTGATATCTATGTGTGCAGCTCGGAAAACTGTTCGTGGTTCGGCAGATGATATTGGGTGGCTCCAACGGGATCAAAGCTTACCTCTAACTGATGATCGGATAGCCAGATTCTTGGAGATTCTGGACTCTACGAGGTTAGCAAAGATATCAATCTGGTTTTCAATGTTTGGAATGTGTAAAAATGTTTTTTATATCAGATGTAACATGAGATTGATCTCATTTGGTCACTTCATTCCTCGTTAGAAAAAATGAGCACAAGCTACCTGATTCTATGGTCTATTTGTTGGTTCCAGGTTAGTCTGCTACTACCTCGATTGTGAATATGTTGCTACCATGAGGAAGACAGGTGATGCTCAAGCAAGAGAATTACTTGAACGTGTGAGACCCCGATTTATTTAGCTTGTAATGCTTAGTTTTCCATTAACTCTAGCATCATAAACAAAATACACCGTGCCTCGGAAAATGTATACTTCCCAGAATTGTAGTATACACACCCTTTTACAAAACATTGCATCAATTCCATACAACACACATAACCAAAGCTAAAGCTTTACAAGCAAAAGACATACATAATAGTTATTACAAAAGAGAGGCCAACCGGCCAAGACAAGTTAAAAGAATTAAACAACAGCGGAAGCAAAATGCCATAAGATGGCTATGAACAAAAGCTAACCAGTTTGCCATATACCCATAAGGCAATCCAACCGGGCCGCTAAGCTAGTCGTCCACACTGCAGCAAAACTCACCAAAGTCGATCCCTTAGGGATCAACCTCCTCTGCAACAGATAAGCAATGCAAATGAGTACAAAAATGTACTCGCAAGACTTACGAGTAACAAACCTAGATACTACTACATGCAAGCTTTAATCGAAGGAGAAGGCTCAATGTTCATTTTCAGCATAAAGCAGATTTTATTTGCAATAGATAATATGTTAAAGGCCGTTTTAACAATCTGAATTTTATTTGCATAAATAACAGCGAGACAATAAGTAATAACATAAAGACATACTGGAGATGACTAACTCAATAGCCATCACAACAACGAATTACCCATTCGTACCACCCACATCAAGTTTTTATTAAAAGGTTGTAGTCTAGTTCTTGCGGGAAATAACCAAGCGTGTCCATAACCTAGGACGAGGCTATTCGAATAGTTTGAATCCTGCAGGGGTGTACCAATGTACCCACACTTCAGACCGCTTTTTTGCCACTAGATTAAGCACACTTCCTTTGGTATGCCGGCACGGCTAAGTCCTACGAGATATTTCCAATGGAAAATGCTAATTAAGAGCCACACGTATGGGGGTTATCGCCTAGTGGACCACCATGAAGGTCCCCACTAAGGACCCATACGTAGAGTAGGATGCACCGGCCTAGCTCAAGCCGTTGTGGGTGCTCCTCTCTTTCACGTGACCCTTGTTGCATATAGGAATATACAACCCACCACGCGACTCATTAATTAACACCCCCAAAGTACTAAGTCAAGAGAGGTCCCATATCCCCCTAGTGTGGTTAGCACGCAAAATTGCTTGGATCAATGGCGCAAGTAACTCGGTCCTTGATGACCCGAGCACCATTCCAGTCACACCATAAGATCACACCATCATACCATTGTGTCCAAGTCTAAAATATTTTATTTTCAGTTTTAGATTTCACAAATAACCAAAGCACAAAGGTATTAGTCATAAGTAGTAACAAGTTTTTGTGTGATCAATATCATCGACTAAGTCGATAACCGCCCAATTCTACCGGTAACTAAGCATTGCTAAGCATCATATCGTAAAGACACTAAAAAGACCATAATTCATTCACTGGGCTATAATTCACCAGTGAGAATAATAACCTATGGCAGTGGCAGGGGTGAACAATTTTCAAGGCAACAATGCAATAGGATTAGCTACCTCTAATCGACAAAATTAATTTTGACACAAAGAAGCATGCATACTTAGTTTTTGCAACCAAGATATTAAACTTTAAAAGTAATAGGAGCAATATGATCAAATGATGCTACATCTGCTTGCCTTGTTGGAGATCACTGGTTTGCTGCAGAGGATCACTCACGCACGCAATAATTTCTTCGGAACCTATCGCAAGAACGAGAAAATCCAATAAAAACGACGAACACCGGAAAAGACTCAGAAACAAAAGTGCTCCAAAAACCATGAAATTTATACAGCAGGTAGAGCATAATTTTAGACAAATTCAGCAACAAGAATCATTTGATTTGGGTTAAGTATACAAAAGTTATAGCTAAATCAATTTCAGTCGGCTGGGGAATTCAAATTTAATTGTTATCTGCGTTACTGTTCATCGCGCAAATTTCCAGAAAGTTTTTGAACATGAAATTTTTATGGCAGGTAGATACTGACATCCTAAGGTTAGCAAAATTGAGTTTACATCATTTGGAGTTGAAACAAATTAATTAGGATTTTTCTAAGTTGGGACACTAGGGCTCGATTAATTTCAGTGGCAAGGATAATATTAAAACCTATTCTATACTACAGCATAGGAATAGAGGATTCTAACAAATTTTAGTTTGCTCCATTTGGAGTTACAGGGAATTACTTGTGCCTTTTACAAAATTAAATGAATTTTTAAAGTCACAATTAAAGTTAAACCTATTCTAAATCTATTAACAATTTTTTCTGGAGCTAAACTAAGCCTACAACCATTTTTAGATTAAAGCTTAGTTAAACTCAGAATTAAAAAATTTGAATCAACCGAATAGGATTTAAAATGAATTAGCTATGAAATTTTGAAGTTTAATACAATTTTAGTTGGTAAATAAAGTTTACCGGGAATTTACTAAACCAACTCAACTTAGAAACGACGTGGCAAAACGTGGGCCATTGAGATCAGATCTAACGGCCCACGCGCACTGAATCACAGCGCACACGCATGTGTACTCACCGAACCCCACCGTTGGATCAAGATCCAACGGACCACATTGATCGAGGCGTTTCGGAGGTTCGAACGTTTCCATCGATTGTGGGTCGTGGATCAAGAGATTGACTAGGGCCGATGGGGTGGTCCGTGTAACAGCCTTAACTTAGGGTTTGTATTTCAAATGTAAAATTTTGAGGAGAAATAAAAACTTTTGTTGCCTCTTCAAATCATTTGAAAGTTTCTACATTTTTCCCTAGCAATTTCCATTTTCTAGAATTAAATTCTTGTGAATGGAAATTGTTGTCAGCACATTCTTAGCCTTCAAACTTGTGATCATCCCTAGGAATATTTTTCCTGTCATCTTGATCATCCTATCTACCTCCTGAATTATTTCACAATTTTTAGATTTTGTTTGCTATTTCAAATGGCCAAGTCAACTCTGTTTGAAATCTGGTCAAACTCCTGACAGCAGCTTGTGAATTTTCTCTAGAACAATGCAGTGCATAAAAGTTCTGGAAAAATTATACAAGGTTGTCCTCTGTCCCTAGTAGCTACCATAAAAATTTCGAAATTTTTGGAGCTCAGGAGTTACCTCTAAAAATTCTCCAAACCCTCTTAGCCTTTTAAAACTTCAAATCAGTATTCACTGTTTGTCGGGCTCGAGCCCGAGCCCGACTCAAACCCGACCGCACCTAAATGGCTCGGTTGCGCCAACTAATCGCACCGCGAATCTAATCAATCGTGACCGTCCGTTGTGCATCGTACGATCCGTCATGGGCGCAACCGACTGTCGAATGCATACATCCATCTCGACCGTTCATTTTAGATCCAACGGTCGACGCATTCCTGATCGAGCCAGACCACCTAATTGCACCGTGCGGTCTGCGGTTCGCGCGCCATTCTGCCATCATTGCGGCGGGTCCCACTCGTCAGGTCGTCACCTACCTCTCGTTCGTGTGCTGTGTGCCGGCGGCAGCATGCATGCGCGCCACCTCGTCTCGCCGTCCATTCTTGGTTTCGCGCTTCACCTCTACCGCATCTCCATTGCTAAGCCCATACCCAGTGTGGCATTTATCGCCGTCATCTACCCCGACTCGCCGCTTTTTCTCCTTTGCGTCTCGGTGCGAGAAGCTCCGCCTCTCGATTTCCTCGCCTCTTCCCTACTTAAGCTCTGCAAAGCTCTCTTATCCTCCTTTGGACACCCTAAGACCACTTCACGCCTCCATTACCTTCCCCGAGCTCAAATAGTAGTAGTGCGCAATCGCTGGTTCCACGGCGTGCCGCTCCGCCGTGTCGACACCACAACCGATGAAGATCATCCCTTCTTTGCGCGTCACATCGTGTTCGGATCCCTATCATGATTTCCCCTCGGCTAATTTTGTGTTTCACTCGCAGGGGCCATTGAATTTTGGTATCCCTCTTCTTGGCGAAAGTTGGATCGTCGTCCTCATCTCCGGTGAGTTGGTTCCTTGGGCAATTGCTCGCTAGCACCATCTAGTGCACTCACTCAAGCTATCTCCGTCTCTCTTTTCCCCTATTTTTGCTCAAAGTTGCTCCTCCTCGGTGACCCCTTAATCGCGCTTGCGGTTCTCGTCGCGGGCCATCTCCGTGACCTCTTGAGCTTGCGTCATTCGGTGAGTTCTGGTAACTCACCGATGCTCATCGCGCGCTTAACTTTCATTGTTTACCTCTGCCGTACAACCGCACCTTGTCACCCCCACCGCCGCCGCGTGCTCGTCATTGCGCCACCCCAGTACATCTCAGGCTTCCCGCGACCATCCTTAGCTTCAACCTCTGGCGACCCATTTTGGCCGTCGCAGACCCTCGCCGCCACTCCTTCGCGTGGCGGTTTGAGTCGAGCGGCACCGATCCTCTCGTTCTTGGTGTGCCCATCTACATTTCACTTCGTCATTAGGCCCCCCTCTCTCAAGCATTGTAGTTAGTTGCTAATCATGTTTATGATTGCTCTTTAGCTCACTCTCATGCATGATCAAAGTTAGTAATTGAGGTTTGAAAGTATTATAGTTCTAGTTCTCTGTATGTTTCTTTGTTGTCGTTTATTACGTTGTCGAGAAACCAAAATTGGTATCATGCTTGCTATTAGGTTTTGTTAAACTTGATGTCTCCTTTTGTGGTGGTGGTTAGCATGAAATTAGTTAGCATCTTTAAGTTCTAAGCTCTTGTTGTCATGTTTGTTCATAAGGGATAGTTAGTTGTTCATTTTATTGTCTCTGTACTTTGGATTTATCAGTGCGCTTAGATTTGGTGTAATGGCATGCCGAATTGTGTTAACCTTGCAAAATGTTGGCATGTTGCTTAGGTGTGTTAGTAGCTGAATTTTATTAAAGCCCAAACTCATTTAGAACTTTGTTTAGCACCTCTTAGTTGGATACTTGGTAGTTAGTGTTGTCAATAGCTTTTGTAGTTCTGTAATATCGAGTTAATAATGGTTGAGTTAGAGAAGCTAGTCATTGTTGATATATTGACTTGATGGTTGAATAATAGATGTGCACACAATCACCATCAAAGTCTGTCCAAAGTTTAAATCATGCTAGAGGTTTGATTTTGTGGTTAACCTAGCAAAGGTGGGTGGGTCTCTGAGCAATTGTTTGTCATTCTTTGTGATAGTCTAGCCTTGGTGTATATATTGGTGTTTGTATGTGATGTTTGAGTTTTGCCGGTGTTATTCGTTCTTATTCGTTGTTTTGTTCAAAATTAGACTGGGCATTGAGTCCTAATGGGCCTCTATTCGTAGAAGCCCATTATAAGGACGTCTATAAAAGGAGGGCAGGGGCGCGCTGGTTGAGAGTTGAGTTTTTCGTGACATCCTCAAACCACGGCGCCACCCTCCCACGCCCTAGTCGCCGCGCGGATCTAGTAGTCGGCGTGCGTCGCTCTCCGTCGTGTGGATACCTTTGGGCGCCGCATCCGTGGCGTTGGGACGAACCGCAAGAAAGGAGGCGCACGTGGGGCCGCGACGAGGGCGAGGAAGTAGTACGACTACTCGCCCGACGTCTTGCATCAATCGAGTACGACTACACCGCCCGACGTCTTGCATCAACTTCCGCACTGCGCGTCTAGTGGTAAGACCGTGATCTATAAGCTGCAGTGATCTTGGTTTACGGGTAGAATTTTTAATTTGCGCTAGTGTAGCCTACTGTTTCCCAACGATGGTATCGAGCGATTCTTTGTCATGTTATAGGTTGGGTGATTTGCATATGGCGATATGTAAATCGGTATGATCGATGTGATCGATTGTATAGTTCGTAATGGATTGATCGGTTTCGTGATCATCTTCGCTAAGGTCGTGAAACAACATACCCCTACCGGTCGGATTCGCCATCGGGGTAGACGGTGACACGTAAAACGATTGCGGAATGCGAAGATCAATATGATTGATCGAATCGAACCTAGATTAATAATCGATGTACCGTGATCATGCTGCTAAGGTCGTGAAACAACATACCCCTACGGTCGGATTCGCCATCGGGGAAGCGGTGACACGTAAAACCGGTTGCGGCATGCGAAGATCGATACAAATTGGTCGAATCGGAGCGATGAGTCGATTTGTGGTAAATATGATTTGCCGATCAAAATCCTATGTAAAAATTGCATAGATTGGATCTCTGTTTTTACAATTTCGGACGCCCGAGATACTGCGCGCGCCCCTTCGAACTGATGGGGAAACCCCTCGACCCCTATCCTAGATTGCGATTCTATGCATAAACTTGTTTTTGCAGGATGTATGTGACCGATGGCCTAATGTGTATGTGATGCATGTTTGTAATATTTGCATGACTGCGTGTAGGTAGATGCGGCAACAATACTGGAGCCATTGTGTTGCCAAAGTATTGTATTAACGACTGCGTGCGACTTGTGATGATTCCTAGTATCCATGTATTTTATTACTAGTTGTTATGAGTAATAGCTTATAGTAGTACTCGGAGGACACATCACTTGGAGGATGGCACACATGAACCATGGAGATGGAGATCATCATGGTGGATGATTCTATGGCGATGGAGATCACCATGAGAAAATGGGTCATCTTGAGTCACAAGCTGTGTGAATGTTATTCCTATTGTTTTACTCCTATGCATGTTTGAATGGTAGAAGTATAGCGATCCCTCACAAAATGTTAAGTTAAACATATGCCCTCCCAATTAAACTTTGCACCATCCCATGTCTTGTAAATTGATGGTGGGTCTATAAAATTAGGGCACCATCAACTTTCCTTGACTAGATGGGTTTTGTATCGGATACTTACATGCATAAGAATTGGTGAACTTAACAAGGTTATCATAAAGGTTATGGGCCTTGGGGCATAAGGTTGGCGCGGGGCATAGAGATGTCACCCAACAACAAGAGTCATATAGAGATATGATTAGCAAGGTGTTGCTTATCAAGTACCTTGTCTCTAGCGGTGATGCAAAAGCTCACTAGTAGACTCGTTAATTGCGGATCTTGAATCGCTAAGAATCAACAGAGGATGTTGATTTTAGTGGGAGTACATTCTATTAAATTTGTTTAATACTGATTTACTCTATCATGGTTTTATTTGTCTTAGTATTTTGCATTTCCTATTGTAGATCAATGGCATCTAGCAACCACGCACACCCTTTTGCTTTGCGATCGATTCTTGAGAAAGAGAAATTAAATGGAACAAACTATTCGGATTGGTCCGAACTCGAGAATTGTTCTCGTGGCGGATAAAAGGAAAACGTTCGGACACCCCAATCCCGTAAGAACACGCAAATAATGCGTCTCTTCTTTGTTAAAAATGCCTACAAGAAAGCATGTGATGACTCTCTTGAGATTAGTCGTCTTATGCTTGCATGCATGGAACGACCTTCAAAAGCGGTTTGAGGATCGAAGCGTATGATATGATCATAGCGCTTAAGGACATGTTCGCATACTGTGCCAGATCGAACGGTTCAATGTCTCTAAGGCTTTTACGGAATGCAAGTTAGATGAAGGTGCACCGTGAGGCCCACATGTGATCAAAATGGTTGGTTCTGATCGGACTTTGGATAAACTTGGTTTTCCAATTGGCCAAGAGTTGGCAAATCGATTTCATTTAGCGTCTCTTCCACCTAGCTATGGGCATTTCATTTGAACTACCATATGCATGGGGCGGATAAGGGCCTTAATGAGCTTTGTGGGATGCTCAAAACAGCAGAGAATGACATTAAGAAGTGTGCGTGGCCTAGCCATGTGATGGTATGCAGAACAAGTCTAGCTTCAAGAAAAAGGGTAAGAAGCCATGGCCAAAGAATAAGGGTAAGGTTAAAGATATGATCTAAAGCCAACGCCTAAGCCTAATCTTTGGACTGAGGTGAGACAGTATGCTTCTATTGTAAAGCGCCTTTGGAAGAGAAGCGCAAGAAGTACATGGATTAGATGAATGCAAGAAGAAGGTCGAAGTAAGACTTCCACCCATGGTACACTTGTCATAAATGTTTTAGACATTTTTCTCATGATTCTCCTATTAACTCTTGGGTATTTGATACGGATCGAGTTGCTCACATTTGCAACTCGATGCGAGGGCTAATAAGAAGTAGAGGAGTCGCAAGAGGTGAAGTTGATTTTCGCGTCGGGAATAAAGCAAGGGTTCTTTGCGTTGACCGTCGGCACCATGCAACTTCAGCTTCCTTCAAGATTTATTATGGAATTGAATAATTGTTATTATGTTCCTAGTATGAGTCGAAACATTTTATCCCCTCATGTTTGATGAGAGATGGTTATTCATTTGCAAGTAAAGACAATGGTTGTTTGATCTCTAAAAATGGAATGTTTATGGCTTTTGCCCATTGTGAATGGGTTATTTATTTTAAATCTTGATGATGCGCCTATCTTTAACATAAATGCTAAAAGACTTCGACCTAATGATTTGAATCCCACCACGTTTGGCATTGTCGTTTGGGTCACATAAGTGAAAAGCGCATGAAGAAGCTCCATGTCGATGGTCTTCTAACCGTTTGATTTTGAATCATACGAGACATGTGAAGCTTGTTTGCTTGGTAAGATGACCAAATCACCTTTCAAAGGTTCTTTTGAGAGGCGTCGGACTTGTTGGAAATCATACATCTTGATGTATGTGGACCAATGAGCACGATCGCTAGAGGTGGATTTCATTACTTCATAACTTTCATCGATGATTTTAGTAGATATGGCTATGTCTACTTAATGAAGCATAAGTCCAAACTTTTGAAAAGTTCAAAGAGTTCCGAATGAGGTTGAAAATCAGCGTGCCAAGAAAATTAAGGCTCGCGATCCGATCGTGGTGGCGAGTATTTGAGTCATGAATTTAGCAATCATCCAAGAGTTGCGGAATTGTTCCACTGACTAACACCGCCCGAACGCGCAAAGAAACGGGGTATCCGAGCGTGTCGGACCTTGTTGGACATGGTTCGATCGATGATGAGCGATCGATTTACCATTATCCTTTTGGGGTTACGCTCTAGAAAGCGCACTTTCACACTTAATAGGGTACCGTCTAAATCGTAGTTAAGACACCATATGAGATATGGGTGGGAAGAGTCACGTTTGTCTTTTCTAAAGATTTGGGGATGTGAGGCGTTTGTCAGCGACTACTGATCGGACAAGCTCACACCCAAGTCGGATAAATGCATTTTCGTGGGATATCCAGAGGAAACCTTTGGATATTACTTCTACAACCGACTAGAGGGCAAAGTGTTTGTCGCTCAAGTGGTGTTTTCCTAGAGAAAGAGTTTCTCAATAGGGAGACAAGTGGAAGAACAGTGCGGCTTGAAGAAGTTCAAGATGAACCAATCGGGAAGACTCGACGAATGATGCCCATGTGGCGTAACAAGTTGAGGAACCCATGGCAAAGGAAGCACCACCACCACGGTTGTCGGAAGGCTCGCAATGCGCGAGATATATTATTGTTAGACAATGATGAGCCTACGACCTATGCGGAAGCAATGATGGACCAGCACTCGAGAAATGGCATAGTGCCATGAGATCGAGATAGCATCCATGGGAGACAATCAAGTTTGGAATTTGGTTGACCCTTTGATGGTGTTAAAACCAGAGTGCAAATGGATCTATAAAGGAAGATTGATATGGATGGAAATGTTCATATCCATAAAGCTCGACTTATCGCAAAGGTTTCGGCAAGTTCAAGGAGTTGACTACGATGAGACTTTCTCACTGTAGCGATGCTTAAATCAATACGGATCATTCTAGCTATTCTTCGCATATTTCGACTATGAGATATGGCGATGGATGTCAAAACGGCTTTCCTTAATGGAAATTTAACCGAGGACGTGTATATGATACGGCCAGGGTTTTGTCGATCAAACAATGCTAGAAAAGTATGCAAACTTCAAAAATCCATTTATGGATTGAAGCAAGCATCTCGGAGTTGGAACATTCGTTTTGATGAAGTGGTCAAAGGGTTTGACTTCATCAAAAGCGAAGAAGAATCTTGTGTTTACAAGAAGACAAGTGGGAGCTCACTCGTATTTCTAATCTTATATGTAGATGACATATTCTGATTGGAAATGATATTCCTATGCTCGAGTCCGTTAAGACCTCTTTGAAAAATAGTTTCTCAATGAAGGACTTAGGGAAGCGGCATATATTTTGGGTATTAAGATCTATAGAGATAGATCAAAAGGCTAATAGGATTAAGCAGTACTTACATTGACAAAGTGTTGAAACGGTTCAACATGGAGGAGGCAAAGAAAGGGTTCTTGCCCATGTCTCATGGCATAAATCTTGGCAAGACTCGGTGTCCTTCGACAAGCGATGAGCGAGATCGCATGAGTAAGATTCCATATGCTTCGGCCATTGGATCTATCATGTATGCTATGATGTGTACTCGCCAGATGTTTCCTATGCTCTAAGTGTTCTGAGCAGATACGGTGATCGGTGAGAGTCACCGACAGATTAAAAACATCCTCAAGTATTTGAGAAGAACTAAGGATGTGTTCCTAGTCTACGGAGGTGAGGAAGAGCTCGTTGTAAATGGTTACACCGATGCAAGCTTCCAAACCGACAAAGATGATTACAAATCGCAATCGGGTTTTGTGTTCCTTTTGAGCGGTGGTGCGGTAAGTTGGAAGAGTTCCAAGCAGAGACTGTCGACTCTACAACTGAGGCCGAGTACATTGCGACTTCAAGCGGCAAAGGAAGGTGTTTGGATAAGGAAGTTCATAATCGAACTAGGTGTGGTTCCTAGTGCGTGCGATCCTCCGGATCTTTCTTTGTGATAACAGTGGGGCCATTGCGCAAGCCAAGGAGCCGAGGAATCACCAAAAGAACAAACACATATGCGGCGGTTTCATCTCATTCGAGAGATCCTTAATCGAGGAGATTTAAAGATATGCAAAATACACACGGATTTGAATATTTCTGATCCTTTGTGAAGCCTCTCCCACTGACCTAAGCATGAGCGCACACAAGAGCTATGGGTATTAGATATCTTCTAGATTGACTCTAGTGCAAGTGGGAGGCTGTTGGAGATATGCCCTAGAGGCAATCATATTGATGATGATATTTCATTGTATCCATGATTTAATAAATGTTCCTTGAATATTGCCTTTGTGTTGATTAACAAGTATGTGACTTGTTTGTGAAACTCTTTACTTGTATGGTTATTCTAAAGTTGTCCTAGTCGGAGTTCATGTGAGGACACACGTGAATGATGGATTAGCACATGTATCGGTTGATGACCATGTTTCACGAGTCATAGACATGGAGATGTCAAACCAATAATGTGGACACATGTTTAGAACATGGGGTTGGACCGACCCAACATGAGACATAGTAATTATTCTTATGGTTCTCTACACAATGTGTACGCCTTGTCCTTAGACACGAGATTGTCGTATGTACTTGAGATGTGAATCGACCTACTTAGGGGCTATCAAACGCTACTCAGAATCGGGTAGTTATAAAGGTAGCTTTGGGTTTGTCATGAAGCATCTTTGCGAGGCATGGTCATCGAGATGGGATTTGCCCTCTCTACCGAGAGATATCTGGGCCTCGGTGATCGGATCCGTAAATGCATGGCCATGCTACTTAAGGTTAAGAGTTAACCTAGTAAGGGATTCGGATCACGGGATCGAGAAAGAGTGGTCGACTTGGAGCTCGATTGAATATCGTGAGGCAAAGGGATTGGCATGTACATAACGTTGTGATGGTTCGTCCGATATGATCTTTACGTATGTTTAGGAGTTGGCACGTCTTGCTAGAGGTCGCTACCAACTATTGACCAAGTATGTGTACTCGCGTCATGTCTAAACATATGTGAACCATAGGGTCACACACTTATGGGTGAAGCCTAATTCGGATTGGATCTAAATTAGATGGGCATTGAGTCCTAATGGGCCTCTATTCGTAGAAGCCCATTATAAGGGCGTCTATAAAAGGAGAGGGGTATGGTTGAGAGTTGAGTTTTTCGTGACATCCTCAAACCCCGCCGCCACCCTCCCACGCCCTAGTCGCCGCGCGATCTAGTAGTCCGGCGCGCGCCGCTCTCCCGCACGTGTGGATACCTTTGAGGCGCATGACCGTGGCGTTGGGACGAACCGCAAGAAAGGAGCAGACGTGGGACGCCGCGACGAGGACGAGGAAGTAGTACGACTACTCGCTCGACGCATCGCATCAATCGAGTACGACTACACCGCCCCGACGTCTTTGCATCAACTTCGCGCTGCGCGTCTAGTGGTAAGACCGTGATCTATAATCGCGATGATCTTGGTTTACGGGTAGAATTTTTAATTTGCGCTAGTGTAGCCTACCCGCTTCCCAACAATTCGTTCTTATTATTGTTTTGTTCAAATCGTTAGGATTCGATATTTGCGGCAACCACGAGAACGATCCTCCGCAACATATTGAGCAATGCGGCCGAAAAGCGGTTTGATCATGTTTATCGAAGATTTTAAAATCTAATATTTTGTTTAATTTGTATGTATGCATTGCTTAATTTGTGTTAAATTGATTAGTTAAATCAGTGTTTGCATATCACGTAGACAAAATATTGATCTCTACTACCGAGCCTAGGTTATTTGTTTGTGATTAGAGGTCGTTGGATGATCTCTTATCACTTAGTAGATCCGGTCAACTTGCTTAGACATGCTTAGCTATTGGTAGAATCAGGCGGTTATCGACTTTAGTCGGTAACCTTGATCACTAAAATTTACTATAGCTTTATGTTTTAGCATTTCGCTATGTTTAATTGCAAAACTAAAAATGAAAACAAAATAATTTAGACTTGGGCACAATGGTATCTTTGGTGTGATCATTGGGTGTGACCGAAAGGTGCCCGAGTCGATTAAGGACCGAGTTACTTGCGCCACCGTCTTGAGCATTTTGCGTGCTAACCACACTAGAGTATATGGGACCTCTCTTGACCTAGTACTTTGGCGTGTATTGGCCCGGTCGCAGGAGGTCGCAGGAGGGACGGAGGTGGGAGCATGGTAGTTGTCCAAAAGCTTTATCACGAGTGGGTAGTTGTCTTTCGGCTTTACCATGTAAGCGTATGGGTTTCTATCCATACGAGCGGCTCGTAGTTAATACACAATATTGGAAAAAGTCTCGTAGACTTAGCCGTACAAAGATACCTTGGAAGTGTGTTTTGGCTTAAAGGCGATCGAGTGTGGGTACATTGGTACACCCTGCGTGGTTAAAACTATTCGAATAGCCTCGCCCTAGGTTATGGACACGCTGGATACGCCCCAAGAACTAGACTACAACATTTAAATTAAAACTTGATGGGTGGTACGAATCGGGATTAGTGCTATTGTTGTGGTGACTATTGGGATAGTCACTTCTAGGTTGTTTATCTTTCGCTTTTGTTATCAATATCCGCATCTTTGTTATTTCAATCTTAAAAATGAATTGCAAACTTGCCTTTAAACTGTATTACATTATTGCAAATGAAAATTGGCTTTATGCAAATAAAACATATGGCCTCCACTAAACAAGCCTCGCATGTAGCATATGAGCAGTGCGCTAGTTCACACGTCAGTCTTGCGGGTACAAAGACAATCTTTGTACTCGGTGCTTTGCTTAATGTTTTGGTTGCGAGGAGGAAGAAGGTGAGCCTCGGGGCCTCACTTCGTGAGTGTCTTTGTCGCCGTGGGTGACGACTAGTCTTGGCGGTCGGTCGGATGCCTTGTGGGTTGAAGGCACGCGATTGGCTTTGTTTATAGCCATCTTATGGCACTTTTGCTTCATTTATCGTTCTTGTTATTTGTGTATCTTGTGGCACGCGGCCTATGTCATAATTACTACTATTTGTTTATCTTCCGTTTGTAGTGTAATGTTTGGACTCTATGTTTTGAATGGAGTTCTTTGTCTAATTTTGTAACGAGGTGCGTATATCGCTTTCGAAGTATACATATCTGAGGATCGATTTATTTGATTTGTGATGCTAGGACCGGTGGTTGGTTAAGCATTACAAGCCAAATAAACCGGGTCCTCACAAAGTTGGTATCGAGCCATTCGACCGTAGTAACAAGCATAGTCGTCCTTAGGATATTTTGAAAGTCTTATCTTCAAATCATAAAAGGTTTATGAAAACCTAGTGATTCTCGATTTTATTCCTTACCTATCTTAGCTTTCTACTCATCTTACTCTAATTTAAGTTTTGAAACTTGGTTTCTCTCTTCACCTTTCAAAAGATAGTTACTACTGGGGTGGAATTAGTTTGGGGAGAACCATGAAGTTTAATCCAACTAAAACTTGTGGGGATAATAGGGTAAGATGTAAAGGGAGTAGTTATGTGTCCGATTTTCTTTGGTCGAACTTTATCCCGCCTTGTGTTTGTTTCTTGCTTTCATGAATTTTGGCTTTCTTGCTCTTAAATTTGTTGCTAACTTGTCTTAGTAAAACAGGATGGCGGGAGAACGCGTGGCGATCGACAAGTTGGTCATGATGAGGAGCTTCCTCCTCCGACCATGGTCGAGGTGCTCGCTCGGTCGAGCGAAACCGCATGGACCAGACGCGCATCTTGGAGGTTATTGCTAGAATACCTCCACTCCTGCCGTGGTGGCGGCCACCGCACTCGCGGGGACTTGCGAGTTCCTCCGCACGCGCCGCCGACTTTCTCCGCCTCGAGGACCTCTCGATGCGGATGATTGGTCGCGCATGGTTGGCGGAAGCTCAACATAGCTCGATGCCGACGCAGACAAGGCACTCTTCGCGTCCCACCGCCTTGAGGCGCGGCACTTTCATGGTGGGAGAACTATTCGCCATGCAGCCCGCGGCCATGTGGTCGCGTGGGAGGAGTTCCGTCGGCTTTCGTCGGGCCCACATCCCGGATGCTTTGATGAAGTCGAAGAAAAGGAGTTCCTCGCGCTCAAGCAAGGGCGCAAATGCGTGACGAGTACCTTTACGAGTTCAATCATCCGGCTCGTTATGCTCCGGTGAGGTGGCCTCGAGATGAGGCTAAGCAGAGAAGTTTATGGATGGCTTGTCCGAGGAGCTGCAGGACAAGCTATCTATTGTGGACTTCTCGGACTTTCAGCCTTGGTAGATAAGGCCATCGTTGCGAGCATAAGGCAAAGGCGCTGGCGAGTCCCATAGCGCAAATGGGAGGCGCATCGTCTACTCACACGGCCTCGTTCGTCCTCGGTGAGGCGGCACGATGGCCGTTCTTTTGCTCCACCGGCGCCGAGACCATCTGCACCAGCTCCTCGCCCACCGCAGCCGTGAGCCAGACCACGTGCGCTGCGATCCAGAGCAGAGCGGCCTCCGCAATCCGGCGGCCGAGGTGACTTGTTTTCGCCGCCACAACAAGGGCCATTATGCGAATGCCGCGCCTCAGTGTTGCGTGACCCCTCGTCCTAATGGAGTGTGAGGACCCGGTTTATTCGGCTTGTACTGCTTAACCATCCACTTGGTCCTAACAAGACAAATCAAATAAACCAAGCCTCGAGATATGTATACTTCCTAAATGCAAGATACACCCTGTTACAAAATCATGCATCAATTCCATTCATACACATAGAGCCAAGCAAAGCACAACCGAGAGACATAGATAATATAAAGAGAGTTATTACAAAAGAGAGGCCGATGGCCAAAATTCATAAAGATAAGTAAATACACAATGAAGCAAAATGGCCATAAGATGGCGATAAACAAAAGCCAATCGGTGTGCCTTTACCCACAAGGCAACCAACCGGACCGCCAAGCTAATCGTCCCAAACAAACAGCGCCGCAACATGACTCACAAAAGTGAGGCCCTTGGGGCTCACCTTCTTCCTCTGCAACAATTAATATTAAGCAAGCGGATGAGTACAAAACTTGTTTTTGTACTGCAAGACCGACGTGTGAGATAATGAACTATAACTAACTACATGCAAGCTTTATTTAAGTGGATGAGGCTCTGGACTTATTTTCAAAGATAAAGCAAGTTTTCATTTACAATAAGGTAATAGATTCCAAAGCAAGTTTGCAATTAACTTTATTGTTCAAATAAAGAGAGACAATAATAACATAGATAGAGAACAACACCAACCTAGAAGTGACTAACCCATAGTCACCACAACAATAGCATGAAGTACCCTTCATACCACCAATGTCAAGTTTAAGTTTTTAAAAGGTTGTAGTCTAGTTCTTGTGGGAAATAACCAAGCGTGTCCATAACCTAGGACGAGGCTATTCGAATAGTTTTAACCTCGCAGGTGTACCAATGTACCCACACGATAGACCGCCTTTCCACCAACCACGGTTAGCATACTTCCTTTGGTATGCAGCACACGGCTAAGTCTATAAGACGCTTTCCAATGGACGATGCTAATTAAGAGCGCAACCCACGGAGAAGGATACATTAGATGCCCTAACCGGACACCTAATGCTCCTCGCACACCACAAACACACACACGCACACACCCACCGACCAGCTCATAATTAACACCTCCCAAAGTACTTAGTCAGAGAGGTCCCATATCCCCTCGTGGTTAGCACGCATAATTGCTTGGATCAATGGCACAAGTAACTCGGTCCTTAGGGACTTAGGCACCATTCAATCACACCCAAAGATCACACCAACATACCATTGTGCCCAAGTCAAGATATAATTTTTGTTTTGAGTTTTTGATTTGTAAGTTGGTAAAACACAAGGTTGGACATAATGGAATAATAATAGCATTTGTGTGATCAAGATCACCGACTAAGTCGATGATCGCCCAATACTACCGATATTCAGGCATGGCTAAGCAATATTCATTCGTAATCTACTAAGTGATAAGAGTTCATCCATCGAACTCTAACCACAAAGAAATAACCTAGGCTCGGTAGTAGAGGATAATTATTTACCTACAGATTATGCAACTAGAGGATTAACTAATCAATTTAACAACAAATTTGCAATGCATACATAGAAGTTTAAACAAAATATTAGACTTTAAAAGTAATGGGATCAAATGGGAAATGATCAAACTGCTTGTTCGCTTGTCGTTGCTCAATTTGTTGCGGAGGGTCGTTCTCGGGGTTACGCAAATGTCGAATCCTAGCTTAAAAGCAAAAGAAGCGAGAACAACCAATAAGACGAGCAACACTTAAACAAAGGAGCAAGCAAAACTTATCCAAATGTGACGAAATTTATACACAAGGTAAAATACGAACATACCTAGACATAGAAACTGGAAAACTTAATTTGGATTTGTGGTGCAAAAGATATTCTCTAAAAACCTAATTTCGGCCATAATTAGCATCAGTAGCAAAAATATTTTCTAGAAAGATCTTGAAGCTGAAACTTTTATGGTAGCTACCTACTGGTATAGTGGTAACCCATATAAAATTTCAGGTCATTTGGAGTTAAAATGATTTAGTTATGATTTTTCTAAGTTTTAAATCTAAGACATGATTAATTTCAGTATTAAAGACTATCGCAAAACCTATACTAAGCTAAAGTACTTTAGCAGATGCATTTATAGAACTTTAGTTTGTTAAATTTGGAGCTATGAGAGAAAAAGTTATGCAATTTTGAAGTTTAAAACAATTAATATGTGCAAATAAAAGCTTCTCGGACTAAATCGGAAAACCCATAAAATCGGGAGGTCGTGGGCGTTGATCAAAGATCGCACGGCTCACGATCTCGCATGCTAAAACCCGCATGAGCTCCTCGGCGCAAAGACCTTGCCGCGCTAGGAGAGGTCTTAGCCGTTGATATTGAATCCAACGGCTCACCATCGGATGCACAAAGACCGCGCTGGGGTCCTCGCGACTAGGGAGGTCGTGGACGTCCGACCGATCTGGCGGCCCCGAGCTCCACGAGGAGGTCCTACGCTAACTCGCTAAGGGGAAGGTCGGACGGTTAAGATTTCCGAGGAGGTCTTAACGGCCTAGATCCGATCGGAGAGAGGACCTAAGCGGTGAGCTTAACAAATGGAGGTCTTGACGGCCAGGATCTCACCGAGGAGGTCCTAACGGTCGAGATGTCCTCGGGAGGTCCTCCAACACAAGTGCTATCAGAGAGAGATCCGGATGGCTCGGATCTCCATGGGAGAGGTCCCGAGTGGTCCAGATCTAGGCGGGAGGTCCTCATGGTTAAGACCAAAGACGAGGAGGTCTCGAGGTTCTCTTTACAAAGAGACCAAGGGGTGGTCTTTGTAAAGAGGACCCGGGTGGTTTTGAAGGTTTTCTTTACAAAAGACCAGGGTGGTCTTTTGCAAAAGAGGACCTTGGTGGGGTGGCTCAGGGGTGGTTTTAGAAAACGACTAAGGAAGGACTTTTGCAAAGAGGACCCCAAGGAGGAGGTGATCCTAGCGGTGGGATTTAACCTACGGAGGTCTTTAACTGCCCAGATTCTATATGGTGGGAGGTCCAGAGACTTAGGATTTTTGGAAAAGATCCTAAGGCCCAGATCTAAACTTGGAGAGGTCGTGAACGGCTAAGATTAGCCCGAGGAGGTCCTGGGGTGGTTTTAATGGCGCAGACCTCCGACACAATGCATGGCTAAGACACTTAATGCATCTAATGATTGACCATAAATGAATCTAACTAACACTTAATGACTAAGGCCCCGGCCTACACGATGCTGACTCCACGGCACAAATTAGGACACAATTAATGCACCAATGATGAGCAATGATTTGAGCATTAAAGTGGTCCTAAGAAGATGACGAAATGGATTTATGAATCGCAAAACCCGAGAGGGTTCATCGACTTGCCGGCGATGTGGACCTCGCCGGCGAAACCAAAGGCACGGATGAGTTCCAAATAGGGAGGAGAACCTAAAGGTGCCAAAAGCTACACCGAAAGCACCACCAACCGCGGCTAACCGAGATAACCGCCGGGACCAATGCGGCTAAAAATGAAAACCGAAGAGGTCTAATGGGATCGGGTTTTTGAATCAAGTACTCACCGGGATTGAAGGGAAACCGGGAGTGGTCGCGTAGCTCGGTGACGGTGGAGGTCGCCGGAGATGAAGAAGACAAGCCCGACCACGACGAGAAGCGCCCACCTCGTCAACCTCGTGAAGGTCAAACAAAGCGAGTTAGGAGGCTTGAGGTGACCAAGGGAACAAGATGATCGCCACTATTGCAATGTTGAACCACTTTGGCTCGGAGGTCGCCGGGAGCTCCAATGTCCAGCAATGGTGGCAATGGCTTTCGGGTGTTTGAGCACGAGAACCGAGATGAGCTAGGTGCAAGAGAGTGACTAAAGGAACTATGAGAGGAAGCTTGAGCTTCAAATATAGCCGTGGGAAGGATGGCAAAGTCACCTGCAACTCGAGCCCAAGTACACAAACTGATGGGAGTAGGTTGTCGGAGACTTTGAGCAAAAGGTGCCGCGGACATTTAATGTTGGCAAACACATAGCCGTTTGTCAGCCTTAGAGTTGACAAGGCACTGCTCTCTACTGCCATGCACAAAAATTGATAATGCCCAGGCCCACCCGACAGTGAGAGGACCCGGGAGGACCGGTCAAAGAGCTCAACGGCTAAAATCAGCACAGAGCTCCCACTAGGGAGGTCGTGGAGTCGTTGGATTGAAATCCAAGGGCTGGATCTTGAGCCAAGTATTAGAGGTCCTAACACTTAGGGGAGGTCTGAGCCACAGATCTCAAGAGAGATGACCCACGATCACCCAAGCGCTAGGGGTGGTCGTGGAGGGCTGAGGAGGTCGCCCAGGGTGGTCTTTGCAAAGGGGCAACGGAGGTCCTGGGGGAGGCCCTCGAGGGTTGTCTTCGTAAAAGAACAGGAGGAGGTCGTGGAGTGGGGAGGTCTCTTACAAGGACCAGAGGAGGGCTTTTGGGGACCTCCCAAAGATCTAAACCGTAGGACTAGGATCCAACTACCGAGGTGCACTGGGACCTCCAAAGTTTGCAAGAGGGCAGGAGGTCGTGACGGTTGAATGCGGATCGAGGGCTAAGAATGCCCAAGATCGAGACGGGCTCGAGACGGCGCTAGGTGGTTGGACCGAGCACTGCTCGAGCCAGCTCGATGCGCGCTCGAGGAACAAAGTGAAGACCGAAGAGGTTTGGATTTTAGAGTGAAACTTTGGGAAATTAATTTAGGTATCAATTCAACTCTAAAAATTGTAAAATTTTTCGGAGGGATCACATACCAACCCATGATCATAGGAAAAATATTTCCCAGAGATGATCAACGGACTTGTGACTTTGTATTTCCATACCACTCGTGCAATAATTGTTTAATACACACAGAAACACATGATGTAAGAAAAAGTTTTAATTTCTACTCATTTTCTTACACTTAAAACACAAGTCGAAAATGGGATGTTACAAACCTCCCCTTACAAAAATCTCGCCCGAGATTTGTCTCACTTAAAAGAAAGAGGGGTAGTGCAGACGAGACGATCTTTCGTTCCCATGTAGCTTCTTGCAAGCTATGCCGAACCGGAAGTGAAGATGGAACCACGATCGAGATGATCGCCTTCGCACCCCATGCAAGCTCATGATCCTCGGCGATATAGGGCTCCGCTAGGTGACCCAGATGAACCTTGGTTCGATCGGTAGGAAACGTGCCACATTAGTCGACACGAGGAAACTTACCAGGTCCAGATATAACAAGGATTGACAGATTGAGAGATTCTTCTTGGTTCCAAGGGTGGTGGTGCAGGGCCGTTGTTAGCTGGTGGAGCGATTTGTCTCGTTAGTTCCACTAACAACGGAATCTCGACCGCTAACTTGACTATACGGAGTCATCCCTCCGCAGCCTAGCTATCTTAGAGTGACTATGGTCTTTCTTAGTTGGTGAAGCAAATTGTCGGGTTACTTCACTAACCAACAAGACCACGGTCGGTTAACTAGCTATACGGAGTCATCCTCCGGAGCTAGTTGATTAGAGAGCGGCCGCCCTTTGGGGTCGCTGGGATTTGAGGCAAAAACTGGTATGCGATGCTCTAGGATAAAAAGGGAAGGAAGAGTACCGCTTAGTCAAACAAATGACGACATCCCGGAAGGTATATTGGGGTTTGAGATAGATTAGCAAGACCTTTCGAAACTAGGGAGATACCGAGCACCAGATAAAAGAGTGAAACAAATTCCACAAAAAGCAGCAAAAGATGGGGATAAAAGGGAATGAAATGCTCTGGAATTGAATACAATAGTATTAGGGTAAGGGCTAAGAAGTGTACCTTACACGACGTCGGGTACCTCCTGAGCTTTCCCAACAGAGATAGGATTGACTTGAGCACGACGACCCTCCAACACGATGTTTGCGGGCATGCGATCAATCACAGTCGCTAAAAGAATCGAGGGGTTGCCGCAAGCTCCTTAGGACAATTAAAAGCATAATGACCACGAGTTTGCGGCGAAACAAGTGACTTCGGCTAGGTTACGAGGCCGCTCTCACGACTCGCAGTGCCCAAAATCGAGACACGACCTTGGAGGACAAGGGTGGTGCACTCTCTTTAGGACAATTTAGCGCATAGTGACCCTTGTTGTTGCAAAAGAAACAAGTGACATCGACTATCTGCTTGACGCTATGACGATCCTTTAGCTTTCTCTTTCTAGCCCAAAGAACAACGGATCTTCACCACAACGAAAGTCGGGAAGGTATAAGCGTAATTTGTCCCGACTCGAGACAAATCATCCAGAACTTCGTTGGTTTGGAGGCATTGGCGGTTGCTATGCTTACAGACGATCAAGAAGCGATGCGTTGAAGTTTTAACGACTTGGAGATTACCTTGTTCAAACTACACTCTTTGGGATAGTGATTGTTTCCTCGAGAGAAACAAGTGATTCTGGCAATGACGGTTCCCGTGCAAGTGGTCTCGCCACGATTTGGGCAAGTCAGAGTACACTCGTTGTTGTAGTGTCCTTCCTCACCACATCACGATGCACCTTGACCTTTCCTAGTTCACGATCTTTGGCGACATGGCTCCCTTCACCATAACCAATGAAAAAGGAGGCAATTGCCGCTCCCCAGGGCAAAGGGAACAAACTCACATCGCTGGTCCTGTCCCGACATCCTCGCTCCAAGAGATGGGTTAGCAAAGCAACCGGAAACTAGAAGATGAAAGGTGCGAAAGAAAAGCCAAGGACTAGGGAGTTCGCAGAAAGGTGGAGTGGGATAGATTCTAAGATGGACAAGGATTAAACCCAAAGCTCAAGGCAAAGAAACAATAACTCATTAGGAGATGAACTCAAAAGGCCCAAAAACAACCACAAAATCAGCACAAGGTTTCAACCACAAGAGTAACTTCCGATACGACTAACTCGTATGAAAAGAACGAGCAATCGGTTTAGGAATGCAAATTTCAGCACACCACTTAAGTCTTATCATAACTAAATAACGGGTAAAATCACTAATAAGGGTGTTAGATACTTAGCCAACTAATATCACATCTTACCCTTTTATGCCCACAAGTTTTAGTTGATTAACCTCTCATTTTCTACCCTATTTAGAACCTTGAGCTCTGCTGTCAGGAAATTGAATGATCGCTGTCCGCATTTTGCATCCAAGCCTCCTAATTGAAATCTTCCACTTCTAAGCTTCAAAACCTTGTAGAGGGCAGCTAACACTTCAATTTGCCAAACTCATTGGTCCCAAACCCAATTAATCGATAACAACTATCTTTAGAGGAAGGAGAGGAAAACAACTTTTAAAAATCAAATTAGAGCAAGGTGAGATAGAAAGCTAAGATAGGTAAGGAGTAAAATCTGAGAATTTACTTAAGCTTTCATAAATCATTTGATACTTTGAAATTAAGTTTCCCAAAATATCCTAAAGACGACTAAGCTTGGGTTACTACTGCAGAATGGCTCGATACCAACTTTGTGAGGACCCGGTTTATCTGGCTTGTTTGCTTAACCATCCACTTGGTCCTACAAAGACAAATCAAATAAACCAAGCCTCGAGATATGTATACTTCCTAAATGCAGATACACACTGCTACAAAATCATGCATCAATTCCATTCATACACATAGAGTCAAGCAAAAGCACAACCGAGAGACATAGATAATATAAAGAGAGTTATTACAAAAGAGAGGCCGACTGCCAAAATTCATAAAGATAAGTAAATACAAAGCGGAAGCAAAATGGCCATAAGATGGCGATAAACAAAAGCCAATCGGTGTGCCTTTACCCACAAGGCAACCAACCGACCGCCAAGCTAATCGTCCCAAACAAATAGCGTCATAACACACTCACAAAAGTGAGGCCCTTGGGGCTCACCTTCTTCCTCTGCAACAATTAATATTAAAGCAGATGAGTACAAAACTTGTTTTTGTACTGCAAGACTGACGTGTGAGATAACGAACTATAACTAACTACATGCAAGCTTTATTTAAGTGGATGAGGCTCGGACTTATTTTCAAAGATAAAGCAAGTTTTCATTTACAATAAGGTAATAGATTCCAAAGCAAGTTTGCAATTAACTTTTATTGTTCAAATAAAGAGAGACAATAATAACATAGATAGAGAACAACACTAACCTAGAAGTGACTAACCCATAGTCACCACAACAATAGCATGAAGTACCCTTCATACCACCAATGTCAAGTTTAAGTTTTTAAAAGGTTGTAGTCTAGTTCTTGTGGGAAATAACCAAGCGTGTCCATAACCTGGGACGAGGCTATTCGAATAGTTTTAACCTCTGCAGGGTGTACCAATGTACCCACACGATAGACCGCCTTTCCACCAGCCACGGTTAGCATACTTCCTTTGGTATGCAGGCACGGCTAAGTCTATAAGACGCTTTCCAATGGACGATGCTAATTAAGAGCCGCAACCCACGGGAGAAGGATACATTAGACACGGCCTAACCTGACGACTAATGCTCCTCGCACACCACAAACACACACACGCACACACCCACCCACCGGCTCATAATTAACACCTCCCAAAGTACTTAGTCAAGAGAGGTCCCATATCCCCTCGTGTGGTTAGCACGCAATAATTGCTTGGATCAATGGCACAAGTAACTCGGTCCTTAGGGACTTAGGCACCATTCCAATCACACCCAAAAGATCACACCAACATACCATTGTGCCCAAGTCAAGATATAATTTTTGTTTTGAGTTTTTGATTTGTGTTGGTAAAACACAAGGTTGGACATAATGGAATAATAATAGCATTTGTGTGATCAAGATCACCGACTAAGTCGATGATCGCCAATACTACCGATATATCTAGGCATGGCTAAGCAATATTCATTCGTAATCTACTAAGTGATAAGAGTTCATCCATCGAACTCTAACCACAAAGAAATAACCTAGGCTCGGTAGTAGAGGATAATTATTTACCTACGATTATGCAACTAGAGGATTAACTAATCAATTTAACAACAAATTTGCAATGCATACATAGAAGTTTAAACAAAATATTAGACTTTAAAAGTAATGGATCAAATGGGAAATGATCAAATCGCTTGCTCGCTTGTCGTTGCTCAATTTGTTGCGGAGGGTCGTTCTTGGGGTTACCGCAAATGTCGAATCCTAAGCTTAAAAGCAAAAGAAGCGAGAACAACCAATAAGACGAGCAACACTTAAACAAAGGAGCAAGCAAAACTTATCCAAATGTGACGAAATTTATACACAAGGTAAAATACTAACATACCTAGACATAGAAACTGGAAAAACTTAATTTGGATTTGTGGTGCAAAAGATATTCTCTAAAAACCTAATTTAGGCCATAATTAGCACTCAGAGCAAAAATATTTTCTAGAAAGATCTTGAAGCTGAAACTTTTATGGTAGCTACCTACAGGTATAGTGGTAACCCATATAAAATTTCAGGTCATTTGAGTTAAAATGATTTAGTTATGATTTTCTAAGTTTTAAATCTAAGACATGATTAATTTAAAGATTAAAGACTATTGCAAAACCTATACTAAGCTAAAGTACTTTAGCAGATGCATTTATAGAACTTTAGTTTGTTAAATTTGGAGCTGAGAGAAAAAGTTATGCAATTTTGAAGTTTAAAACAATTAATATGTGCAAATAAAAGCTTCTGACTAAATCTGGAAAACCCATAAAATCGGGAGGTCGTGGCCGTTGATCAAAGATCGCACGCTCACGATCTCGCATGCTAAAACTCGCATGAGCTCCTAGGCGCAAAGACCTTGCTGCGCTTAGGAGAGGTCTTAGCCGTTGATATTGAATCCAACGGCTCACCATCTGGATGCACAAGCACCGCGAAGGGGTCTCGCAAGACTAGGGAGGTCGTGGACGCGTCGATCTGGATCTGGCGGCCCCAGCTCCACGAGGAGGTCCTACGGCTAACTCGCTAAGGGAAGGTGCGGACGGTTAAGATTTCCGAGGAGGTCTTAACGGTCAGATCCGATCGGAGAGGACCTAGCGGTGAGCTTAACAATGGAGGTCTTGACGGCCAGGATCTCACCGAGGAGGTCCTAACGGCCGAGATGTCCTCGGGAGGTCCTCCAACACAAGTGCTATCTGAGAGAGATCTGGATGGCTCAGATCTCCATGGGAGAGGTCCTGAGTGGTCCAGATCTAGGCGGGGAGGTCCTCATGGTTAAGACCAGCACGAGGAGGTCCTGAGGTTCTCTTTACAAAGAGACCAAGGGGTGGTCTTTTGTAAAGAGGACCCTGGGGTGGTTTTGAAGGTTTTCTTTACAAAAGACCAGGGGTGGTCTTTTGCAAAAGAGGACCTTGGTGGGGTGGCTCAGGGTGGTTTTTAGAAAACGACTAAGGAAGGACTTTTTGCAAAGAGGACCCCAAGGAGGAGGGTGATCCTAGCGGCTGGGATTTAACCTACGGAGGTCTTTAACGGCCAGGATTCTATATGGTGGGAGGTCCAGAGACTTAGGATTTTTCGGAAAAGATCCTAAGGCCCAGATCTAAACTTGGAGAGGTCGTGAACGGCTAAGATTAGCCCAGGAGGTCCGGGTGGTTTTAATGGCGCAGACCTCCAGACGTGGCTAAGACACTTAATGCATCTAATGATTGACCATAAATGAATCTAACGGAACACTTAATGACTAAGGCCCCGCCTACACGATGCTGACTCCATCAAGACAAATTAGGACACAATTAATGCACCAATGATGAGCAATGATTTGAGCATTAAAGTGGTCCTAAGAAGATGACGAAAATGGGATTTATGAATCGCAAAACCCGAGAGGGTTCATCGACTGTCGCCGGCGATGTGGACCTCGTCGGCGGAAACCAAAGGCACGGATGAGTTCCAAATAGGAGGAGAACCTAAAGGTGCCAAAAGCTACACCGAAGCACCACCAACCGGCGGCTAACCGAGATAATCGCCGGGGACCAATGCGCTAAAAATGAAAACCGAAGAGGTCTAATGGGATCGGGTTTTGAATCAAGTACTCACGGGATTGAAGGGAAACCGGAGTGGTCGCGGTAGCTCGGTGACGTGGAGGTCGCCGGGAGATGAAAAAGAAGCCCCCGACCACGATCAAAGAAGCGCCCACCTCGTCAACCTCTCGTGAAGGTCAAACAAAGCGAGTTAGGAGGCTTGAGGTGACCAAAGGAACAAGATGATCGCCACTATTGCAATGTTGAACCACCGGCTCGGAGGTCGCGGGAGCTCCAATGTCCGCAATGGTGGCAATGGCTTTCAGTGTTTGAGCACGAGAACCGAGATGAGCTAGGGTGCAAGAGAGTGACTAAAGGAACTATGAGAGGAAGCTTGAGCTTCAAATATAGCCGGTGGGAAGGATGGCAAAGTCGATCGGTGCATCGAGCCCAAGTACACTGGCCGATGGGAGTAGGTTGTCGGGAGACTTTTGAGCAAAAGGTGTCGCGGACATTTAATGTTGGCGACATAGCCGCTTGTCGACCTTAGAGTTGACAAGGCATCGCTTCTCACCGCCATGCACAAAATTGATAATGCCTGTGCCCACCCGACAGTGAGAGGACCCGGGAGGACCGGTCAAAGAGCTCAACGGCTAAAATCAGCACAGAGCTCCCACTAGGGAGGTCGTGAGCTGTTGGATTGAAATCCAAGGGCTCGGATCTTGAGCCAAGTATTAGAGGTCCTAACACTTAGGGGAGGTCTGAGCCACAGATCTCAAGAGAGATGACCCACGATCACCCAAGCGCTAGGGGTGGTCGTGGAGGGCTGAGGAGGTCGCCCAGGGTGGTCTTTGCAAAGGGGCAACTGAGGTCCCTGGGAGGCCTCGAGGGTTGTCTTCGTAAAAGAACAGGAGGAGGTCGTAGAGTGGGGAGGTCTCTTACAAGGACCAGAGGAGGGCTTTTGGGGACCTCCCAAAGATCTAAACCGTAGGACTAGGATCCAACTGCCGAGGTGCAGGGGACCTCAGAAAGTTTGCAAGGGCGGGGAGGTCGTGACGGTTGAATGCGGATCGAGAGGCTAAGAATGCCCAAGCGACCGAGACGGGCTCGGGACGGCGCTAGGTGGTTGGACCGAGCCACTGGCTCGAGCCGTGCTCGAATCGCGCTCAAGGAACAAAGTGAAGACCAAGAGGTTTGGATTTTAGAGTCAAACTTTGGGAAATTAATTTAGGTATCAATTCAACTCTAAAATTGTAAAATTTTTCGAGGGATCACATACCAACCCATGATCATAGGAAAAATATTTCCCGTGAGATGATCAACGGACTTGTGACTTTGTATTTCCATACCACAGTGCAATAATTGTTTAATACACACAGAAACACATGATGTAAGAAAAAGTTTTAATTTCTACTCATTTTCTTACACTTAAAACACAAGTCGAAAATGGGGATGTTACATGGAGGACGCGGGCGAGGAGCGGTCACCGCTCGACTGTAAGATTATTGAGAAGACCGAGTGCGGCAATGGTCGAGTGAACCACCTTTGGTGAGGAGGCTCGAGGCGCCGGATGTCGTGATTGGTACACTTCTTGTCAATTCTCGCCCCGCCGCAGATTATTTGATTACGAGCATCGCATTCTTTTATTTCAAGATCATTTGCTGCCGCTAGTGGTCTTCATGTGTTCCTTTGAAATTCCTTTGCTCATCCGCTCTCGGGTCGAAATGAGAGCGATTCTGATGTTCGGATGTTCCTATCATAGTCAAAGGAGTGGGGTTTTGGCAAATCTTATTCTCGCTCACCCAAAGCAAGTCCGATGTGATTCTTGGCATGGATTGGTTGTCCCAACACTTGGGGCAAATCGATTGTGCAGAAGATTGTCTACCTCACCACTTTCTTCAGCGAACAGTCGGATTTTCGCGCAGCCTTCACGGGCGCATCTATGTGCATTAGAAGCGAAGCCGACCTTTGCAAATTCGGGATGTTCCCATAGTATCCGACTTTGTGGATGTCTTTCCAAGATTTGCAGGATGCCTCGGTTCGAGATCCGAGTTTGTCATCGAAGTTGTCGCCTGCATCGCTCCGATTTGGCGCAGATCGGATGCCTCCCAATGAGCTAGAAGAATTGAAGAAGCGACTTGGTGAGCTCCAAGCAAAGGGTTTCATCCGTCCCGTTCATCTCCTTGGGGTTGTCAGGTGATCTTTGTGAAGAAGAAGGACAAGACTTTGCGTATGTGTTGATTACCGCCCTCTCAATGAAGTGACGGTGAAGAACAAATATCCTCTCGCCCGCATTGATGATCTTTTTGACCGCTTGTCCAGAGCTCGGTGTTCTCAAGATTGATCCGAGATCGGGCTATCATCAAGTCCGGATCGTATCGAGGATATTCCAAGACGGCTTTCACTACTCGTTATGGCTCATGCGAGTACACCGTCATGTCTTTCGGATTAACCAATGCTCCGACTTTGTTCATGAAATTGATGAATTCGATGATTCATGGAGTTTTTGGACAAATTTGTGGTGGTCTTCATTGATGATATTCTTATTTATTCCAAGATCAAGCGAGCATCTTTGAGCATCCAAGATTGTTTTGGGCAAATGCATGGAGCACCACTATATGCGAAGTTCAACAAATGTGAGTTCGGTTGAAGGAAGTGGCATTCTTGGGCCATGTTCTTTCGGTGGAGGCATAGCCGTGGATCCCAAAGAAGGTCGGCCGATGTTCTATCTTGGGGACCAAGTCGTCACCAACGATGTGCGGAGTTTTCTTGGTTTAGCTGGCACTATCGCCGCTTTATCGAGAACTTCTCCAAGATCGCAGCCGGTGACCGAATTGCTCAAGAAGGACAAGAAGTTTGTATGATCCTCTCGCTTGTGATGAGAGCTTTGGGAGCTCAAGCGGCGATTGACTTCACTCCAGTCCTTACTCTTCACGATATCCACAAGAGCTTCGATATTTATTGCGATGCCTCTCGTCGGGACTCGGATGTGTTCTTATGCAGAAGGCAAAGGCGATCGCCTATGCATCTAGGCGGTGAGGCCTCATGAGCTCAACTATCCCACCCATGATTTAGAGCTTGTCGCAGAGTTCATGCACTCAAGATTTGGCGGCATTATTTGATGGAAACCGCCGTGAGGTGTATTCGATCATAAGAGTTGAAATACTTATTCACTCGGCCCGATCCGAACCTCGGCAGAGGAGATGGCTAGAATTAATCAAAGATTATGACATGGGTCTTGATATCATCCGGCAAAGCCAATGTAGTTCTTGATGCACTTAGCGAAAAGTGTATTGCAATACTTTGAGGATCCAAGAGCGACAACGGCACTTCTTGCGAAATTCAGCGTCTCAACTTGGTTTGGTGAGCACGGTTCCCTTATCGCCTCGATTGTGCAACCAACCTTGGTGGATCAAATCAAGGCAAAGACAAAGAATCGATGATGGTGTGGGTAAAATCAAGCAAAACATCGTGAATGGATCGGCCAAGTGTTTCACGAGAGGATGAGCACGGTGTTGTATGGTTTGGGGCGTCTCGTGGTCCCAAAGATCCCCGAGTTGCGGGATTTGATCCTTCAAGAAGCCCATGATTCGCCTTTGTCCATCCATCCGGGGCTACCAAGATGTACCAAGATCTGCGGAGAGATTCGGTGGACTCGCATGAAGCGCGAGATTGCGTGTTCGTGGCCGATGTGACATATGTTGTCGTGTCAAGGCGAGCATCGGCGTCAGTGGTCTTCTTCACCCTTACCTATACCGAATGGAAGTGGGATTTCAGAGGCATGGATTTTATCAGCGGTCCGCCCGCACTCCGCAGGGAAGGATGCATTATGGGTTATCATTGATCGATTGACGAAGGTGGCCCATTTCCTTCAAAGGCGATCGAAGATTGATGTGAATCAGTTAGCGGATCTTTACATATCCCGTATTGTGAGTCTGCATGGTGTGCCACGAACAATTGTGTCAGATCGTGGTTCTCTGTTCACCTCTCGGTTTTGGCATAGTCTGCAGGAAGCCATGGGGACCCGTCTTTCGTTCAGCTCAGCCTATCATCCTCGGGATCGATGGTCGACGGAGCGCGTCAACTGTGTGCTTGAAGACATGCTCGCGTGCTTGTGTTCTTTCCTATGGGAAGAATTGGGAGAAGTGCCTACCGCTTGCCGAGTTCTCCTACAACAACAAATTTTCCAGCTAGTCTCGGTATGGCACCGTTTGAGGCTTTGTATGGGAGGCGCTGCAGAACACCATTGAACTGGTCAGAAACTCGTGAAAGGCAGTTCTTTGGCCCGGATTCGATCAATGAGGCAGAAAGTCAAGTGCAGTTGATTCGTGAGCACTTGCGCCGTAGCTTCGATCGAGCGGAAGAGCTATGCGATCGACGTCGTCGTGAGTGAGTTTCCGCCCAATGACTTTGTGTATCTCAAAGTCTCACCTCGAAGGACATCGTCGTTTGATTGTCAAGGGCAAGTTGGCTCCTCGATATGTCCGGCGTATCGCATCATCAAGAAAGTGGGAGCTGTTGCATACAAGTTGGAGTTGCGGCTACACTTGAGGGGGTGCATGATGTTTTCCATGTGTCGCAATTGAAGAAATGCCTCAGTGTTCGGTTGAGGAAACACCATTGGAAAATATCGATGTGCAGGAAGATCTGTCTTATCGTGAGCGCCCCGTTCGTATCCTCGATGAAGCTGAACGCAGAACAAGGAACCGTGTGATCAAGTTCCTTAAGGTTCAGTGGTCGAACCACTCCGAGGATGAAGCCACTTGGGAGCGGAAGATCGCCTCGAGCAGATTACCCATCCTTCTTCTCGGTGATCGAATCTCTGCCGAGATTCTGTAAGGGGGAGATTTGTAACAGCCTTAACTTAGGGTTTGTATTTCAAATGTAAAATTTTGAGGAGAAATAAAAACTTTTGTTGCCTCTTCAAATCATTTGAAAGTTTCTACATTTTTCCCTAGCAATTTCCATTTTCTAGAATTAAATTCTTGTGAATGGAAATTGTTGTCAGCACATTCTTAGCCTTCAAACTTGTGATCATCCCCTAGGAATATTTTTCCTGTCATCTTGATCATCCTATCTACCTCCCTGAATTATTTCACAATTTTTAGATTTTGTTTGCTATTTCAAATGGCCAAGTCAACTCCGTTTGAAATCTGGTCAAACTCCTCAGACAGCAGCTTGTGAATTTTCTCTAGAACAATGCAGTGCATAAAAGTTCTGGAAAAATTATACAAGGTTGTCCTCTGTCCCTAGTAGCTACTATAAAATTTCTGAAATTTTTGGAGCTCAGGAGTTACCTCTAAAAATTCTCCAAACCCTCTCAGCCTTTTAAAACTTCAAATCGGTATTCATCGTTTGTCGGGCTCGAGCCCGAGCCCGACTCAAACCCGACCGCACCTAAATGGCTCGGTCGCGCCAATAATCGCACCGCGAATCTAATCAATCGTGACCGTCCGTTGTGCATCGCGACGATCCACGTTCGCGGGCGCAACCGACCTGTCCGAATGCATACATCCATCTCGACCGTTCATTTTAGATCCAACGGCCGACGATTCTGATCGAGCGGACCACCTAATTGCACCGTGCGGTCTACGGTTCGCGCGCCATTCTTTATCGCAGCGGGTCCCACTCGTCGCCGTCGTCACCTACCTCTCGTTCGTGTCTTTGTGCGGTGGCGGCATGCATGCGCGCCACCTCCTCTCGCCGTCCATTCTTGGTTTCGCGCGCTTCACCTACGTGCATCTCCCGCCGCTAAGCCCATACCTCGTGTGGCATTTATCGCCGTCATCTACCCCGACTCGCTTTTCTCCTTTGCGTCTCGGTGCTTGAGAAGCTCGCCTCTCGATTTCCTCCGCCTCTTCCCTACTTAAGCTCTCGCAAAGCTCTCTTATCCTCCTTTGGACACCCTAAGACCACTTCCCGCCTCCATTACCTTCCCGAGCTCAAATAGTAGTAGTGCGCAATCCCGGTTCACGGCCGTGCCGCTCCGCCGTGTCGGCACCACAACCGATGAAGATCATCCCTTCTTTGCGCGTCACATCGTGTTCCAGATCCCTATCATGATTTCCCTCGGCTAATTTTGTGTTTCACTCGCGGGGGCCATTGAATTTTGGTATCCCTCTTCTTGGCCGAAAGTTGGATCGTCGTCCTCATCTCCGTGAGTTGGTTCCTTGGGCAATTGCTCGCGCTAGCTTCATCTAGTGCACTCACTCAAGCTATCTCCGTCTCTCTTTTCCCTATTTTTGCTCAAAGGTTGCTCCTCCTCGGTGACCCCTTAATCGCCGTGGTGGTTCTCGTCGCGGGCCATCTCCGGCGACCTCTTGAGCTTGCGTCATTCGGTGAGTTCTGGTAACTCGCGATGCTCATCTGCGCGCTAACTTTCATTGTTTACCTCTCAGTGCAACCGCACCTTGTCACCCCACCGCCGCCGCCGTGCTCGTCGCCGCGCCACCCAATACATCTCCGGCTTCCCGCGACCATCCTTAGCTTCAAGAACCTCTGGCGACCCATTTTGGCCGTCGCCGACCCTCGCCGCCACTCCTTCGCGGCGGTTTCCAGTCGAGCACCGATCCTCTCGTTCTTACTGTGCCCATCTGCATTTCATCGTCATTAGGCCCACCTCTACGAAGCATTGTAGTTAGTCGCTAATCATGTTTATGATTGCTCTTTAGCTCACTCTCATGCATGATCAAAGTTAGTAATTGAGGTTTGAAAGTATTATAGTTCTAGTTCTCTGTATGTTTCTTTGTTGTCGTTTATTACATTGTCGATGGCGAAAATTGGTATCATGCTTGCTATTAGGTTTTGTTAAACTTGATGTCTCCCTTTTGTGGTGGTGGTTAGCATGAAATTAGTTAGCATCTTTAAGTTCTAAGCTCTTGTTGTCATGTTTGTTCATAAGGGATAGTTAGTTTGTTCATTTTATTGTCTCTGTACTTTGGATTTATCGGTGCGATTAGATTTGGTGTAATGGCATGCGAATTGTGTTAACCTTGCAAAATGTTGGCATGTTGCTTAGGTGTGTTAGTAGCTGAATTTTATTAAAGCCCAAACTCATTTAGAACTTTGTTTAGCACCTCTTAGTTGGATACTTGATAGTTAGTGTTGTCAATAGCTTTTTGTAGTTTCTGTAATATCGCTTAATAATGGTTGAGTTAGAGAAGCTAGTTGTTGTTGATATATTGACTTGATGGTTGAATAATAGATGTGCACACAATCACCATCAAAGTCTGTCCAAAGTTTAAATCATGCTAGAGGTTTGATTTTGTGGTTAACCTAGCAAAGGTGGGTGGGTCTCTGTAGCAATTGTTTGTCATTCTTTGTGATAGTCTAGCCTTGGTGTATATATTGGTGTTTGTATGTGATGTTTGAGTTTTGCGGTGTTATTCGTTCTTATTATTGCTTTGTTCAAATCGTTAGGATTCGATATTTGCGGCAACCACGAGAACGATCCTCGCAACATATTGAGCAACAAAGCGAGCAAGCGGTTTGATCATGTTTATCGGTATTTTAAAATCTAATATTTTGTTTCAATTTGTATGTATGCATTGCTTAATTTGTGTTAAATTGATTAGTTAAATCAGTAGTGCATATCCTGTAGACAAAATATTGATCTCTACTACCGAGCCTAGGTTATTTCTTTGTGATTAGAGGTCATTGGATGATCTCTTATCACTTAGTAGATCCGGTCAACTTGCTTAGACATGCTTAGCTATCGGTAGAATCGGGCGGTTATCGACTTTAGTCGGTAACCTTGATCACACAAAATTTACTATAGCTTTATGTTTTAGCATTTCTGCTATGTTTAATTGCAAAACTAAAAATGAAAACAAAATAATTTAGACTTGGGCACAATGGTATCTTGGTGTGATCTGTTGGGTGTGTGGAAAGGTGCCGAGTCGATTAAGGACCGAGTTACTTGCGCCACCGATCGAGCATTTTGCGTGCTAACCACACTAGAGTATATGGGACCTCTCTTGACCTAGTACTTTGGCGTGTATTGGCTCCGGTCGCAGGAGGTCGCGGGAGGGACGGAGGTGGGAGCATGGTAGTTGTCCAAAAGCTTTATCTGAGTGGGTAGTTGTCTTTTTGGCTTTACCATGTAAGCGTATGGGTTTCTATCCATACGAGCTGCTCGTAGTTAATACACAATATTGGAAAAGTCTCGTAGGACTTAGCCGTGCAAACATACCTTCTAAGTGTGTTTTGGCTTAAAGGCGATGCGAAGTGTGGGTACATTGGTACACCTGCAGGTTAAAACTATTCGAATAGCCTCGCCCTAGGTTATGGACATGCTCGGATACGCCCCAAGAACTAGACTACAACATTTAAATTAAAACTTGATGGGTGGTACGAATCGGGATTCGTGCTATTCTTGTGGTGACTATTGGGATAGTCACTTCTAGGTTGTTTATCTTTCGCTTTTGTTATCAATATTCGCATCGTTATTTCAATCTTAAAAATGAATTGCAAACTTGCCTTTAAACCAGATTACATTATTGCAAATGAAAATTGGCTTTATGCAAATAAAACATATGGCCTCCACTAAACAAGCCCGCATGTAGCATATGAACAGTGCGCTAGTTCACACGTCTGTCTTGCGGTACAAAGACAATCTTTGTACTCGTGTGCTTTGCTTAATGTTTTGGTTGCAGAGGAAGAAGGTGAGCCTCGGGGCCTCACTACGTGAGTCAGTCTTGCCGCCGTGGGTGACGACTAGTCTTGGCGGTCGGTCCGATGCCTTGTGGGTTGAAGGCACGATTGGCTTTGTTTATAGCCATCTTATGGCACTTTGCTTCGCATTGCCGTTCTTGTTATTTGTGTATCTTGTGGCACATCGCCTATGTCCATAATTACATTACTATTTGTTTATCTTCCGTTTGTAGTGTAATGTTTGGACTCTATGTTTTGAATGGAGTTCTTTGTCTAATTTTGTAACGAGGTGCGATATCGCTTTCAGGAAGTATACATATCTCGAGGATCGATTTATTTGATTTGTGATGCTAGGACCGGTGGTTGGTTAGCATTACAAGCCAAATAAACGGGTCCTCATAAGATCCGACGGCCAAACAGATCTAGACCGTTGGTCAAGATCTGACGGCTCGCAGCGATTGAGACCTCCGGGGTCCAAAGGTTCACGAGATCTGGACCGTTGATCTTGAAATCGACAGTCCAGGATTAACAAAGCATTGCGCACGCGCACAATGCGGGGATTAAGGACGTTGGGCCCACTTGTAAGTGACAATTAATGCCAACTCACGACGATTTAAAACGCACGGGTTTTAAATGTGTGGGTCCATAGTCCGTGACTCATTAAGTCATTTTAGGACAGACATTTATTGCTAAACCAATGATTAGCAATGATTAACTGATGATTAGCATTAATCAACGAATCTTTGTCCTAAACGACACTAACACGGGGCTTATGCGCCCGACAACGCACCCGAGCGCGAACAAAGGCTTGCCGCCGGTGGCTCTGGCCACAGTGGTGCAACCTAAAGGCCAAAATGGGTTCGCAATAGCATTGCGCACCCATTAGATGTAATCTCAACGGCGGTGATGGTCTAGAACGCCGGTGAGCCGGAGATGAACGGTGGTGACAAGTACTGTCAAAAGTGAAAATGGCGAAAAGCTCCGCAACAGTCCAAGAAAGCGAGTGCCACAGCCTCTAGGGACTACTATGGGGGTACCTTAACGCTGTAGAGGCTAGGAGATGGTCGGAGTTGCTCCGGCGACGAAGCACAGTACCGGCAACGAAGGTGATGAAGTGAAAATGATGGTCTGAGCAAAATGAGTGAGACCAGGTCATCATAATAGCTTCATTATAGCTCATAGAAGGTCCATGAGCAAATAATTGAGAGATGAAGCACTCACCGGAGGTGAGGAAGAAAAAGGGTGATTTCGGCCGAATTTGAACAAACCCCAAATTTAACAATTTCTGTGAATGCCAAACCAAACTAAGTTAGGGTCTTGCTAGAGATGATGAGAGAAACAAAATGAAGTAAATAGATTGCCAAAAGAACCCTTGGAGCACTGTCGCCACCGAGGCGCTCCAAGGTCCAGTAATGGCGATTTTGGGCTCTCGAGTGTTTGAGCCCAATACACAGAGAGGGAGCAAGGTTAAGCTATGGTGGTGACTAAAACAGGCTGAGGTAGAGCTTGGGGCTTTTTATAGCTAGGGAGCTAGGGTTTTGAGCAAGGGCATAGATCCACCATGAGCTCGGTCTATGGTCCTGCCATGGACCAAGAGAATTGACGGGAGTAGTTGAAGACCATGACTTTGGGGGAAGAAACTCTGATGCACATTAAATGTTTGCAGCAAAGAGCCGTTACCGGACTCCATGGAGGTGACAAAACACTGTGCCTCCTCCATGCCCTATTTCTGTCACGCGCATGCAAGGAGGAAGAAGGTGACCAGGACCCTGGGGCCCACATGTCAGTGAAAGAATCGAAGGGCTCAAGTCAAAAGTGACAAAGGAGTTAGGTTAAATTGAGTCAAAAGATCTGGATGGTTGGATTAGAAATGGACGGTCACGATTGAATCGATCATTTGGAAAGTTCCAACGTTCAAAACAACCTAGACGGTCCGATTAATATCCAAGGGCTTAGATTGAAAGGGGACCTTCGGAGGTCCGAACGACACAGGCGATCTTGATCGTTGGATTAAAATCCAACGGTCCAATTCACACGTCAAGTGGCTCGAGCCCGAGTACAATTAGTGGATTGGGCTCAACCAACAACTTGAAACTAGCTTGGGTCATTTTGATTCAAAACGACCGAGCACAAACGCACACGTTGGATTAAGATCCAACGGCTCCCAACGGTGGCGGGATCGGAGATCCGAAGGGCACGCGCGCTGTGGGCGGCCCGATGAAGATCCAACGGCGGAGATAGATCGCGCGTTGAACAGGGCTAACCCAAGCGCGGGAAAGGGTCGGGTTCAACCAAGAGAAAGGTTAGGCTCGAGTCCAACAGCTTTGACTTAGGGTTTTAGAAATGGGTTAAAAACTTTGGGGGATTTTTAGAGATAGCAACCAACTCCAAAAATTCTGAAATTTTTACAGGAGGTTCCTAATTCCAGGATAAACCTTGCATAAATTTTTCAGAGGTTTTTATGCTGAGCATTTTTCTCCAAAAATTTCTCAAGGTTCTGAGTTAGGGTTTGACCAAAGGTCCAACTGGTTTGACTACCTCTTAAAATATTCGGACAATTTCTAAAAATTGTGAAATTTTTCAGAGGAGTCACACAACATCCTTAGAACCCAAGAAAATTATTTCCAGTGGATGATCACTAGATTTGACAAGGGTTGAAAAAGAAGGGTCATGACTTTAGTCAATTTGGAGGTTTGGGTTTTTGATTTCTCACAATTCCTTTCAGGAATTACAGAAAGCTCCAAAAACTACAAGATGCAAGAAAAGTTTTAATTTCTACACATTTTCTTACATTTGAAACACAAGTTGAGAATTGGGATGTTACGGAACGTGTATCTGAATGTCTTGACAAGGAGCGGTGTGATACATTTGAGGATTGCATAACTTGGGCCCAACTGAAGTATGTTTATCTCTTCTGCATGTTATTGTTATCTTATTTTTTGTATGATCTTCGTTTTGTTTTTGCTTGGTCTCTACTGCATTTTAAGCTGCTACTTGTCTATGGAATTCTGCATCATCCTCCCTCCCTCGCAAAAATGATTAGTTGAATTCACCATAAATGGTTTATCAGATTTAGTCCCTTGCACTGTTATATTAACTAACGTCTGTTCAAGTGTGTGACCTGTGTAGATTAGTACTGTCGAGATACCATCATTTTGCTATGCATGGAGCATCAACAAGAAGTATTGTTTAAGATCTGAGAAATGTTGTACTTCAACAGCTTCTCTGTTTTTTTCCTTGAGATGTACCTCATTTTAGAGCTTCAGTTTTTGTGTGCAAGTAGATAAGTTCCTTTTTTTTTGCTCTTGGTAGATTTGAGGATTATTTCTCGAACCGTGTGAAGCAGCTCACATTCACTTTTCTTGAAGATGCTGCCACTAGCACGGGTGGTCCTTTCTGGTCCGCCCAAAAGCGCTTCCCTCATCTGCTGAAATTTTCAGCTGCTGATCCATCTCATATACACTTCATTATGTCTGCTTCAATATTGAGGGCAGAGTCATTTGGAATTGCTATAACTGATTGGGCAAAAAAAACACAAGTGAGCTGGCTGATGTTGTAAATAAGGTTACCGTTCCTATACTTGAGCCAAAGAAAGGGGTCAATATTGTGACAGATGAGAAGGCCACTAACCTTTCTAGCTCCTCAGTTGATGATGTCACTGTTATTGATGATCTTCTGGCTAAGTTGGAAGAATATGCCAAGAGGTTACCTCCAGGATTCCAAATGAAACCTATCTAATTTGAGAAGGTTAGTATTTCAAGTATAACTTTCAGCAAGTCGTAGGTTTAAGATATTTGTTCACAAAAATGTTTATCTGTCAATACAGTGCAAGTTTCCCTGCCCACTTTGAATGTACTATAGCTTCCCCCCTCCTTTCAGGCTTGAGTAAAGATCTAGAAAAGTTTTTTTCCCCTTTCATGACTTAGTTAAAGCTTCTCCAGTTAATTTCAGATCTTATTTGTAATAGTCATCTCCTTTGGTCTTCTGTATCATTCTTCTATAATTCTCAGTCATGTACCCCATGAGACAAACTGGCTTGCAATAGAAATCTCGATTCCTGAAAGGTCTTTGCATTCCAATCTTTCTAAAAAAGGTCTTTGCATGTGCTTTCTATTCTCTGTTGTTTATTTTCAGATTACTTGCTGATGTTTGATATATCCACCTCATAAATCTTCTCCATTCTTAAGCTTGTAATGCCTAAACTTCCACTGATCGGAATCCTTAGTAGTTAGTACAATCTTGCAAGGGACATGTAGTTTTGTTTAGGCTGATATGCTTCCTCGTTCTTCCTCAGAATGACACATCAGGAATTTTCCTTCCTCTTGGATGGCCCTGCAACTATGTTGTCTATGTGCTTATGCTACAACTACACATCAGGAATCATTGTCATAAGACGGTGGTGGTGGTGTTTGTTTTCCAGCTAGATGAATGTCAATGGGAACATGAAAGCATTTGTGTTTCATTTGCCATATCGTCTACACAAGACCCTCCAGAAGTTCCATATTAGCCTTATCAAGGAGCTCAAGAAATTCAGTGCAGATGTTAACAACAATATGGTAATGTCACTTTGATTTCCTATCTCATTTAGTTGTCATGCCACTAAACTCGGTTATTGTTTTAGTTTTTGTTTGTGAGGATTCTTTTCGATGTTCAGTGCTAGGGGTTGGGTTGGGAATTGGCAATGTACAATTCTTCACAATGGTTTTTATGACCATTATTTGGTCCAATCATGCATCCTACTACTGTATGCTTGCTTTGAACAAAAGTTTTGGATTTTCACATTTTTTAAGCCATAGAGTGTACGTTGGCCTCTTTTGTGTTCGGCTATTTTACATTCTCCAACATAGATAATATTACTCTTAAAAAATATATATAATATTGGTCTTCTGGCTCTGATGATAATTTCAAATACGAACTCCTCTAGACATGCACATTCAGATAGCATTTTGTGAAATAGATTATGATGAAAAAAATTGTTATATTCCTTTGTAAGTTTTGCACGATGAGTGTAATAAAAAAATATGAAAAAAATGGCACAAAGTACGTGTTTCCGTTGCAACTAGAAAGTGACGGTTGAGGCATTTCAATAACTTGACAACGATGATGGCTTTAATTTGCTTTTGGGATTTTAGAACATGTAGTATTTTTTTTTACGATTTGATTTATGTACTAACTTGTATAGATATGTTTTGCTTGATATGTGTATAGAATAAAATTGATATTTATTGTATATTTTACGACCACGTCTCTTGTCCATGAATGCATGGTTTTGGCGTGCATATATCATAGTTGGTAAGTCCAACCCACTGACCAAGAGTATGATTCCAGTGTATGCGCTTGATTATAATTGGTTGACCTTGATTCTTCATCTGGTACAGTGATACATTTTGATCAGAAAAGTTATATTATTCATCAGTTGCTGCTTTTATTGGGTACTCTCTTATTCTGGAGATATTGCGAGCTTTAAATCTGAGGGATGAAGCTTCCAGAGTGATGGTTGCAGCTCCAATTCTGGCTTTCACAACAACTCATATTTTGTATCTCAATTTCTATGAACTTGAAAAGGTAAATTTTAGCAGGACAACAGATCTCAAACTTGACAAAACCTGTTTTACTTACAGTTTTTGCATGTTGAATGTATCCTTCCCACGGATAATTGCAATACTGGAATGCTAAACAGTGTGTAGCTTTTGTAGTCACTACTTGTGTTCCTTGTGCCTTGCTTGCTCTATTACTCTTAGCCCGGTACTGGAGTTCAGAGTAGGTATCATGGTGCTGTATTTGAACCTGTTACTATGTAACTGTAGAAGCTTAGTTTTTCCATTGCTACAATTTGTTGCGTAATGTCAATCTTTAAGGTGTCAACTAGGTGTTAAAATGTAGTTCATTTGACAACATTTCCTTATGTTTGTGTTAAATGGCTATATTGTTGCACTTTTTTTTAGCAAATTTACATATATTATCTTGATGATTTGAATTATGTGTAGATCTGAACACAAAGGTTTGTACTGCCGCTTGCATTGCTCAGTAGGGGTGGGCCTGGATCGTGCCGCCCCGTTGGATCACCGAACTGACCCAAAATTTTCAGTCATATGGGCTATACGTGAGGCCCAGAAAAAGAAAGGGGGCAAAAGGATCGGAACCTATTGATCCTCAGGGTCGAGTGGATCGATCCAACGCAGCGCCCTGCGCCTGCCTCCTTCCCACGCGCCGCCACTGCTCGCCGCCTCTGACGCGCCACTACCTGCCTGCTTCCATCCTCCACCATGGGCGTTTGTGAGATGCGTATTTAGATTCCTTTACATGCCCTTGACTCCTTCCATGGCCGTTGCTTCTTCCTTTTGAGTTCTCCTCCATCCTGATCTTGCTTCATCCCTCCCGATCTCGTCCACGGCCAGCCCCTACCACCTTGGACAGGGGAAGAGGAGAAGGGAGACCTCGGTGTGGGCTTCGAGTTCTTGGAACTTGTCGAGCTCGAGGTGGGAGTTGCTGCCGTCGTCATCGGGGATGAGCGCGTCGGTGTAGACGATGGAGTGCTCGCTGTGGGAGGGCTTGGAGTGGCGCTTGGGCGCTACGTCGTCATAGAACTCCCACACATTGGCCTCCCTCATCGTCTCGTCCTCAGGGGACTAGTGCGCGTCGCTCCTGTTCGGCCTTGACATCTCCTCTCCGCCCTGGCGCACATGCCGATTCGCTCACCGATGCTAGTACGAGTAGTATTAAGCAGTGGACGCTGAAAGCGCCGTGCTATTATAGTGGCTCAGCTGCAGTGACGGTGGTGTGCTCTGGCATGGGCGCGAACGAGATATTTGTGAAGAGAAAATATCTCGGGGGAGGTTGGTCGCTGGCTGGCTTAGCGAGAGGTAGACATGCGAGAGCCCACAACCCACGAATGCTCAGCGCATCGGAGTGACCCATAAGAGCTAGTGGGTCATTGGGTTCAAGGGAGTTTATATAATGAACGACCCACTTTGCCCCTACGTAAAGATCTGGACCGCATGGAGCCAGTCCGGATCAGTTCGGATCGACCCACGCCCACCCCTATTGCTCAGTACCTTCTATGGGTAATATGGGTTGTTAAACGGAAATATTATTTCTGTAAGATTTAGAGTTCCGTTGCAACGTATGTGCACCTTATTGCCTTTTGAATATTAGCTTAGCCTTCAAGTTAACATACTCTTAATAAGCATGTAACCATGGTAGGTACTGTATTAATCCATGCTTGTACCAAAAATTGGAATATGTATATGATCAACTTACAACTTAGGATACAGAAGCACAATTTTGTTGATGTCTATTGAAATAGGAACAAATTAAAATCAGATTTCCATGTGCTTGAATGTACTGGAATTAGAGGCCACATGACTTCTTAACCTATAGTCGTTCTTTCTCCGAGAAATGGAGGCTATGCTAGAGAATCAGGATGCTGCTATTGAAGAGTCTAGGCACGAAAAAGAAAGGATCTCAATCAGGTTAGTCTAGGTTAGTCTATCTTACGTTGAATACATTTGCTAGCTGCTGGTTGTTTGCCTGTGATGTTGACATGAATGAGTGCAAGGCAAAGGGATCTAAAGTTGTACAAGTTGCAAAAGTTTGTATACTCGGTTGCACTTAGCTGAATGTACAAAACTTGGTTGGAATGAAATGTATAAAGTTTTATAGCATGTACTAGCTCCTTGGATTTGTTGTATTGAATGTATAATTTTATTTTAGTTGAATGGACCAATTAATTTTTTTTAGAACAAGGATCATGTTAATGTGGTGTTCAATATATGTGCACAAATTATTGAATAGATGTTTCTACCTCAGATACCTCTTTGCCCCTCTGACGACGACAGTTTGTCGAAATTCTCCCTAATCGTCTCATTATCCTTTTCTTTTTCTTTGTTTTTTTACTTGGCGGAGGCTATTGAAAAACATGCAAGCAACATCAATGAGGCGTATGCTGTCTCAAGCAATATATATTTGATGTTTTGTGATAATAAACTATGTAAATAATAAATTTACTTTGTAAACATAATATTTTTTAATCATGTCATGATTCATGCTGACCGAACGAATCAATACATTTTCATATTCTTTTGTGACTAATTGTCTGTTTTCGTCATTTGAATATGTTTGACGAACTAAATTTATTTTGTATGGTTGTTTAGTTAAACATGCAGTAAAAAAACCTTCTTGCCTCTGTTGCAAGATATGAAAGTTTTTAACTTATGAATGATAATAGAGATTGATGAGTTCTAATAATATATTTTATACAAAAAAATTAATTTCACCTTGCAATGTACAAGCAAGTCAAGAGAAAAAAAAGCTGCCGGGCCCTTAAAAAAAGGGTAGTTTTTTTCGATGCGCCGCCCGCTCCGTCTGCTCCAACCCCTCGATTTCCCCTCCTTCCCCGAGCCGCCGCCACCCTCCTCCCCCGAGCCACAGCCGCCCACCTCCTCCTCCCCCCGGGGTCGCCCCTCCTCCTCCTCCCGACCCGGCGCCGCTCACCTCCCCCTGAGCCACCGCCGCCGCTCTCCTCTTCCTCCCCCCTCCTCCCTCGGCGCCTACGCCGGTCCGCGCCGCCGCCCGCCTCGCCTCCGGCTCTCTCCTCCGTCGGCCCGCGCCGCCGCGGTCCTCCTCCTCCAACTACGCGGCTCCACCTCCCCTGAGCCGCCGCCGCCGCCCTCCTCCTCCTCCCTCGGCGCCTCCGCCCGCCTCGCCTCCGGCTCTCTCCTCCGCCGGCCCGCGCCATCTCCTGCCACCCGGCCTCCCGAGCCCTATCCAGTGAGCAGCTAGCCTCCCGAGCTCTATCCTTTTCCCCTCTCCAAGTCTTCCATTCCTATCCTCTCCTCCTCCGCACCCTCCGGCGATGTCGGCCACGGGGGAGACATTCGAGCAGGAAGACCTCGACGGGGAGGACTATGATGAGGACGAGGAGGAGGGGTACGAGTTCGGCGACGCGGACGACGCGATGCAGTGCGTGGAGATGGCGGAGCGGAGCGGCGCCGCAGCTGCCACCAGGGTGCTGCACCCGGCACCCAAATCCACGACGCGCTCGCGGGGCGCAAGCGCAAGGCCCTCGCCGAGGAGCAACCCGAAAGGTGGTACATTTCTTGCCTTATTTGCTTCCATTCTATCTATCTATGCTCATTGCTCGAATGACAAAACTGGAACGTAAATACGTAATTTCATTAGGCCTGATGCTAAAGGTGCCACCTATTGCGCTGTTTGTGGCACATTAAAGTGGGCTTTAGGTGCTCAAGTTTCATCTAATTTTAATTTGGTTTGGTTTATGCCTATTTGGTGCAAGTTGCTACTAAAGATGCAAATTGTTTTTTACTGCTTGTTCGGCTGATTTTGTAGAACAGTAAATTGCTAACTGTTAATTCTAGTGTAATGGTGCCTTTCTAATTCTAATTTGTTATAATTTGGTGAAATGCCGATGTTCACACTATCATTTATGTGGAACTCTTCTAGTAGATCGATGTGTAAATTGTGCTTCTGTCTTTGCAAGGGTATTTTTTTTTTCTGTGATGTAATGTTTTAGTGATCTCCTGTCCTCACCATGCTCTTTGAAGTACAATTTATGCTTGTTTTTGTTTACGAATGCTGTTTAAAGTTTTTTTGTTTCAGGCATTGTTGATCCATCATGTATTCTGTTACAAGTAATTGCAGTTGCAGTAGATATATTTGAAAATCTTTGTCATCATCCAGGGAAGAATGTTCAAAGAATCCAAGGCAGGATGAGCTTTCAGAAGTGGAAGCAGCAACGATGTTTGACCAGCTGATGGAAGGCTTTGGCCTTCGGCGAAAAAGAAGGTCGAAAGATGTATGATACTGTTGTTAAATTCTTAGCACAGATGCTGCTTGGGAAATCCCCTCATAGTATTGATTATGTGGAGAACACTGAAAAATAACTGCATTATGTATGGTTTGTGAATTGTGACTGGTGCTTTCCTTTTTGGTTTTGTTTTCCAAATTTATTTGTGTTAGAATGTACAATTAGCATTCTGGGTTTGCAAAATTTCTTAGAATCGAATGAAGACTGAAGTGATCTGAGCATTTGTTTTTTCATGAAGAAATTGTATTCCATATTTAAATCAAGTATAATCCCTTTCATTTATAGCTTCATTTGTGGTCGAGTGGCTGTTGCTAGCTCTTTCTAGAGACTGTTTTTGACTTGATCTGGAAAACAGTTAGTATGTAGATTAATAAATACTCAACACTTTCATGTTGTGCTCAATCCACTGCAGTCCATTCGTGTCATACTTAAAATTTTGATAGGATCGATCAAATTGGTATTTTTCTTTCTTTATTGTTTATTTTAATCAGGTCAAGAAAAGAGGAAGAAGGAAAGGAACAAGGAATAAGTTCAGTCCTGAAGTCATTAAAAAATTGGGTGATGCCACTTTGCTTTTTACGGAGAACAAATTTAAAGAGGTATAATCTCTATCTTGCTTACTCTTATCAATAGTTGTTGGTACTCTATGTTGTTGATAAGTGGTTTGAGGCATAAGTTGATTATGTTGGTGTGCCAAATTCAATGCAATTTTTCTAATGGCAAGATTGTGAACGTTACTTTCATTTGCATGCTGAGCTAATTCAAGCCTGCGAGTTTTTTCCCCCTAATCATTCATAAGCCACACGATAACTAAATGGGTAAACTAGATGGTTTGTTGGTTTAGCTGACCACTTGACCTAGATATCTAGTGTTGGGAGTTGGGAGAAGTTTTTGACAGACTGGAAGTTGATGTGCACCTGGCAGTGGCGCCGAGTTTTGATACTGTCTTCACCTTTATGTCTGTCCAAGTTCTCAATGACTTCAAAGATTATTATGTCTGAACATGCTATACTGCGAGCTAATTCCCCACAAAATTGAGGGTTGAGACTTGAGAGGATTATTGATAACTGATCAGCTGATACTTGAATAGAACCCCTAACTGAAATATTAAACATTCATGGTTCTCTCTCTTGTTTTCTTAATAGAATATCTTTGGATTTTCTCTGGTAGTGCTGACAGCTTTGTTGTGGGTTGTTTTGGCCATTTAGTGTGTGATAATACAACTTAGTTGCCTATCTATTGTTTCTAAGGAGGTGAGCTCCTTTTATATCACCCTACTGCTTGTTTCTGAGATTATTGAACAATAACTCAACTTCATTTAAGATACTTAACATTTATAATATTAAGAATTATCATTGATATTGATTGTCTGTTTAAGTTTCCGTGGAATTCAAGTTCTATAGAAGTATTTTCTGTAGCTATCTTTGTGTCTGTTCTGATTAGGTTATATATCATCTGCATGCTCAAATTGTCATTCTGGTTTTGTAATGCTTTTATACCAGTTTTAGATAGTATCTTTGTGGATTTAACAAACTGATAATGCATACCTACCATCTATGTTGCCTTGATACCGCGATACGGATATATCGATACCGCAATGCGATATTTCCTAAAAACAAGGATACGTTGATACGACCAGTATATATATATATATATATATATATATATATATATATATATATATATATATATATATATATATATATATAAATATAATAGCAGCCGTGAGATATGTTATGCCACATGCAAATGAACACAGAAGATCCATCTTGCAATCATAAGAAAAAGGCAAGGAGGAAACAGATGGACTAGTTTGGCCCATCCAACCCACCTGCACGGCTGTGCCCTTTCCAGCTCACACGATCCACCTGCACAGCTGTGCTCTTTGCCCTAGCCCCTTCTCTCTGTTAAGAGTATTGTATATTCTACTTTATCTCTCTCTCTCTCTCTTGGCCCATGAGGCCCATGTATCTATGTCTATATATATCCCGTCCATTAATGAATAAGATGCAGAGTTGTGAATAGCAAACCCTAGTTTTTATTTTTCTAACATGGTATCAGAGCCATACCCTAACCCTAGCCTCAGTTCTACCGCCGCCGCCTGGTTCTACTAGCAGAGCTTTTCGCTTGGGCCGGCGGGCCTGAGCAGCTCTCTGCTTCACTTCCTTGCGGCCTCGCCTGATCCTCTGCTCGGCCACCGCCTGGAAGCCGCGCTGACCTCCGCCCACGTTGATGCCTTGATTTGCGCCAGTGTCGGATCCTCTTCCTCGTTGACGCACCGGATCTCTATCGAGCTCGGCGTCCGCACCTCACCTTCCTCTTGGGCTCCCGTGGGTTCTCCGCTCAGATCCTGCGCCGCTCGTTGTTCTTGCGCTGCTTGGAGGCCATTGCTTGTCTTCGGTCCTCTCCAGATCAGCGCCCGCGGCTGCGCCTATCTTCATCTCGGTGTCTACTTCTGCGCGCTGCCCGGATCTGCAGTCGTTCTTCTCAGCTCCGGCCCGGTGGTCCTCCTCTGCATCCACGCCGACTATGAGTCCTCCGCTCGGTGGTCCTCTGGTATCTCCTCTGTTCTGTGCACGAGTCATGGTACCGTTTGCACATGTTTAATATTGTGTTGCTATTGTATTCCGTGATCGACGCGTCGCTCATCGTTGATGCGCTCATCGTTGCTCTTGTGATTAGTCTTCTTTGATCCGCATTTGTTGCTCTATTGCTACTGTGATTACTACCGCTGTGTGGTATGGCTAGATCCGACTCAATGTTTGGGAGTAGTTCATCTCTTGTGTTCACAGACATCAAGCTCGATGGGTTTAACTACCGGGCATGGGCATTCTCAGTTAAGACTACTCTCAGGGGTTATGGTTTGGACTCTCATTTGACTGATGATCCTCTTAATCCAAAGACGGTTGATGTTGAGGTATTGAAGGCTTGGCAGAAAGAGGATGATCGTGTCATGACCGGCATTGTGCTGAGTGTTGATGTTTCTCTGCGGATGAGTCTTGAGTATCATACTTCAGCTAAGCAGATGTGGACATACTTTGAGAAGAGATATGTTCAGTCCAGTGGTGCTCTTTGCTTCGCATTGCTCAAGAACATTCATAGTCTTCAGCAGCAGTCGGATCAGTCAGTGCAGGAGTATTACAGTGCTTTCACTCATATCACTGGTCCTCTAGAGTCTATGACACCGAAGGCTGTTGTTGCCTGTTAGTCTTGTGCTGCCAAAGATGAGTATGCTCAGCAGACGCTCATGTATCAGTTTGTGATGAGGCTTCGATCGGAGTTTGAGCCTGTTCGTACTCAGTTGCTCAACTATCCTACTCCACCGACTTTGACTGAGGCACTCTCTAGTTTGATTGCAGAGGAGACTCGTCTTCATTCCCTTATGCCTGTCTCAGGATTCTCACCACATGCTGTACTCAGTCTCTCACAGCAGTCTGGATCTACCAGAGCGACACCAACATGAGTGTTGGTTTGTTCCCATTGCAAGAGGACTGGTCATCATGTTGACAAATGTTTCAAGTTACATCCAGATCAGCTTATTACTTATCATGCTAGACAACCATCTGACCGTCGTCGTGGAGCACCTACTGGGCCTTCCAGAGCACTTACTGGAGCAGTCACTGCTGCCACATCCACATCTATTGTGACTTCTGGATCAGTGTTTGCTATGACATCAATTGCACCTTCTGCTTCTAGCGCTGCTCACCCTTGGGTTTTGGACTTAGGTGCCTCTTTTCATGTCACATCTGACAGTTCTCAGCTTGTTGCTCGTAGGCCCGTGACTGATGTTACATATGTTCACACTGCTGGTGGTACACCTTGCTCTATTACCCATCAGGGCATTCTCTCTACTTCTCGCTTCTCTGTTCCTGATGTGTCTTTTGTTCCTCAGCTATCTATGAATCTTCTTTCTGTTGGTCAACTTATTGATATGAACTGTTTCATTGGATTTGATGATTCTTCTTGTTTCATTCATGATCATCAGAGCAGAAGAGTGATTGGTTCTGGCCATCGCCGTAGAGGCTCTCCTAGTCTCTATGTCTTGGACACCTTACATCTTCCTTCCACCAGTATGTCGAAGGCCTTAGTGTCTTCTGCTATGTTATCATCTCAGTCTCTTGTGGGGTCTTCCTTCAGCAAGTGGCATCATCGACTTGGTCATCTTTGTGGAGCTCGACTCACCACTCTAGTTCACCAGGGTTCCTTAGGTCATGTCACTATTGAGTCTAATTTTCATTGTACTGTGTTGTAAGCTGGGAAAACAGCTACAGCTTCCATATCCCAGTAGTACCTCTCAGTATTCTGATCCTTTTGATTTGGTGCATTAAGATGTATGGGGTCCATCACCTTTTGTTTCGAAGGGTGGTCATAGTTATTATGCCATATTTGTTGATGATCACTCTCGATATACTTGGATCTATTTTATGAAACATCGCTCTCAGTTGATTTCCATTTATCAATCTTTTGCTAAGATGATTCATACACAATTTTCTTCTTCCATTCGTATTTTCCGTTCTGACTCTGGAGGAGAGTATCTTTCCTCAACCTTTCGCCAGTTCCCCTCTTTCTCAGCTCTCGTGTCCTGGTGCTCATGCTCAGAATGGTGTTACTGAGCGCAAGCACCGTCACATCATCGAGATTGCTCGTACTCTTCTCATTTCCTCCTTTGTTCCCTCTCACTTTTGGGGGGAAGCGGTCTCTACAACAGTCTATCTTATTAACCGTCAGTCCTCTTCCAAGCTTCAGGCCAAGTGTCCTGGTGAGGTCCTGTACAGAGCACCTGCTCATTATGCTCATCTTCGTGTTTTTGGTTGTGTCTGCTATGTTCTTCTACCACCTCGTGAGCGAACAAAGCTGAGCCCTCAGTCAGTTGAGTGTGTTTTTCTGGGTTATAGTCCTGAGCATAAGGGCTATTGTTGCTATGATCCCTTAGCACGTCGCATTCGTATCGCGCCTATACCGTATCGCACCGTATTTCCGTCGTATCCCGTATGGGAATGGCAACTCGGCGACATATCGGGGGTATCATCTCCTACCATATTGTAGAATTTTAGTATATGTAAATGCAATTTTATGCATTTTGTTATGATGTTTGAATTTGTCTAACAGTAACCTTTGCGTTGGTGTCATGTACTGCAGGCAATTCCTATATTACATGAGATTGTGCGGATTGCACCAAATTTGCCAAATTCATATCATCTACTTGGAAGCATTTATAAAGAGAACGGTGAACTAGATAAAGCCATTAACTTTCTGATGCTTGCCGCATATGTCTCCCCAAAGGATGCATCTCTGTGGAAGAAACTCATTGACTTGGCATTGTGAGTTCATACTAATCCCTTCTGTTTTTTTTGTGTGTTTGTTTTTTGTTTGAAATCACATGATTGTTTTTTAATTGTTAAATTACTTGGCCTGATAATTTGCTGAGTAAAAATGTTGCATTCTCAAAAACAGGTGATATTTAATCTCTTTTCACCCTCAGTTTTGCTTTGATATTATGTGATATGCATTTTACAGGAGAAACATCTTGCTCTCATTAATGCAGGTGATTCAAAATTTCATTAATTACTTCCTCTGTCTCGCAATATAAGTCCAATCCCACCATACGCATCATACGCACAGACCAAGGAAGCACTAAATTTTAGAAAAAGTTTATGTCATTGGACCATACATACCCCTATTAAAGGGCACACTACAACTACACAATCACTTCTGTATTAAAACAAGGGTATATAGTGGAAATATTGTAATAGCTACACTTGATCCCCTCAATGGATTTATATCATGGGACGCCGCTTCCCAAGAAGAGGGACTTAAATTGCGGGATGGTGGAAGTACTGATTATCTAACATAAATCATTATTATTTACTGGACATAAAGAATATAGTAAGATGAAAGAAAATAGAGACAGTGATCTCATTGACTACTTTATTCTATTTGCCAGGAAAAAGGAAGATGCTGCTCTAGCAAGACATTGTGTTTTAAAAGCAATGAGAGCAGATCCGGAAGATGTAGGACTGAAGTTTGATTGTGCTAACATATATCGTGCCCTTCGTGACTACCAGAAAGCTGCAGAGATATATGAGCAGATAGTCAGAATTTATCCTTCCAACATTGTCGCTCGTAAAGCAGCAGCACAGGTTTATTGCCTATGACAGTTTGTCGTTGTGTTATTTGGTGGTGCCTATATGTTATACCTTGATTCTAGTTGAAGTACCAGGCCTTCTCACTTCAGCATTTCCCGCTTTTTGTTGATTGTTCTCTCATACTGCAGTCTCAGAATGGACCTTCAAAATTGATATGAAAACACGATATCTTTGCTCTAATAAATGTTTTCTTCTGTTTAATCTTCTGCCTATATGACTTTCATTTGCTATCCATTTATATTTTGACTTGTCATTGTAGCCATAAGAAATGTTGATTCAAAGATTTGTCGATATACAACTGTACAATACTAAATGTAGATGGTAGTTACGAACTAAAGGAAATGTTTAGGTCATGGTCTCATAAGTCAAAACTCAAAAGATTACATCTCCATTTCATCATAAGGTGAGTAATGTCTGCAAGTGTTGACAGGTATTAAAATACCTGTACTATTACTGGTTTATTGTAGACACTGAATGCACACTGCAGTAGCCACACCTTGCCAATCTACTCAAACAACCGTTACACATATAATATATTGCATGTGGTACCATGTTAAGAGAGACACGAGCTTATCTATGAATGGTCATAGTACTGTCAAAGAGCACACTACACTTTTCAGCAACAATTTGTCAATCTATGCACCTGAGTTAGAGTGAACACTATGTGTAAATGTCACATTATTGCATTTTGTGTTTGCCATTTGATAATGATATGTGATGTTTTGTTTGTGGACCATATATTTGCTATTACATTGAATTTTTAGTAGCTCTAGTGCAATAATCCAAAGAAACGCCTGGAGCAGGGTAATATCAGTTTTTGGATGCATGAATTCTTGCAGGGTTCAGAAAACCGTTAGGAATCAGCCAGGTTTTGTTTTCCAATCCTGACCTGCTCAGCGCCTAAACATCCCCACCCCCACCCCCATCCCATCCATCCACACACACTTGATCTCAATTTCCACTGGAATGTGTATATTAGTGCCAAGATCCCAAGTTCCCAACTTCAAATCATTTGATTTTTTTAAAAATTTGAAATGCACCCAAAAAAATGGTCCGATTTTTTGCCTGGAAACCAGGCGAAAACCTTAACAGACCACTTATGGTTTCAAAAATCCTATATTCTTGTACTTAGTATTTCTGTGTTAACAGTTGTAGGGAATGTTCAGTTAGTTTTACTTATTGCTGCTTGCCTTTTCTCTTCAGATGTACAGAGACTGTGGTCAAATTGATAAAGCTATTAATTTGTTGGAGGATTATGTCAATGCTCGAGCGACAAGCGTCGACTGGAGTCTTCTGGATTTACTGATATCCCTTTATCTGAGAAATAATGCCCATAGTGAAGCACTGAGGCAGATTGAGAAGGCACACCTACTGTTGGGATCTCAACACAAATTACTAGTACAATTGCAGGCAAAAGCAGTAATATGCCACACTTATCTTGGAGACATGAAACATGCTGAGGTTTGTTCCTGTTCTGTTCTGTTGTAGGTCCCTTGACACAATGCATCCTTCTTTAATCAAATTTCCCCCTTTTTCTATCCTTGGTTTCTGGTATATTGACAATGTAATTCCCTGATATCAACTCTGAAGGATTAGCTTTCTGTTTGCATGAAGTCACTGTTTTCCAATATTACTTAAAAAAATTGCACATTTAAGTTTGTAGTTATTCAATCAGCATTACCTCTTCTGCAGGTGTTCCTTCAGGATGTGCGTTTGGAGCGTTCAAAAGATAACGCCGATTTGATTAAGGAGGTCGCTAACGCTCTTGAAAATGTAGGACAATATGAGTATGCAATAAAGTTTTACTTGATGGTTGAAGATGTTGCTGTTCGTAATGATGTGAGTAGTTAATTTGCTTATTTTTGAAGTTTTCTTTCCCTAATATATGTTTGCAGAGGTTGATTTTAGAATTCAGGTATTGTTTGTAATCAACAATTTCTTCCTTTTCAATTGATGTAAGATGCATTGTTTATTAAGACTGTGTGTGTGTATATATATATATATATTATAAATCTTCAAGGGATCAATTCAGTCCTGTGAATCTTTTGTGACTTATAGATAACACAAGTACGATAAACATGGAAGTTGGAACACATCATTGGTGTTAGTTTCTTCAGAATTTCCTTGCAAGGGAGAACAATATCCATCTCAATGGATAGAGTAAAATTTGAATTATCTATGCATTGCTAGTGAGTTGAACAAGTTATTGGATTGAACATGTAATCCAATATATTTCAACAGAGGAGATTATGCATGGGAAATCTGAGGTCCTTTGCAGCTCTTAGAGGAATAATTTAATGGAAAGCAGGTTCTATAGTTGATTTTGAACATAAATGACATGAAATATAAATTCCTATGTTTGAGAATTTGCTTTATAACAGCTTGTAGTACTCCTAGCTGGCCGGAGAGATGGTCTAAATTAGATTAGAATGTACATTCTCCATAGAAGGCTTAATGGATGCTAACATGATTCCAAAAATGTGGCGTTGTTTCATGATAGCATTGTAGTTCATTGTCTTATTGGTTGGAGCATATCCAAAGTCTGAGTAGTAACATAGTATATTTACATATTGATACATGGATTAATGCCTACAGGGACATTTTCTTTGTTAGCAATGATAAGCTAAATAGCATCTGCACAGGGTCTAGTTCATTTTGTCCATGTATTTTTCTTTGCAATACACGAGGAAGGGTTTGTTAACTCGGAAGAGTCAGGAAGTTTATAAGCTTTTTGAAAACATTTATTTGGTACATCTAGTTGAAAGTTCTTATTTTTGTCTCTTATCTTTTTTAGATAATTGCATGTTTGCTTTGTTTCCTTTACTCTTCTCTAGTTTGATCTACTGCAACTTGTTTCAGGGTTATTCATATGAGAAAGTTGCTCAATGCTACATGGTCGTAGGGGAGAAAAGAAAGGCTATTCCTTACTTTTATAAAGGTTCTGTTCGATTTCCTTCAGGAAGCACTTCTCTTTTAGTCTTTTAGCAAGCTTGACATTAATGACAGATACACTCTAAAAAGATAATATAGTTGGTGAAAATTACATCACAAATCTGTTTGTTGTTAAGACCCCCTTAATCTGAAACAGCTTTACGAGAAAGGGGCATTACCTCTGGTGACCTAAAGCAGAGAAGCTTAATCCATTCTTTTTTATATGTTCTTCGATATTTGGATCAATTTGTGTTCAAATATTCTCATTATATTTGTTTATTGATATGGAGTTATTAGATACTTGAGATCATTCTATCTGGCATTTCATCATTGATGAACCTTTTCTAAAGACTCCTGAATGTCTGCATTGTATGTGCAACACCTGATTCCTTCTGTGAGTTTTAGGAAAGAGAAGGATTTTGCTAGTCACAACTATTCATCTTATTCATTATTGAGAAAGTATATATAGACATAGACATGGCGAATCCCGTGTCCGATACGTGTCGTGTCCGACATGCGTGTCCGTGCATCCTAGGACATGGGCCTCATGGGCTACATGAGCAGAGAGAGAGAGAGAGAGTACAAGACTAACATCCCCTTCAAACTCAAGGTGGATTAGGAGGATATGGTACATTGAGTTTGAGTTGATGAAGCCAATGCTGTTCTTGAGTCTGAACCTTAGTGAAGAAATCTGCATCTTGAAGCTCTGTACATACTGGAGGTCGATGGTCGACTGCTGATAATGCGACCGTGTGAATGATGCATCAACGCCAATGTGCTTTGCCAACTCATGCTTGACTGGATCACACCAATCTGAATGACACTTGTATTGTCTCAAAACAAAGTTTTAGGATTATCACAAAGAACACCAAGATCGGCCAAAAGCTATCGAAGCCAAACAATCTCTGAGGTGGTAGCGGCAAGGGCCCGAAGCTCAGCCTCTATAGTAGAGTGACATTGCAGTATGCTTCTTGGACTTCCAGGCAATGAGCGAAGTACCAAGAGAGATACAATAGCAGTGATAGATCGGCTATCAACAGGATCACTCGTCTAAGTGGAGTTAGAGTAAGCGTGGAGCTGAAGATGATTCGAACTAGCATAGAACATACATCTGGACATAGTACCCCTTAAGTATCTCAGTACACAAAGAACATGACCATAGTGGACAGAGGTGGGAGCACTCACAAAATGAGTACATAAACATCATGAGCAATGTCTAGCCTGGTGACATTGAGATAAACAAGGCTCCCAACGAGCTGACGATAGCGCAAAGGATCTATTTGTGGTACACCGTTTGTAGTACGAAGCTGCAAGCAGAACTCCATGGGTGTGGCAGCATTGCGAGTGTCAACCATACCAGAGCGAGCAAGCAGATCCTAAACGTAACGATGTTTAGAGAGATAGTATGTATCACCATTAGAATGAACTTCAATTCCTAGAAAATAGCTCAATGGTCCCAAATCTAACATCATAAACCTGTTACTCAATTTCTTCTTGACAAAAGCCACATAGTCAATGTCATCTCCTGGTATCAACATATTATCTACATATAGCAGAAGCAATGTGTGACCCCGCTGAGAAGTATGAATAAACAAGGCAGGATCTTGCTCACTTGGAGTGAAATCAGTAGCTTGAATTATAGAACTGAAACGCTCGAACCAAGTACGAGGAGCCTGCTTGAGACCATATAGAGCACGCCAAGACGACAAACATAGCCTGCAGGAGCCTCAACACCTGGGGGTGGTTGCATATAAATCTTCTCATGTAGATCACTATGAAAAAAGGCATTCTTGGCATTTATCTGAAATATAGTCTATGAGCGGACCGCTGCAACAACAATGAGAGTACAGACTGTAGTCATATGAGCAACTGGAGCAAAAGTCTCATCATAATCTCGACCATAAGCCAACTGCCACTCAAGTATATTGGCTGCCTCCTAATAGGTACTCAGCTGATGCTGCACCTGCACGAGAAAAACCTCATCTCTCTAGTGCCTAAATAGAAGAACGATCACGTAGGGCATCCCGTGACGTAGTAGAACGATCATCAGAGTCCGTGGTACTAGCCGGAGGATCAAGTGGAGGAGAGGATGACTGAGGATCAGAAGGAACTCTCTGTCAGTGACTATAGTGAAAAGGAAAAGTGGAAGTGTCAAAAATGGTATAATGGGTGGAGAAGGCACACAAGGTGAAACTGGTTGAGAAAATGTATCTAGAGAAGTCAAGTTTGATGAAGGAATAGGAGGTAGACACAAAAAGGAGATGGAACCTGTGGAAGGAGTAGGACGAGTAGAAGGATGATGAAAGAAGGTCGATCTTCATCAAAGGTCACATCACTATAGATGCGAATGCGAGGTGATGAAGGATCATAACAGCGATAGCCCTTTACTCAGGACTATAACCCAAGAAGACACAACCGATTGAGCGCTCAGATTGGTGCGCTCACGAGGTGCTAGAAGGACATAGCAGACAACAAAAAACATGAAGATGAGCATAGCGAGCAGGTGCTCTGTACAGGACCTCACCAGGACACTTGTCCTGAAGCTTAGAAGAGGGCTGACGGTTGATGAGATAGACTGCCGTTGAGACCGCTTCCCCCCAGAAGTGAGGGAATAAAGGAGGAAATGAGAAGAGTATGTGATACGACATCAAGTACTACTAGGACGTGTTGCTGTGATGAAGGAATCGAGCGACGTGTGAAGCCCAGGCTAGAATCAGTGATCCTAGATGTCCCTCCAAATATTTGATGGCTCTGGATGGGAAGGATTCCAATTCGTTTAGTTACTTAATTTCCAAGTTAGTTACCCAATGTTTTTTTGTTAACGTTTGTTTCGAGCCTAGCACCTGCGTGTGCAACTATTAGTTGGTTCAATCTGAGTCCAAGTTTGTATTTTGGTCATATGTAAAGGTTGATATAACGTGTGTGAGTAGAATGTTAGCCGGTTTTTTATTTTTCTAGAGAACTGTACTGGTTTTTGAGAGGAACTCTGGAAAACCAATACCAAGTCAGGTGCATATGCATGTACGTGTGCCGAGCCCATGCGAGATAGTGTCTTGAGTCGTATGCATGTACGTGTCTGTCGAGTCCGTTTGCTAGTAGGCCTAGATGCATGCGTGCGATGGCTAAATAAAAGCCAAGGGCGTTAGCCCATGTAGGAAGATCAAACATTTTTGCATGAAAGTAAGAAAAACCAGAAAACGCCCTTATGGCGACCAGCCGACCACATCGTTTCTCAAGATTGAATTTACTCAAGAGTTCATTGAGGTTGCGGGTCTTTGATCTTGTGGATCGAAGTTGCAGGCTGATCTTGTGATCTATTCCTCTGTTCGTGAGTTGAGGTTCTTGTGATCTATTCCTCTGTTCGTGAGTTGAGGTGCTCTCGGGTGGAATATTTGCTTGTTCAGACTGGCACAGTAAACAGTAGAACGTGAGAAGACCAGGAGGCAGGAGCTGCTGTTCAAAGGAACTGAGATTAGAGCTTTGTTGGCTGCTGCGCCTGTCTTCCCATCTCTCTGTTGGTTTCTTTGATTCTGAGACTGCACAAGTACTAGAGAGTCGATGTTGTACTGTTGATCTTGAGGAGGTCGAGCTAGGGATTGTTGTTGGTGTTGCTGCACATACACTTGTATCAATTCCAAATCTTGCTGCTGGTGTGCGTGGAAAGCGAGGGAAGATTGTTGCTGTTTTCTTGGCCTAGACAAGTAGAAGATTGGTGTGCGTGCGTTGTAAATTTCTTGTACCGTGAAAGATCGGGTCAACTCGCGTACAAATTAGTGTTCTTCTAATTTGTGCCATATCAGGTGGTATCAGAGCTAGGGGTGAACGGATCGAATACGGATGGATAATGGCTATGCCATATTTGTTTTCATATTTTTTTCCTGGATACAGATGCAAATACGAATACCCCGGATACGAATATGGATACAAATAATATCGAATACGAATCGAAATAAGTACGTTCACGAATATTTTTCGAAACATGAAAACCCCTTAAATTGTATGCCAGAAATTAACAAACACATCTAACTAGTTTATTTGATGCAAACATTCATGAATGGCTAAGCATAAATGCATAATACGATACCCATGTTGGAAATAAAATATGGCCATCTAAAATTAACCAACCTATGGTGTTCAGGGAAACATGTCAATAGCAATTATTCAAGGTGGCATAATGTCGAATAGGACTTTAACTATTCCTGAAAGTAATTATTATAAAATTAGCAATGTATGTTGATATAAAACAATATAATTTTTATAAAATGGGTACGGCATGATCTACGTCTACGACTTGCCTTCGTTGAAGGTTTGAGTTGCTTCGGCGGATGGGTCCAAGAATCTTCGGAAACGCCGGAATCTATACGCGCGAAAAGAGCCAAATAAATACAACAATTCAAAATAAAATTCAAAAATTATCAAATTAGAACAAAAAAATGTACTGAATTTAGAAACAAGAATCGACGGAATCGGAGTTCGTATGAGGAAGAATGAACGTCCGGAAGGTTGCTTGCTGGGCTGGTATTTCGGATATTTGGCCTTTGTACTATCCGGATAATCCGTATTCGACAGATACCAGGGCTACTGTATTCGTATTCGTTTTCGACAAAAAAATCCGACCCGAGACAATCCGAATCCGTTTCCGTCTGGATCGGTTGAAAACTATCTGATCCGTTTTCACCCCTAATCAGAGCTTCCGTTCATCACAGTACATACTGAATGTTTTTTCAACTTTTTTGTACGACTAATCTTTGGTCGTGCAAGGTGGTAAAGTCAGAGCAAAGTGCCAATCGATGATCATAGTGGTGCTGGCCAGGAGGAGATTTTCGCTTACGGTCCTCAAGTTCCTGCTGAAATCAAGTTTCACTTCGAGAGGACACGTGACTTCTTTCTGAACCATATGGATCATACGTGGGACACCTTGGATGATCACGTCGACAAGGTGGAGGCTTCAGTGATTACAAAGATTGAGGCCAGTGAGGGTCGGCTTGGGAGGAGATACTAGACCTCACGCGAGAAATACTTCTTGTGCGACATCTATCGGCAGATGGTACTGCTGCGTGGGTTCTACATCAACCACCACCTGGACAACGAGCATGTCGTTTTGGAGGAGTATGATTCCGATATGGACATGCAGTTGGATGGTGCTCTTGGGTAGCGGCGGGACTTCAATCCATGTCGTGGAGGTGCTGCATATGTGCCACATTTCTTTGGGTGCGACAGAGAATTTGCTGGAAACAACTGCGATGACGTTATTGGGAGGCTCAATTTCCATGCTAGCATTCAATGGGCGTACCGATTCAGAGGTGTTCTTGGAGTGGGAGATGCGCGTGGATGATATTTTTGATAGCCACAGCTACACCGAGGAGAAGAAGGTGCGTGTTGCATCAATTGAGTTCACAGAATATGTTTTTGTTTGGTGGAACCAATTGTGTCGTGCCGGAGGACGACCCGACATATGGGAACACATGAAGAATATCATGAGGAGGCGATTTGTGCCGGCGCACTACACTAGAACCTTGCACACAAAGTTGTAGTGGCTTAATCAAGGTTCCTTGTCTGTGGACGAGTTTTTGTCTGTGGATGAGTACTACAAGGAGATGGAGATTCTCATGATTCGTACGGGCGTGAACAAACTTGAGGAGGCGACCATGGTTTGTTTCTTTGAGGGTCTGAATGACGATGCGCAAGAGAAGACATAGTTGTCAGAATACAACAATCTACAAGACCTCGTGTATCATGTGGTGTGGTTTGAACAACGTATCTTGCAACGCCAAATACGTGGAAGCCGCACTACCTACAACAACACGTGGAGGCGACCACCATAGCAAGGAGATGATGTTGGCGCAAGCTCCAGGGTGACAACATCACACAAGTCAATTGGGGCTGTTTCAAAGGTGGTGTCGAAAGCTGCGAGTAATGGAGGTTAAGCTTCTAAAGCTGATTCTAGTGCATTTTCTTCTGCTCGTATTAGTAACATTGAGTGCTTTAAGTGCAAAGGAAGATGACATATGATGCGTGGTTGTCCAAATCAGCAGAAGGTGCTCATTACTCATGATGGGTACGTTATGACAAGTTCTACCGGTAGCGAATCCGAAAGCAAGAGGTTCGACGAAGAGCACGATGATGACAATCCTATTATTTATGACCCTCTTTTGGGTGGTGTTATTCTTTTGGTCCGAAAGGTGCAAAGTGCTGAAATTAAAGCTAAAGGGCAACAGTGTAGTATTTTTCCAAACGGAGTGCAAGATAAAGGAGAAAGCGTGCAACCTGATCATTGAGGGTGGGAGTGATGCCAATGTGATTAGCAAGGATTTGGTGTACGCTTTGGTGGACGACGACGACGACCTCAAGTAGAATGGCGCTAGGTGAAGGAGAGCACCGATTGTGAGAACAATAGATCTAGAATAGCTGGTTAAGGGAACGACCACAACTAGACTTTAGGGACTAGGAACTTGTTTATTCCTCTTTGCTTGATTAAAGAAGATACAATGTCATCCCTTTTATAGGATAATTTGACTAAAAACAATCTTTAATTATAGAAATAAACTAACTAAAGATAAGCTTTCAAACTAACAAAATCAATCTAATCTCTAACAAAGGAAACTAATTGTGGACAAATAGTACATATGTAAACAGTGCACATGTGCTACAGTACCACGCCCATAAAATTCCTTGCACGGTCGTGGGCCGTTGCTCCCCCTGGACCCACGCCCATGACAGCTTTACTTAAAGGGGGAGGGGATGATACGGCGCCAAGTACTACTACGATGTGTTGCTGTGATGCAGGAACTGTGGGACGTGTGAAGCCCACGCTAGAATCGAAGAAGATCCCAGACGTCCCTCCAAAAATTTGCTGGCTTCGAATTGGAAGGATTTTAATTCGGTTAGTTACTTAATTTCCTGATTAGTTACCAATTTTTTTGGTTCTTTTGTTTCGAGCCTAGCACTTGCGTGTGCAACTATTAGTTGGTTCAATCCGAGTCCAAGTTTGAGTTCTAGTCAGATGTAAAGGTTGCTATAACGTGTGTGAGTAGACTGTTAGCCAGATTTTTATTTCTCCAGAGAACCGGACTGGTTCCTTATAGCACATGAACTAGGGAAGATCTAGGAAAGAGCATGAAGAGTGGTGTGGAAGGAGCTTGAGATGATTCACTCACCGCCGGTCGCTAGAGGAGGAAGTCGTCGTTGTTCGTTGGTCGCCGCTGGAGGAGGCAGTCGTCGGTTTGCCGCCGTGCAAGAGGAGTAGAAGGAGAAGGGGGCGGCGTCGGGGAGAAGGAAGGCGAAGGGGCGGCGTCTGGAAGAGCACAGGGAGGGGGGGCCGGTCGGTTTGCTGCCGCAGCAGGCAAGGCGCACTGTGGCGGGCGGGCGGGTAGCGAGGCGCGTCGGGAGAAGGAAGGCGAAGGGGCGATGTCGGGGATAGCATAGGAGGGAAGGGGCACCGCCGGCCGTTGGTCGCCACCGAGCAGAAGGAAGCAGGAGGGGCAGGTGGGCGGCATAGCAGGGGATGAGGTGAAGGGGCTGTGTTGGGTGGGGATGTGTGAGTGGATCGGCTCTAGCTCTGGAAAGCTAGGGTTAACACAACGCAATGGGCTGGGCTTCTAAGTTTGGGCCAAATGGACTGGGCCAAAATGGCAAATACATGTTCGAATTTCAAATTATTTGTTTTCGCAGGCCTAATTTTGGACATGCCTCAAATACGTGTGCAAGCTGTGTTGGAGCTGTGTCGATGTCCGACATGGTGTCCAACACGGACACATGCTTCCAGCCGTGTCCATGCATCAGAGGTGGTGAGGATCCTTAGGTAGGCATAAGAAAATGAAGACGAGTTTCCTGCAATCAAACTAGAGAGCGTGCCAGTCAAAGTCGATGGACTAGGATAGTTGAGTGGTTGAGTATGAATAGGCTCCAACTTTGATCGAAGCCCCATCACAAACTGATACATGAGCATCTGCTGAGCATAATCCTCGTTGGCAGCACAAGACTAGCAAGCAGTAGTAGCCTTCAGTGTCATAGACTCTTGAGGGCCAGTGATATGAGTGAAAGTACAATAATACTCCTCCACTGACATGTCCTGTTGCTGAATACTATCAAGGTTCGTGAGCAATGTGAAGCGAAGAGCACCACTGGACTAAACATATCTCTTCTCAAAGTATGTTCACATTTGCTTGGCTGAAGTATGATACTTAAGACTCATCCTTAGTGAAACATCAACACCCAAGACCAAACCAGTCATGACAAGATCGTCTTCTTTCTACCAAGCTTTTACTGCCTTAGCATCAATCTTCTTCGGATCAGGAGGATCATTAGTCAAATGAGAAGCCAAATCATAACCACTCAGGGTAGTCTTGATTGAGAAAGCCTATGCTCAATAGTTTGGTCCCTCGAGCTTGATGTATGTGAACACGACAGATGAACTGTCCATCGAGTCAGACTATGCCATCTTGATGGGTCACAATCACACAGCAGCAGCACAATAGTAGTGGAACAGAGCAGTTTGGCAGACCAATCAACAACAGTACCAGAGCAACAATTGTAGCATCAACAACAGTAGCATCAACAGTCGTGCAGAGCAATAGTTGTAGCATCAACAACAGTAGCATCAATAGTCGTAGCATCAACAACAGTAGCATCAACAGTCATAGCAGAGCATGAGGGGTACCGAGCAGAGCAATAATTGTCGGAGCAGAGGAGGCAGCAGCGGCCGCCTCGTCAGAGTAGAGGAGGTGGTCGCCGCTCGGTCGGGGCAGAGGAGGAGGCAGCGGTGTCGCGGATCCGGTCGTGAGGAGGCGGTGGCGTGGATCCCGTTGTACTTTGCTTGGAGCAGAGGAGGAAGGCGTGAGCGCTAGATGCCCAAGGCTGGAGGAGGCAGAGCATAGGAGGAAGGCGCGTGCACGAGTGGCCTGGCCCCGCCGTCCCGCGGTGGAGAGAGGGTCAGCGACGGCGGGAATTAGGGTTTGGGTGTGGGTAGAAGAAGATCTGATACCATGTTAGTTTTAGGGAAAGAAGGATTTTGCTATTCACAATTGTGCATCTTATTCATTATTAAGAAAGTATATATAGACATATAGATATGAGCCACATGAGCCAAGAGAGAGAGAGAATATACAAGACTCTTACACCTTCTATGCATTGTTCTTAACATAATTACTATATGGCTTGATGAGAAAAAACAGTTTTTCTATTAGGGTCCCACTCCCGTTTGATTGGTACATTTGGGAGGTTCCAAAAATCTTTAAAAAACCATGGATATATGGCACACTAGGAGTCTAGGAAATGAACACATGCAAATTTACGGAGACAAATATGCGATGTTACCGAGCAAATTTTCCCTATGATGATACATGGGATATAAACAAAAAAGACAAATTGGACCAACATATAAAGAAAATATGTATCCTGCGCTTTTTTTTTTTGTTTAGTCCCAAACGATCTCTCATATGATCGTGAAACTTGGAAGGTACTCGGGACATTACATGTTTCACATGTGAGAATTCTTTTAGAATTTTCGGGGTGTATCTCATGCAGTCATGCCCCAATCGGTATAATGGAAGCAGCCACCCCTAATAGCGGAAAATCCGCATCCATGGCATGATGATCTATTGCTTTGCTTAATTGCTTGGAGTTGAGTTCTTCTCTATTGTCAATTTTGATGTAGTGTATGGTTTTTTTTACTTAGCCTTACAAACAATGGAGGACAATATTGACTTACGGATAACCTTATCCTCCCTTCTTGTTGATGAGGATAAGAATGATGAAGCTATCACTTTGCTTTCTCCTCCTGAAAATTCAGGTATGCTATTTTCTAAGCTGTTCATTGCAAGTAACTGCTGTCATTGTTCAGTGTTTGCTATGGCTTAAGCAGAGTTGCAGTCTGCTAATACTCCAGACCAACAGAAACCTTGGTGGCTTGATGGGAAAGTAAAGATGCAGCTCGCGAAACATTTTTACAATAAAGGCATGCTGGAGGACTTTGTGGGCACCATTTTTCTTCCCATTCTTGAAACACTGAATATCGAGTATGCTAATCGAAAGGTAGAAACATTCCTTTTCCATGTATGGTGTTTATGTGTTTGCTTCTTCAATCCGTGCATATGATGGCTGCTATTTGTTTTGGTTCTTACTGATTAGTATACTACCTGGTGTAATTGTCCTTGCTAAGTTACTCCCTCCGTTCTTTTTTATTTGTGGTTTTGGACATCGACATGGTCTCTAATGCATGTGTTTGACCATTACCTTTTCTAATTATATGTTGGTAAAATTTATTAAAAATATTATGATATCGAAGTATATTTGATGTCAAATTTACTAATATCATTTTCATTGTTAAATCTAAATACTTTTTTATATATTACTGGTCAAAGTTTAAAAATGTTGGCTGCACTCATTCTAGGATGACAAATAAAAAAAAGAAACCATTTGCTATCAATTTGGCATGTACGTCTGCTTGCCAATCATGAGGCATTCTTTGCAACTTCTTAAATAACTTTGTGTTTGATTTGTCCTTTGACTATTCCATTAATTTGATTATAAGGCATATAGGCTCCGTTTGGCATTGCGGTGGATTACGATAATCTTATTTGGCTACCTGCATTTTTTTTTTTCTAAATTGTGTTGCAAATGGAGATTGTTGAGTTCTAAACATCAGAAGATGTGGGTAGTTACCACTTACCACAAAAAAATATAGTTCCTTAAATTTTCATTTGATTTGCCAAACAAGTTACTAGATTTTTACAACTGCTTCCTCACATCAGCTTTGGCCATGCTGCACCACTTAGCACGGCGCCGCAACCGCACACTTGCCCTTAAGCACCATTTACCACTTGTTAAAACATTGGCTTGTGTCCGTGGATGCATGTGGAAGCTCTGTTTTGATCAAGTGCAAGGCATTGGGTTCTTTGGTGTGTTAGGAATAGCAACTTGTATTCTCAGGGGGCCAATGGGCCAGTATATATACACAAAGTACAGGTGATGAATATGCAAATAACCCCTCATAACAATGGAGAATAAGACATTATACATATATCCCTAACAACCCCCCCTTAAACTCATGGTGGATCAACAACACTGAGTTTGGAGAGGTAGAAGCCATGCTGTGCTCGAGTCTGGGCCTTCGTGAAGAAATTCGCCACCAAGCTCAAGGCACATCTTCAAGAGTAATCACCGATCATGCACACAAGACCTCATGAAGGAAGCATCAACACCAATATGCTTGGTGAGCTCATGCTTCACAGATCACTGCAACATCGATAGCACCTGTCATCGTTCGACAAGAGAGGAGCCTGTAGTGACGTAAACACCAAAATCCTCAAGTAACCACCGGCCAAGTAATCTCGCCAAGAGAGCCATAGCGCGTGAACTCAACCTCGGTGACTCGAACGGGATATCGAGTCTGCTTTTTCGTCTTCCGTGCAATGAGAGAACTACCAAGAAAAACACAGAAGTAGAGATAGACCGCGATCGAGGGATCATCGCCCAAGTAGCATCCGAATAAGCTCAAGCAGAACGAAGGTGGAGCGTGGAAAGAAGAGACGGCGAGAGATAGTCCCACGAAGGTATCGCGTAACGCGAAGAAGGTGGTCAGTGGACTGAGTGGGAGCAGACGAATCGACTCGAATGTGGGTGGATAAGTGATATCCGGACGAGTAACAGCAAGGTAGACAAGACTTCCAACAAGATGACGATAGCGAGTCGGATCAGAAAGAGGCTTGCCATCAGAGGGTCGAAGGTGAACGTTGAGCTCCATAGGAGTCTCAACAATATGTTGATCAGTGAGAGAGGCGCGATCAAGAAGATCCTGAATATACTTCTCTTGGGACATAAAGAAACCATGTGGAGTGGAAGTAACCTCAATCCCAAGTAAGTAACGAAGATGACCAAGATCCGACATAAGGAACTGCTCACTAAGACGAGCCTTGACAAAGGCAATGTACTCAGAATCATCTCCTGTAATGATCATATTATCAACATAGAGAAGAAGAAGAGTTCGATCACGAGGCGAAGTGTGGACAAAGAGCGCATGATCATGATCACTAGCTGAAAAACTAGCAGCAGTGACCACAGAGGAGAAGCACTCAAACAAAGCACGAGGGCTTGCTTAAGGCCATAGAGAGCGACGAAGGCGCATGCACCATGCCCTCGAGAATGTAATACCCGTGGCGGAAGCATGTAGACCTCCTCACGTAACTCGCCATTGCGGAAGGCATTCTTGATATCAAGCTGAGAAATAGACCAGTGGCGAACAGATGCCACCGAAAGAAGAGTACGGACAGTGGTCATGTGAGCCACAGGAGCAAAAGTCTCGTCGTAGTCACGACCATGCTCCTGCTGGAAGCCACGAGCAACAAGACGCGTCTTATAACGCTCAAGAGAGCCATCAGAGCGAGTCTTAATCTTATAGACCCACTTACACGTGATGGGACGAGAGTGAGATGGAAAAGGAACAAGATCCCAAGTACCAGTACGCTCAAGGGCAGCAATCTCCTCGGTAGGGTTGGAAAAATAGCTCGAGGCTCGCAGCTCGGCTCAGGCTCGTTACGGCTCGGCTCGGCTCGAGCTCGTGAATTTTGAGCCGAGCCGAGCTCCCTCTCCGGCTCGCAAACGAAACGAGCCGAGCTCGAGCCGGCTCGCGAGCCGCTCGAGTGGCTCGTTTGGCTCGGCCCATGTAGAGCAGCCCAACCACGACCGACCATCCTCAATTCCTCACCCCCCAACCGGACCCTGATCCCCTTACCTCCCCAAGTCCCAATCCTCAATCCTCACCCCGAGTCGCCGATCCCCTTCTGGCCTTCTTCCCAAATCTCCCGAATCCCCTTCTTCTCCCCGTCCTCCGCACCGACGCGCCGCTCGCCCACCCCGCCTTCTCTCCTCGCCGGTGGCGCCAGCGCCTCTTCATCCCATCGCTCGCCTCTGCCTGCTAGTGATCCTCCTCTCCCATCTCCCATCTCACCGCTGGCGCGCGCGGCGCGGCGGGACTACATCTCTGTGTGTGGCGTGAGGCAGAGGCGACTCAGGAGGCGAGGAAGGGCTGCGCCATCGTGGGCAGGACTTGCCCTCTCGATCCCCGCGGCGCGGAGGGTCGGAGCCCGGAGTACGGAGGCCATAGGAAGCCGCGCTACTCAAAGGCGTTCACCGATCGCGCGTCGCGACGCAGGGACTTGATTATAGATCTTGATTAGGAAAACGGATGTTATTGATTACCAGATCTTGATTAGCAAAACTGGATGTTCTTGATTACCTGTATATCTTGTAGATCTTGATTAGCATCGGCGACCAGAAAGATTTTCGTGGCACACCGATCTAGTTTCTTGATTAGCAAAGCTCTAGTGAGGATTGGGGAATGGTCTGGGCTCGCGAGCTCAAACGAGCCGGCTCGAGCCTGATCACGAGCCGAGCCAAGCCACCATTTTGGCTCGTGATCAAAACGAGCCGAGTCGAGCCGAGCTTACTGTTCATTCGAGCCTGAACGAGCTTGGCTCGAGCCGGCTCGGCTCGGCTCGTTTCCACCCCTACTCCTCGGCCATGGCATGCTGCCACTCAGGGTGAGCAACAACATCTCGGTAGGAGACAGGCTCACGAGTAGCTGCACCAAAGAAACCAAAACGGCGGGCCGAATCGACCGCGATCACGAGAGAGCGGAGAAGAGGGAGAAGATGGAGCATCAGAAGATGACTCATCTGGAATATCCTCGATACGGGGCCGACGAGTGTAGATGAGAGGGTAAGAACGGATCAGAGTGGGAGGAGCACGAGGAGCGCGAGGAGGCAAAGTAGGCGCGACAACGGCAGAGAGGCCACGGGAGGAATATGTGGAGACTCAGGGAATGGGTGCCCTCGAGGAATGGGTGGACGAGGCAAGACAGATATTGTGTATCCGGAAAGGTCAAAGGACATAGACTCACAGAGGAAGCCGGCTGAGGAGGCAGACGGGTAGAAGGGACGCGACTCGCCGAAAGTCACATGCCGAGAAACCCGCGATCTCGGCGACCAACAGATCCCAAAGACCGATAGCCCTTGTGCTCGGCACTGTATCCCAGAAATACACACTCAATAGACTAAGCAGTCAGTTTGGTGCGTTCTCAAGGGGCGAGGAGAACGTAGCAAACGCAAACAAATGCATTTGGAAGGCGAGTAGTCGTGAGAAGACCACGAGACGCCGCAGGATTGCATTCTGAAGAGCAGAAGAGGGCTGGAGGTTGACAAGATAGGTGGCAGTGGAAAAAGCCTCGACCCAAAAGTGAGGTGGCATAGAGGCGGCAATCATCAGTGCACGAGCCGTCTCAAGGAGGTGACAATGCTTGCGCTCAGCGACACCATTCGGAGCATGAGCACCAGGACAAGAGAATCGGCGAGAGTACCGCCAGCAAGGAAGGCGCGCAGGAACGAGAGAGGTACTCGCCAATGAGTCGGCCACGAAAGATACGAATAGGGTGGAGAATGTGTGGACCATAGTGGCAAATTGTTTATAGATAGATAAGACCTCACTACGAAGACATGAAATATATCCAAGTGTGACGAAAAATCATCTATAAAAATGATATAATATCGATGACCCTTTCAAACGCTGAGCCTAATTTCAAACATCCGAATGAACAAGATCAAAAGGACGCCGAGACATCGACTACTATGAGGATAAGGAAATCGAATTTGTTTACCTAACTTACACTCGACAATATAAAGATACGCCTCGAGGCAGCACTCGAAGACCATGACGAACTAAAGACGCATGCGAGATCCACACAGATGACCAAGACGGTGATGCCACCGCTAGAAAGAGCCGGTAGGCGGAGTGGCGTAAGCCGAGAGAGGCGGCGGCGGTGGCGATGGAAGGAAGGTGAAGCTAGTCAAGCTCCCAGAGACGCTGTGAGTCAAGGTGCCGAGGGCCAGAACCAACCAGAGCTCCCGTGTGGCGGTCCTGAACACAACAAGAGTCAAAGTCGAGAATGACCCGACAACTATGATCGATGTCGCCCAAAGGCAGAAGAAGTCGCATGGTAAGGCGAGGAACATAAGCAACAGAAGGAACATGAAAAGATGAGTTGCTAAGAGGTCCTCGACCAGGGACAGAAATGGATGTACCATCAGCGGTAAGCACACTGACAGGAGAATCAAGAGGTGTAATGAAAGACAGAATGGAAGAATCAGAAGTCATATGAAAGGATGCTCCAGAATCAAGAATCCACGGGGAGGTACCTGACTATGGAGGAGGTGGTTTCTCGGTTCGAAGAATCGTGAGAGAACTGCAGAAGAACGCCGAGGAGAACCTGAGGCGGCAAGCAGGCGTCGAAGTCTGGCTATCTCCTACTTGGTGAGAGAAACTGTTGAAGGAGTCGAGGCAGGCGTCGATGTAGAAGCACCAGTGCCAGTGCTAGTAGAAGAACGGCGTGAAAGATGCCGCTGCTTCTTATAGTACTAGGACTCAATGTGGCCGACCTTGTTGCAGTAGAAGCAGTGAGGACGACCACCACAACCTCCAGATGGAGGACGGCCACCACCACCGTGGCGGCGCCTGAGGAGACAACGATGTCTTGGCGTGGAGCGATCGGTGTAGCAGTAGGCGAGCGGCGAGCACGAGGAGTGGTATCGAGCCAAGACCACTCAGCGAGTCTCTCCGCACGTATCTCGTGAAGAGCCTCGGAGAGTGACACGAGGTGGCGTGCAAGGAGCGGGCACGCCCGCTCGAACTCGGGACGGCGAGTAAGGAACTCGAGACCACGAAACTCAAGGTCAGCGGCGACAACAGCAAAGACGGACAGAGCGACGGCAAGAAGCGGGCGAAGAGAGTCCGGTGATGCCGCATACAGAGCTCGAGCGTAAAAGCGCCAACAAGAGCATCACCTGCTCAAGAGAGTGCTCTGGCGAACCACGGACAAGTGCACAGGCATCACCAGAGAGCTCATAGCGCCGCCAAGATGAGTCCACATCCGAAAGCCGAAGGAGTCCCACAACCTCGTAAGAGAACCGAGGCCGATACTAGCGATGAGTACGCAGAGCCCGAGCATCGCCATCGCACCACCGAGTGCCACCGAGTGTAGGCGAGCCTCTGGTAGGCGATCATCATTGCAAGGAATCGAGAGCCTCGGTAGGCGAGACATCGCGGAGAGGACCTCATCAGTCGAAGACCACGCATGCGAGACACTCAACCGCAAGATCATGGACTTTTATTGGGCGGCCGACGTACGGCGACTAACGAACAGTATAGGTCGGACGGCTGAGGACTCTTACTAGGTGATAGCAAGATCCTGACATCGCTGGAGAGATGACACATGGGGCAATTTTTTGTATATTTCTCTTCATTAATGCCAGTCGAGGGTTGGGATACATATTTAAGACCACGCATATGCCAAGATATGCGAGCATATGCCAAGCATATGCTAGTCTAAGATGCTCGCCCTAGATGCTCTGTCCTCAAAGCAGACAAAGAGATGCTAATTCCAAGGGTGTAACTTATCCATCATCTCCCTAAGTCTTGTGTGTCTCCGAAGATCCGATCCTAGAGCAGCGTCGCCCTGATTTCCACGCCGAGGTGTCCCAAACCTGACAGAGCCTCGAACGCCTGAAGTCACGCCGGAGAAGAACTCCGCCGCCGGCCATGTGGCGGTGTCGCCGGTGTCGAGGCACCACCCGCTGGCCTTGCCGCTGTTCTAACTTTCGGAGGGTGTGCGGTGGCGGCTCGCTGGAGGAAGAGCGGTGAGCCGCTATGCCGGCATACCGGTTCGATGCTTGCTCGAGCAATGAACAGAGCCGCTGTTCCTCCTCCGCACCGCGCGACGTGGGTCGGCCGCTGCGGTGGTCGCCGACAACTCGCCCAATGACCAAGCTTGCCGCAGATTGTAGCAAGAGTCGCCTCGTCGTCGGCTTGCTTGCCTGCCGCGCCGCCTCGGGCGCCCACAGCCATCACCTCGACGCCTCGTGCCCATGCTTGGCGTCTTTGCGCTGCTTGCGCGCTTGCCACGCGATGCGCCGTCGTGGAAGAAGGCTTCTTCTTCCTCGCCACCTTGGCCGGCACCCCACCTCCCGAGTGAGGAGCTTCCGCCAATGGTGACGGGTCCCGAGAGATCGTGGCTCATCATCGTTGACGCACCTTGAGGCGACCTATCGCCTCCTCGATCGACATCGTGGAGGTCCAGCAGAGACCGGATCGACCGAGCCATCCGCTTGTACTTCTGGGACGCAATAAAAGCTTCTCACGCCTCTCTCGCCGAGGTGTCGTCGCCGAATCGTACTCAACTCGCAGCAGAGCGTTGAGACGGAGGCAAAGTCATCAACGCCCTCACCGCTTGAAGGCCGTGGTCTCCCACCTCCGCGCGGCGTGCGCGCAGCAGGGACTTGCGCGCGTGCCGCCGCCGCGCGTCGCAGCGATGGCGTCCCAAGCCTCCTTGGCGATCTCGCTTGTTGGAGAGCGAATCGCATCTCTGGCGGATCGGCGGCGATGCGGCATCGGCGCCGCCTGCCGATCTGGTCGAGTCGACGCCGCCGCATCGGGATCGCTGCCTCCCATGTGCCGCATTTGAGCCTCACCTTCATCACCGCGCCCACTCGACGAAGTTGGCTCGCGAGGTAGGCCACCCACCGCCGGGCCGCGCCCCTCGACAATACCGAACCAGAGCGCCACCGGTGTTTCTCTCGTTCGCTCGCCGCCGTTGTCGTTCGCGCCTCTTTTTTTTCTAACGGCTAAAGCCGCAGACCTTGACCTCGAGCCCCACTCGCCCCGACTTTGCTGCGCCACGCAGTCTGCTTCGCCGATACATATTTATAGGGTTAATCTAAGCATATGCAACATACGCGATGCGGATGAACTAGCTAGGCTAGTCCCTAGATGCTAACCGCCGCGGCGGCGTTAGCGGTTAAAAGCTACCGGCCGTCACATAAACACGCCACGACGGTGAACTAGGGTTCCCTAGCAACGGGCGCGGCGGCACTGGGCGAGCGAGCGGGCGGCGGCGATCCGAGCAACAGCAGAGCGAGCGGCGCGATGGCGCTTCGACGGCGACGGCGGACAATCCCGAAGCGGCGGAGATCTTCGGCAGCCACGCGACGGGCGAAGCGAAGCGCAGGCGGTGATTGCATGCGCGGCGACGGCCGGTGGTGGCGCGAGTCGCAGCAGATCGGGCCGGGAGATGACCTGGTGCCGACGAAGAGGCCCGGATCTCGCCGGATCCAAGGCAGCGGCGGGCGCGCCGAGATGGTACCCTCGACGGGCGACGACAGGGCCAAGCCGAGACCGGTGTTGGGCTCGTCGAGCGGAGGCCGACGTCGGGTGGAGACCGGCGTCGGGTGCGTCGGGCGAAGTCTCGGGAGGGAAGGTGAAGCCGGCTGCGGCAAGGTGAAGTCGGCAGCGGCGGCTAGGGATGGGAAGCCGACGGCAGCGGCTAGGGCAGACGAGTTGCGCGTCCGGGAGGAGAGGTAAACCTAATATGCTCTGATACCATGTTAGGAATAGAAACTTGTATTCTCAGGGGGCCAATGGGCCAGTATATATACACAAAATACAGGTGATGAATATGCAAATAACCCATCATAACAATGGGGAATAAGATATTATACATATATCTCTAACATGGTGATCACAGGTTTAGTCATATATTGTCAAAACATATGCAGGAAATATACCTTCCCTTTCAGTTATCTGCTTCCTTTGACCTTTTCTTCTTGGCATGATTGTCTTGCACGAACAATAAACACTGCACCATAATTTGTCTTGTAATGGCTGCATGTAATAGTTTTCTGTAAATTTACAAGACAAAAGCGATGTTATTTTTCTTGATGAACAATATGTGTAAGTAAGAGCTCTTGAAAATTAGGTTTTGCTGGTGAGCTTGGAGCTCACTGTTTTTTTGAAGAGATTTAGTCAGTTTCTAAGTATATTCAAGCAGGTGAAGCCAACTAAAAAGCTTCCAAATACTGTTCTATATGAAAGAGCTAAAGTGCTGGGTGAACAACGTCCAGACAGTGTATTTCAAGGATTCAGGCCAATAGCGTCACCTGCAGAGTTGTAAGTACAACATTTGTTCACAGCATTTTCTGTAATCTTTAATTGATCGAACTAATTTACGTCAAGCCTGTTCAATCCTGAATAATTATACCATGGTTCCTAGTACATTATATAGTGCATTTGTTTGCCTGGCTATGCCTGGATCTACATACGTTACTCTCTCATCTAGTTGGTTGACTGTTTGATTGTTATGGGTTCCTGAAATCTTGATATGTCATCTCGACAGTCGAAACATTGGTTGACAAGCAATTCATCATGCGCTATTCATCCTTTCTTTTTTGAAATAGCGTGTTTTCACCCATGCATGGCTCGGGATTGAAGCCAGGACCTCATGCTTGTGCACTTCCGCACTCCAATACCTGGAAACCATGCACTATTCTATTCACACGCATAGTTTGTCACTTTGTCTCATTCAGTTCTACACAGTACGGCCAAATTGGACCTTGAAATTTTACATGTTTGCATAATATTGCATATAGTATATCTATGAATATTTTGGTAATATTTGGAACAGTGTATGATTTACTTTTCACAAATTTAGAAATGAAATATGAGCTATCGATTTAATCCCGAAAGTTCAAATTGAAATTTAGATTCATAATTCTGAGTTTCTTATATATTTTCAAGACAAAAGCAGGATTGAAGTATAATATCCTTGAACTTATATATTTGGATAGCACAGAAAATTATAGAAATACTATTCTAAACCCCTTCCCTAGAATAGCTATTCTACACCCCACCCTTCCTACTGTACAAACCCGATCCACTACGCCTTGCACCTCCCGCGCCATGCGCCCAAACCTTCAATGCCTTACCACATGGGACCCCGCATGCAGCATGTGTGGAAACTGCCAAAAAATATATTTCAGCTAGATGGGAATTTGAACCAGCCAGCCCAGGCTTGTGGGATGCAGCGCTAGCCACCACAGCAACAGACATCTTGTGCCATGCTTGTAATCAACGCAATAACTATCTATTGTGTTTAGTACTAGTAATAATAACAAATCAGAATATGTGATGGTTGACATCTCTTGTATCTATCTAGTTTGGGATGGATTAGAGACCAACTAGCTACTAGTGGATGCATGTGTAACACCTCGGTCAAACACTGAGCCCACTGAGCCCAGAATGCTACTAAAATACACTAACTACTAATTCTAACAATATTTTACAATAAATTCTAGCAAGCAGTTAAATAATAAAACCCGTCCACAGGTCACAATAAAACATTTAAAGTGACACGGCAAGTATAAGTATCTAATCACTAGATAGCAATGCCAAATAATAACCCAAGAATTAAGTAATAACCATCCATAATGAGTCTATCGAATGAATAAATCAAGTTCCAACTAATCATCTAGAATTATTCAATGTATATCAAATCCTAAAGGAAATATCATCACACTATAATAAAAGTTCTCATGACAAAATGAATCAAGTAATTGTAGTGATCGCAAGTGTTCCATGTGTGCTATCCCTTCCCGTGCGCGATGATGTCAACGTTCATCTAAAGTAACAATAGAGCAAAGGTGAGTCCACGACTCAGCAAGCACATAATAAAATAATGAACAATAATTTTATAACCGTAATCAATATCATCAACAATGCCCATTTATTTCTCCTCATGCTTGTACTCAACTATCATATCCACTTTTTATTTAATGCGATGCAACTCTATACTACATGCTCACATGCTCATTTCATCGCTTATAACAGTATAGCATGAGTGAACACCCGCTATAGTGTTCACCCTTTCATGAAGCCCATCCTCAAAGGATCGGGGACTTTTCCACTCCCGTGGAGTCTCTACCACGAGATAGATATGTGATCACCATGATCACCTTCTCTTTTATACAATGATGCAACAATTTAATTTAATCTCATCAATTATTCCATTAACCACAAGTCATATCTTCATCGTCAAAATCGATACCATAATCACTCACAAGATGTGTAATTGAACAATGTAATGGAATAAATAGCATAATGGTAATGAATAATAAAGAAAACAACAATCAAACCATCGATCACCGTTCTACCATGCACTTGCCTCTTATCCTCTCGGAGTCGGGTAGCGAGATGGTGGTAAGGTACTAGAGGCAACCCTCCCTGAACAAACAATTAAAAAATACTACAAAACACATCACCACACCACCAAAATATTACACTAATCGCCTTCGCATGTTTACGCAAAATCGACACATTTAGCTTGATTCTGCCGGACGCACTACCCGCTATCCCAGTAGTAATATGGCTCTAGCTCTCTTCTGAACCCCAAATCTAGCGAAACATATACTTTCTGGAAGCCCCACAAAATTACCTACAACTTTCTAGTTTTAACGGACCTATGAATTCGCTGTTTACTTCCCTGTTTCTAACCCCGAAGACTACCCCAGAATCTGTCAGGACAGACCATTTCACAATTTTGTATTTTTTTTAATATAACTTGGAAAATAATGAACAATAGCAGTTCTGGAATTTACTCAAAATTCCCTAGCTTATTCAAGTTATGACAAAAATTAAATTACTTCATTTGCTAGGCGTAATCAACCCATGTACATAACAACTTCCAATGATGTCCGTTTTCTGGACAATAACCTTCCTGTGGCCACAGCTTTTCGCTCACAATTCTAAATCTAGTGTTCTAGACCTTCCAATAAAGCTAGTGAAATTCCCCACATCATGGTTGTCACGGCGTTGCCTTGGCTTCCCGGCTGTGCAGAGGGGACGCTGCGGAGGAGCGCCTCGCCTTGGCCATCTAGGTGGGCGCCCAGGTCGGAGTGGCGTCTATGGTCTCGATGAGGTGTCCCAGGCGAGTGTTTGGCGGCGCCTTTCCACGCCAGTCCAGGATAAGGAAGGAGCGCTCGAGTCTCGGGCTGCAACACCGCTTTGTTGTGAAGTCGACTAGGAAGTGGCCAAGCAAGCAAGCCTCAACCAAGCCAGCCGTTGTTGCCCCTCCCGCGCGCGCCGTCGCCGCTAGGTACGCCTACGCTTCTTCTCGACCTCCACTCCCTAGTCCCTCCCTCTCGCGCTGCCTCCCTCCCTCCCGCGCCACCTCCCTAGTCCCTCCCGCCGCGTCGCCTCCCTCTCTCCGCTTCCCCCTCTGGTTCCCCCCTGCTCTGCTTCTTCCCTCTGGTTCCCCGCCGTGCCGCCTCCCTCCCTCTGGTTCCCCCTCTGGCTCCCCCACCGCGCCGCCTCCCTCCCTTTGTTTCCCCCTCTGCCTCTGCTTCTCTCCTCTAGCTGAATAAAGAAATGGATGCCTCACATGGCTGTCCCTATCGCAGAGATGAGGAGGGGGGATCATTGGATCGGAGAGGCCCTTGCAAGTAACGTGTTATCACAACTCGACTTGTGGAGTCTATGTACATATATTTTGTTACTTGCTATTGATGTGCTAGACTGCTACCACGTACATCAATTCCATTTGCATATTGTTTTCTTTTTTTTAAAAATAGAAATTCTTGAATAAGAGATGCTGCATAAGTGCATATTAGTCTGACAAATCTTATTTCATTTCATCATTTCAAATTTACAAACATGACATTACAATAGTCAATGCTCAATTGCTCATTTGGCTTCAATGACTTTGATCTTGTATTCTTCTAAAGCTGCTCTCTATTGCTTCAATGGCTCATCAAGGTATGCAATTGTCATTGACCTCTCTCTAATTTGCTGTTTTAGTCAAGTAGTCAAGTACTCAAGTGAACCGCCTTAGCTTACCTTGCTTTGCCTTGCCTAGAGGATGATTAGGTGCCTGGACGGCTAGGCGTCTTAGCGCCCCTTAGGCGCCGTGGTCGCCAAGGTCGCCGTGACAACCTTGCCCCACATTTTTCCTAACTAGACGAAACCCTGAGTCTGAACATAAATACCTCTAATTGCGTTCACAAGGTTTTGTAACACAATTTGACGAACTAGGGCTTATTGAAATCTACATTTCCTATAAACCAAACGATCTACAAATTGAACACAAATTAATGTAATGCCAACTAAAGGCTTTCAAATCATTACTCCTGATGAACAACGTGAACCGCGCGATTTCCCTTCTCTTCCTCTCCTCTCCTCCTTTTCCTTCCTTCTTGCTTCCTCTCTCTCCCTCCTGTCGTTGCAGCACACTCACCCAGCAGCAGCATCTTCTTCTCTCTCTCTCCGAATAAGAAAAAGGCAGCTAGCAGCGCTGGAGTAGATGACTAGCTAGATGCATGCAATAACATCTGGCAGGTGTAGGGCACATAGAGAGAGAGAGAGAGAGAGTCGGCAGCCTGCATGTAGGGATCAAGGTTATTAAGTCGTAAATCGAGTCGAGTCGCAAGGGGACCGACTTGTCGACTTGACCGACTAGTCGCGACTAGCCACGACTAGTCGTCAGACTAGGACGTCTATATATATATATATATATATATATATATATATATATAGGGCATATAATGTACTCAGTTGTAGCAACAAATATACACATGTACATATTGTACATCATGAAATAAAGAGAAAAACAATATAAGCATGATGATGAGTTGATGATTGACTTCTTTTGATCACAAGTACTACTAATTCTACTGCTACTGCTACTATGCAATACCGCTACTACTACTACTACTGCGACTATTACTAGTACTACTACTAAAACAGAGGCTACAGAGCAAGAAAGAGCATTACAACAGAGTAGGAGACCAGCAGCGCAAGTTGCGCAAGCAGAGGGCACAAGCCGCAAGCACGAGGGCGCAAGAAGAGGCAGAGCAGCACAAGCAGAGGGCGCAAGAAGAGGCAGAGGGAGGAGAGGAGAAAAAGGAGGGAGTGCTGACCACGGCTCAGGTCGACGGTGACTGGGGAGGGTCGAGAGGTGGCGACGTCGCGGCGGTGTCGTGGACGTGGGCCGACGACGACCCGGGAGTCGAGAGGGCCGAGCAGGTGACAGCAGCGTCGTGGATAGGGGACAAGGGAGGCAGGGGAGGGCTGAGGAGGCGGCGGCGAGCGGCGGCGGCGCTGTGGACGGGGTAGCCATGGGCTAGGGTTACTCTCTCCCGGCAGCGTCGTGGGGAGTGGGGGAGCTGAGGTTTCGATTGGATCTGGTGGTATGTCCCCTTCGGCCCTTCCCCTCTCTCGATTATTTCCTTCGCTGGCTGAGGCTGACGCTGGGCCAACTAGGCGTCCGACTCGCGTAGGTCGACTAGTTGCAGCTAGTCGCCAACTAGTCGACAAGTTGTACGACTAGCGCTGGTAGTCGAGTCGCTTGCACTAGTCGGTGCCAATGTGCCGACGACTTGCCAACTAGTCGACGATTAGTCGCGACGTCATGTAGCTTAATAACAGTGGTAGGGATGCGGCAGAGGACATGCAAAGGGGCTACGCAAGAGCATGCAGGGGGCTGAGCTAGGGCGCAAGGACTGGCGATGGCTGGGAAGGATGGAGAGATGCATTAGGGTTGCAAGCCCCCTCCTCCCCTAGTTCCTTTTAAAGTCTAGGCTAATCCCCCCCATGGTCGTTAAAGGCTTAATTAAAAACAGGATATCACATTCTACCCTGTTAAAAGAATTCGTCCCCGAATTCTACTCTCGTCATTCTACTCGACGAACAACAAATCTAAAATCAACAACGACGATTCACACATCTATCGGAAACGGTCCAACGTACCTAGGGCTAAACTTCCTTTTGGTACCAGACTGCACAAACACAAGCGCACAACATTCACTAACATGAGGAACCCTTCAACACTCATTCGATCACTACAACTTTGCCATGAGCATCTCATTTAACAAGGGATGCACAGAGAGCTCGCATTAAAACAATCTTGCAAAAAGAACCCAAACTGAAAAACAAAGGATTCACGATGCAATAAACATATAACCAACTTCCCTCCAAAAGAATCCAACCCAAAATCAAAATATTCATCAGAAAATATTTCCTCTAAAAAAGTAGGCAATTTGCAAACAAATACCACATAAGCCAAAATGAAATCACTTGATTGCCCAAATTAACCATTTCCTTTATTTTTCTTAATCGGAAAGAACCGTGCATACCAACATAGAATCAACTCAATTTGCAAATGGCATTCATCGTAAACACATAGCTCAAATAAGAACCAATACATTAGATTTGTACAGAGAGGGCGGGTGTGTGAGTCAAACCCTCTGTTGCACGGGGTTAACTAGGCCCACGGTGCATCACAAGTCGGGATCAGGCGGGTGGGCGGAATTGCTAGGGATTAGATTTGTATGGAGATAGGGTGGGGGTGTAGATTAGTTATCCTACAGGAGGGGTGTAGAGTAGTATTACTGCAGAAAATTATGTCCATAAGAATTTAAATTTTTATTTGAAAATTAACTCGTAGAAGAATGCATCGATGCATATTCTCACATGTAATTTATATGTTACTAGTTGAATGCCAGCGTGTTGCTACGGATAAAAAAAATCATATTATCCCAATACGTCGAGCTAGTCGCCGGTCTCGGTCTAAGACACGACCTTGTCTATGTTAAGAGTATTGTATAGCTACGTGATTAGTTACTTGTGTAGGGTGTTATTTGCTTATTTGCCCACTCTTTTAACGGGTACATATTGACCTTTTTGGCCCCAGGAATGAAGTTGGGTTCATTGCCTAACATGGTATTAGAACCCATGGATCTCTCTCCCCAACCCTAACCCTAGCCATTGTTCACCGCCGCCGTCCTCAGGCCCCCGCCGCCGTACTTCCGCCGCCATCCGTCGCCGCCGCCGCCTCCCTCTCCATCCCTGCTCGAGCTGTCGCCATCGTCCTTTCTCTGGACTGCCGCCGCAACTCTCTTAGGACCCCCTGCTCTGTTTCTTGGGGCCGCGCGACCCCTAGCCGTCACCACATCGGTCTTGAGTCGGCGTCGCCGCCCCTACTTTGCTTCTTGGGCTGCTGCCGCCTTGGTCTTCCTCAACCCTGAGCCCCGCCCCAGCTTTGCTTCTTGGGCCGCTGTCGCCTCGTGCTTGGTTTTACTGCTTCTCCTTTGTTGTCACTGCTGTCGGCTTCTCTGCTAGTGATCATAACCTTGCTCTCTTTGTTCACATCTCTCTTCGGGGTCGGACTCTCATTCTCTATGTGGATGATATGATCTTTACTGGGGATGACTCTCAATACATTAATTTTGCGAAGAAGTGTCTTAGTGAGCAGTTCTTGATGTCTGAATTAGGTCCTCTCTAAGGAATGGAGTTGGGTTCATTGCATAGCAGTCTCCGCTGCCGTGGTTGACCGAGCTTCACTGCGGCCCACGTTACACCGCCATGCTCACCCTGCACCGCTCCCTCGGCTTCACCGCCACACTCGATCGAGCCCCGCTGTGGTGTGCCATGCCTTGGCTGCCATGCTTGGACTCACTGCCACTCCTGGGCTGCATTTTGCCATGCTCGCATCGTGCCGCTAGTAGACAAATTGGGCCCTTCGGGCTAGGACTGGGAGATGTGTCCTCACTCGACACTGATGAAGAGGTGGGACCAGCAGCGACAAGGTTTGTTGTAGCCTCGTCGGTGGTGGTGACCGGGAAAATAGAGGAGAGGGATGATAGGAACTGGGGAGGCACGAAAAGGAATTTGTGAGAGGGAGGAGGAGATTGTTGGGAGAATGCTTTGCCTCCTGCGCCTCACCCTTTGTGGCGGTTTGTTAGAATTGGGTTTGTTTGGGATGTGTTCTATTTTCTAGTTTTTTGTTAGAGATTTTTTAGGGAGGTGGGAGGGGATGACGTACCATGAACACCATTCATCAAGCGAGTCTTTTTAAGTAGTAAAGAATTTTTTGATAGCCAAACATGCACAGCTTTCTAGAAAATATTAAAGGTCCACTGTTGTTTGTGATGCTATATATTATGTACAACAGAAACCCGGAAAAGGAGATAGATGTATCCATCTGGTTATGATGTTATTTGTGTTTTTCTCCATGACTTGCCCATCCTTCTGTCATTGTATGGTTTATGTGCTATATTTGATGGTCTTAAGTTCTTTTATCAATTATCATGCTGACTTCAGATGTATGTCTATTTGTTGGTTTATTTATTGTTGATCCCATTCTACCACTGATTACAGGCTTGTTGATTATTTATGTCACCTTCTTCCTGCCTATGTTTTTTCTGTGTTACTGATATCGTGTTAAATCTTTTACCAGACAAAAGGCAAACAGAGCAAAGAAATTACTAGAGAAAAGGGCAGCTTCAAATGAAGATATGATAAAAGATGATTCGGTATCTAGTTTTCTGCTGGTGTTTCTAGTTGGAAATGCTTTTTCCCGTACTAAATTATTCATACCTTTCTTGTTTGATGTTTTCTAGCGAAGAGCAAAGCAAATACCTCCTGTTGCTGGTCTACTGACAAATGTGGAGAATCATCAGCTTGTGTTGCATGTGCGTACCCCCCCAACACCCCATCCCATCCCATCTCTCTCTGGTGTTTCTCAATTGCATGTACCATTATTCATAAAATTTGGAGTAGATTGCAGGGTCACTAAACTTGTGATTTAATCTAGTAGATCCATAAACATCAATAGGTGTGGCACTTAGGTCCGTAAACTTGTCAAAGTTAGGTAAATACATCCTTTTTGGTGTACGAAGTTTTCAGGGGATGCTGATTGGGTGGATGTAGGACAACCACACATTTGTTGCAAGAAGTTTGCAGTTCAACTTGTGCGTTCTTAATAAATGTCAATTCTATTTGTTCTTCCTCATACCCTATTCATCTTCCAATTTCTTGCCGTTACTGTCCCCAATTATAATAGTTGCTAACCAGTGTTCTGTCTTGTTTGACCCCTTTGCATTCCCAAACCACTCTCTTTGCTTTGCACCTGTTTGGTATGCTTGCACTGGAAAAATTAGGATTTATTTATTCGCAGCATTGTGTTGGGTGGATTTTCTCATCTGTTTGGTGATAGTGTTCACCCCACATGCATGAACTACTTACTGAGATGCTTCTTCACATATGTGATGAATGAGGAACATCACCAGTGATGAGCATATCATCAACATACAGAAGAAGCAGTGTCCTGCCTCGAGATGAGACATGGACAAAAAGAGCAGGATCATGAGAACAGACAGTGAAACCGACAGCAGTAATCACTGAGGTAAAACGCGCAAATCAGGCACGAGGAGCTTGTTTGAGGCCATAAAGAGCACGACGAAGACGACAAACGTGCTCATCTGGAACAGAATATCCAGGTGGTGGCTCCATGTAGACCTCCTCATGCAAAACACCATTAAGAAATGCATTCTTAACATCTAGCTGAGAGATAGACCACTGGCGAACACAAGCAACCGCAACAAGAGTGCGAACAGTGGTCATATGAGCAACTGGGGCAAAAGTCTCATCGTAGTCGTGACCGTACTCCGGCTGAAAACCGTGAGCCACTAGACGAGGCTTGTAGCGCTCGATGGTACCATTAGACCGGGTCTTAATCTTGTACACTCGCTTGCACGTGATCGGACGAGTATGCACAGGTGTCGGTACAATATCCCAAGTTTCCGTACGTCGAAGAGCATCAAGCTCCTCTGCCATAGCGAGCCACTCAGAATGAGGAGCAACCTCACGATAAGAACTAGGCTCAGTGATAGAGAGAACATGAGCTATTGGAGCAAATCCAAGATGATGAGGAGGTCGAAGGGATGTCTGGTCACGAAGGACGTAACAAGGAGCATCATCAGGAGGATCAGATGTGGGTGTCGGCAAGATACCAGGAGAGGAGACTGGTGAAGGACAAGGATATCTGGAGTAGTGAATACTAGTGAAACAAGACGGTGGTGCTGCAGGAACAAGAGGCGGTGCTGCAGGAGAAGACAAGAAGACATGGACTCACTAAAATGATAAGGAAGCTGTAGCTGCTTGCCCAGCTTACAACCCTGACAATAGTAACACGTCCAAGAACACCCTTACGAACTAAGGAAGAAAGACAGGACCCACATAAGTGACATAAACGGTGATGCCACTGCGCCAAAATATCAGAGAAGGTGGCAGCAGTGGCGGTGGAAGTAGACGTAGAGGTGACAGGAGCAACTGAAGTGGACGGAAGGTGGAGGCGATCAAGGATGTAGAGACCCTGACGATCCCTACGGCGCCAGTCAATCCCAAGTAGGGGTGAAAACGGATCGGATAGTTTCCGTCCGATCCGGACGAAAATGGATTCGGATAGTCTCGAATCGGATTTTTCTCGGATAGTCCTAATAGCGAATATGGATACGAATAGAGCCGGATAAAAAGATTCGGGCATGCAACCTCTGCGTTTGTTATCGGGCCAGCATGAGGCGGGCGTGGGCGCCAGAGAAGGTGGCGGACGAGCCGGGAGAGGTGGCGGTCGGCAGGAGCCGACGGCGGCGAGTGGAGGCGTGGCGCCATCGAGCAGGAGGTGGCGGAGGTCATGGTAGGGGCTGATGCGGGCTGCGGCAGCAGCGGGCGGCAGACCATCGGGAGGAGAGCCTAGGCGCAAGGACCATTCGGCCAAAGATTCACCAGTGCAGGAAAGAACTAGAAAGGGGAAGGGAGTGGATTGAAGAAGAAAGCTCCAGAGAGTTGTTCGGCCGAAGCAAAAGAATAGGGAGGAAAGAGAGAATGGAGATTGATTAAAGAAGCAAAGAAATGTGTGGCCACGGTTGACTGAACCAAGTAAATGTGGAGAGTGAGGGTAATTAGGAAAAGGGAGATTGATTAAAGAAGCAAAGAAACGTGAGATAAGAAAGAAATTAGGGAAAGAGAAGATTAGGTAAGAAAGGAAAATTAGAAAATTGTAAAATTATAAAATCTATTAAAAGATTAGTAGTAACAAATTTAGTTGGACACTAGTAAAATTAAATATCGGTTCTACGTAATTTTGGATCAAACTCATTTTATTAAGCTGTGTACGAATAACTAGTTATGTTTGTGATGAACTAATTAATGCAACTTGCTAGTGCCAATGTTATGTGTGGTTGCTGAAAATATGAACAATTTATAAATGTTTGCATCAAACAAACTAGTTATATGTTTTTGTTAATTTATGGCATGCAATTTAAGGGGCTTTTATGTTGCAAAAAATATCCGTGACCGTATTCGTTTCGATTCTTATTCGATATTATTCGCATCCATATTTGTATCTAAGGTATCCATATTCGTATCCGCATCCATGAAAAAATATGAAAACAAATATGGCAGAGCCATTATCCGTCCGTATCCGATTCGTTTTCACCCGTAGTCCCAAGTACCGTCCCTGTCTGTCGATTCTGGATAAACAGGTGTGAGAGTCAAAACCAACCTTACAACCAAGATCGGTGAGCTGACCCACCGAGAGAAGCTACATGGTGAGCTGGGGAACATGGGAAACAGCTGGAACAGAAAAGTTAGTGGACAAAAGAGTGCCCTGATAGCTGACAGACGGAGGAGTACCGTCAACTGTCTGAACAGAGATAGGAAAAATAGGAGGTCCTACTGAAGTGAGAGATGTAGAGTCCGGTGTCATGTGGAAAAGGCACCAGAATCCAGAACCCAAGAAGTACCAGGAGGAGACGTCTGAGCTAGATTGGCGTAACTCGCCGAGCCGTGAGAGCTCTTGAAGTAGAGCTTGGCGAATCGTTGAACGAGTCACCTTGCCGAGAAGGTCCCGACGTCTTTCCGCATCCTCCCGTCGAGGAGTTAGGGCCTCCTTGCCCCCCTTGGATCGTCCACATGCCTTGTTCTGCTTTTTGCGCACCGCACAACGTTGGTAGTCGTGCGAAGTTCTTGCAAAAATTGCATTGAACCCCAGTTGGTGCAAAAAACAGGAGCAGAAACAGACAACTGAGAAGGTCCTATAGTCGAAGCAGAAAACGTCGGTATAGTCGAAGAAGGGATAGCAAGCACAATCGGAACAAAGCGTCCGCTAACGCGGTAAGCTCCTCGGACGAAGTGTCGAAAGAGCCTCGGTGATTGCTTGTGCGTGGTGGCGGCTCGGCGATTGAGCCACGATAGGCTTTAACTCTGGGCGAAGACGGTAGATCAAGTCATAAAGGCGAAGGCGATCACGATCCGCCTTCTGCACTTTATGACACTCTTGGCAGAGCGGAGAAGCCAGTTCATCCAGCTGGCGCTAGAGACTGGCCAGGGCTCGGAAGAAGTCGTCCACAGAGGAATCCTCCTGGCGAAGCGTCTCCAACTCACGCTGCAGCGAAAAGAACTGAGCATCGCTGCTCTACTGGTATCGCTCGCGTAAATACTCCCAAACCTGACAAGTAGAACGCAGACTAACAATGTCTGGCTGGATGGAGTCGTCGACGCTGACCACCAGGATAACTCGAACACGGGCCTCATCAGTACACCAGCGCTCAAAAGCGTCTATGGCGTACTGAAAGGCCTCATCAGCAGCGTCAGCAGCAGCAATAGCGGCATCTGCCTCCTTAGCGACCTCATCTTCTGTAGGAGGTGCAGAAGTAGGCTGTCTGGGAGGAGGCTGAACTAGCGACGGTGGACAAGGTCGAGCACTAGTGATATGTCCCCAGAGGCGGAGACCATCGAGCGTGATCTCCATGAGTGAAGACCACAACCTGTAGTTCGTCCCATGAAGCTTTGTTCCCGAGAATGGGATCGCAGCGGATGAAATGGAAGCCATTGGTAGACGGCGCTGGACGACGTGGCGACGAAAGCAACAAAGTCTAACAGGCGGCGCTAGACGGCGTAGTGGTTAGATCTAAGTGCTGTGTTTTTCTTTTTTTTTTCCCTTTTTTTTGGGGCCGGCTGGCTCACGCTAGAAAAGGCCTGCTAAGGCCATCAAGAGAGGCGGCGCGACGCAGGTTCCTCTTTGCGGCGGCGGGCGGCGTTGGTGCTCGGCTACATGCAGACTCGAGCTCGGGCTTGTGCAACCGGGAGGCACGGGAGGCTCCGGCGGCGGCGCAACCGGGAGAGGCGCGGGAGGCTCCGGCGGCGGCACAACTGGGAACACGCGGCCTTCGGCGATGGTCGACAACGACGGGCTCAAGTCAGTACTGACTCGGGGCGGCCGGGCTCACGGCAGAGGTGCGGGAGGCTTCGGCGTCGGATCCAGTGGTAATGCGACAGATCCTGCAGCGGGAGGGCCTCGGCTTGGCTGGGGCTCAGGCGGTGCTTGGCGTCGGACGACCGGGAACACGTGGCGGTCGGATGGGTCGGATGGCAGCGGAAGGAGAGCTAGATTAACCCTAGCTCTAATACAATGTTATGAATATTGTGTGCATATATTCAAGAGGCCCATTGGGCAATATATAGGGAGTACAAAACGGGTTGCCATATGCAGATAAGGAGATACAAAAGGAGTCCTATTCTAACATTGCCCACATTGGCCATGTCAACTACAACCGTTAGTTAACAGGGAAAATGACGTACTCTCCTAACCGAGACAAGTATAGGGATCTAAGTGCTACTCTAATGCAAGTTTAGGGACGCAGTAACACACCGTATTCAAATGCAAGTTTAAGGACCTAGGTGTCACATCCATGCAGGTTTTGGGATCTTAATGATGGGACACGAATTAAATCATATTTGACTTAGTTTTCCATTAGAGACCTACTACCATCATAGTCTTTTGTAAGGCGTACTACCATCAGAATGAACCTTGAGTTGTGAAGTACTTGTTAGTGCTGAGAGCTTAATGTGCAATGACAAATAAAACTTTACACAGAAGCTTAAGATGGCACAAAAGCAGACATCATTCTTATGTCTTGTGTTCTTATTCTGTTGACTGTTTGATCATTTTCTTTGGTGTCTACTTTGATGCGTATTTAGTTGAACTTATGGCTGCTCTTTACCAATCTTATACCGGCTATTAACATCTTTTTATCTTGGTTTTGTAGCTTTGTCGAACATTAGCTTTGCTTCAGAGATACTGGGAGGCACTGCAAATTATCAACCGTACTCTCAAACTTGGACATGATACACTCTCTGATGACAACAAAGAGGAGCTCAGATCCTTGGGTGCTCGTAAGATCTATTCCCAGCAATATATAATATTTTATTATGAAATTGAGTTATTCAGGAAACATCATCTATTTGTTTAACTTGAGACAGTCTCTTTGGTAATTTTTCGGACAAGATCTTAGACAACAGCCACTTTGTTTAACTTGATAAATAAATATTCTTGCAATTTTGCAGAAATAGCATATAGAGCTCCAGATCCCAGGCATGGCTTTAATTATGTCCGTTACGTAGTTCAGCAGCACCCATATTCCCTCTCTGCATGGAACTCCTATTATAAAGTGACATCAAGGTGATTGGTTAGCATGCCATAAGATGGCACCCATACTCTCTCTTTGTTTACAACTTTATACTAGCGATTGCACCTTTTATGAGTATATGTTCTACAATTTTATTCTTAATTCTAAATTGTAACCACACCTTTTATGACTACATGTTGTACTACAATTTTGTGAGGCATATGCCCTTACTTAGCCACTTTTGTGATGGGTTGAAAGACATTTTACTGAGTTTTTGCCAGTCTGCTGGTAGTGGTTTTCAGCTGGAATCTAGTGGTGACCAGTGTGAAAAAACTGATGCAGCAACAAAACCCAGTTAGGAATTGGGTAGAAGCCTCTAGAATCTGGTAATCAATTTTTGCTCTGTTTTGTGTGAACTCAGGAATAAAGGCTGAATTATAGTCAATTCCTGAAATTTACATAATATTTTAAAATATTATCATGGTTATTAAGGTGTTGTCTAGTCGTCGATTATGCGTCAAGGGCTACCGCTATGGGCCGGTGTATAGGCGAGCACTGTAGCACGAAAGCACGGAACACTGTAGCAGTATGGTACTGTAGCACATGCAAGTGTTATGCAGGATATATTATTTGGAAATCTATCTATTTGGTGTTTGGTATTATCTATTAGTTAGGCAAGTTATTATTAGATTGGATTGTTAAAGATAAATTCCTTTATAGATTATTTTTTAAGAGTTAAGTCGGGCCGTCCATATAAAAGAGATAGTATGTATCCATTATCAATCAAGCAAGAAATAAACAAACTTAGTCCCGAACCGGTTGGCTAAAGATCAAAGCGTACTTGTTTATCGGGAAGAGTCCTGGCTAAGCTTTGAGGGCGATCCCTCACCTCCCTGGCTAATCAAGCCTCAGAGCCTCGCTACCTCGAAAGGGAAGAGCCATGCCAGCTAGTTAGATGAGGGCGAGTGCCCTACCCTCGGTCCTTGGACCCGTACCCATCCAAAGACCGCAACATTTGGTATCAGAGCCATGGCGCTCACCATGGATTCTGGTACCGCGCCATCTTTCTTGGAGAAGTTGAAGGCTAACAGCGAAGAGGTCTTATTTGACAACATGACTGTCGTCTATTGGAGCTTCGTCGATCATCGTCCACATGACGCAATGTCATCGTACCCTCTCATCAACATAGGGTCACCAAGAACTTCAACCATGGCCACAGGGTGTAATGTTATGGTACAATATCCAACAACGAGCAAGTACTGTAGCACCATGTCAATAGTAATGGTTGCAAGTATTAGGCATGATTTATTATTTAGGAATCTATCTATTAGGTGTTTGGTATTATCTATTAGTTAGGCAAGTTATTATTAGATTGGATTGTTAGAGATAAGTTTCAATCAAGCAACAAATAAACAAAGTTAGTCCCTCACTGATTGGCTAAAGATCAGAGCCTTCTTGTTCGTCGGGAAGAGTCCTGGCTGAGCTTAGATATCGATCCCTCGCTTCCTTAGCTAATCAAGTCTCAGAGGCTCGCTACCTCAACACGGAAGCGCCCTGTCAGTGGTTAGATGAGGGCGAATACCCTACTCTTGGTCCTCGGACCCGTACCCAGCCAAAGACCACAACAGCTACCGCCACCATTGTCACCTCGCCTTATGAGCAAGAGAGTTGGGAAGAAGCCAGAAAAAAGGTGATTAGAGGTGGCAGTGTGTCAATCTTGGGTTGGGGGGCAGCAGATTTGATCTGAAGCCATCTATTTGTCATCGCTGCTGGCTTGCCGACCCCACATCGCTGCAATCGAATCTCGGTTCATCGTGGCGCCACTCCAGTTGTCACTACTCGCATAGTCATCTCCATCTGCAAGTAGCGAGGTCGAGCTTCGGCTGCATTGGCTGGTGCCCCACTCCCCTCTGGCTTATCCTTGTTCTGACGATAGCATAGTTAGTAGCTGGCTCTTAAGGGCACATAGCACGGTGGGATGGGTTAAGTTGTTGGGCTTTGTGGGCTAGGTGGCCTGGCAAGTTGTTTTTGCCATTTTCCCTTTACCATATCTCTATTTATTTGTTATGTCCTAGTCTAATTGCAGCTGTCTGTTGGCTAATGTGGCGTCGCCTTGCCACACGCCATAAGCTCCTAGCTGCACCGGCAGTGGTCTAGAGCCCCGCCTCGCCTTATCGCCTTGATAACCATGAATATTATGATAGATTTTGGAAAGGATTTTGCTATTCATAACTGTTCATCTTATTCATTATTGAAAAAATATATATGGACAAGATTAGTTGTGCCTCATGGGCTACAGGGGTCACATGTGCCAAGAAAGAGACTACTAATATGTACAAAGACTCTTAACAACCCTCCTTCAAACTCAGGGTGGATTAGTAGGATCTGATGCATTGAGTTTGAGTAACGATAAGGGCTCGAAGCTCAGCCTCTGCACTAGAGTGTGACATTGCAGTTTGCTTCTTGGACTTTTAGGCAATGAGCGAAGTACCATGAGAGATGCAGTAGCTAGTTATAGATCGGCGATCAATAGGATCACTAGCCCAAATGGAGTTAGAGTAAGCGTGGAGCTAGAGTTGACGCAATCTGGCATAGAACATACGTCTGGACACAGTCTCCCTGAAGAATCTTAGCACATGAAAAATATGACTATAGTGGATTGAGGTGGGATCGCTAACAAATTGGCTGAGCACATGAACAACATGAGCAATGTCTGACCTGATGACAGTGAGATGAGCAAGGCTTCCAATGAGCTGACTATAGCGGGAAGGATCTGTCAGTGGTACACCATCTATAGGACAAAGCTGCATGCATGTGGAGCTCTATGGGTGTGGCAACATTGCGAGTATCAGTCATACCAGAGCGAGCAAGCAGATCCTGAATGTAGCGATGCTGAGAAAGGTAGTAGCCATCGCTATCAAAATGAATCTCAATCCCAGGAAATAGCTCAATGGTTCCAAATCTGACATCATAAACTGCTCACTCAATTTCTTCTTGTCAAAAGCTACATAGTCCATATCATCTCCTGTGATCAGCATATCATCTACATATATCAGAAGCAAAGTACGACCCACTGAGAAGTCTGAATAAACAAGGCATGGTCATGCTCACTTGGAGAGAAACCAACAGCTTGAATCACAGAACTGAAATGCTCGAACCAAGCACGAGGAGCCTCTTGAGTCCATATAGAGCACGTCTAAGATTGACAAACATAGTCCTGTAGGAGCCTCAACACCTGGGGATGGCTACATATAGATCTTATGTACATCACTGTGAAGAAAGGCATTCTTGACATTTATCCGAGATATAGTCCATGACTGTACCGTTGCAACAACAATGAGAGTACGGACTATGGTCATATGAGCAACTAGAGCAAAAGTCTCATAATAATCTTGACCATAAGCCTACTGAAAACCTCTTGCCACAAGACGAGCCTTGTATCGTTGTATTGAATCATCTGACTTAGTCTTTATTTTGTACACCCACTTGCGAGTTATAGGAACAGTTCCAGATGGTAGCGGAACAAGATCCCAAGTGTTTGTACGCTCTAATGTTGTATGCTCCTCAGTCATAGTCTATTACCACTCAGGTATACTGGTTGCCTTCTGATAGGTTCTCGGCTCAGATACTGCACCTGCAGCAGAAGGTTTGTCAGTAGGGCATACCGTGATGTAGTAGAACGATCGTCGGAGTCCGTGCTACTTGCCAGAGGGTCAAGGGGAGGAGAGGAGTACCGAGGATCAGAAGGTTCAAGAGAAATGGAAGTCTAAGGATCAGAAGGAACTCTCTGTGGCGTCTATTGTGAAAGGGGAAAAGCAGAAGTGTCAGAAACTGGAGGAGTTGGTGGAGACATTTGAAGGTGAAACTGGTGGAGAAAGTATATCTGTAGAAGACAAGTCTGGCGAAGGAATGAGAGGTAGACACAAGAAAGATGTGAAATCTATGGAAGGAGTGGGATGTGTAGAAGGATGATAAAAGAAAGGTCGACCTTCATCCAAGTTCACAACATGAAATGCGAATACAACATGCTGCATGATCATAGCAACGATACCTTTTATGCTCAAGACTATAACCCAGGAAGACACTCAATCGACTAAGCACTAACAAGGTGCTAGAAGGACATAACAACGCAACCAAAGACACGAAGATGAGCATAGCGAGTAGGTGCTCAGTAGAGGACCTCACCATGACACTTGCCCCGAAGCTTGGAAGAGAGCTAACGGTTGATGAGATAGACTGCCGTAGAGTCCGCTTCCCCCAGATGTGAGCGAACAAAGGAGGAAATTAGAAAGAGTAGAGCAATATCAATGATGTGACTCTGCTTGCGCTCAGCAACACCATTATGAGCATGAGCAGTATGACACAAGAACTGAGGAAAAGTACCATCAGAAGAAAGGAATTGATGAAAAGCTGATGAAAGATACTCTCCCTAGAGTCAAAATGGAAAACACGAATGAAAGAAGAGAACTGAGTTTTATGTAATGGAAATCAACTGCAAACGGTGTTTCATGAAGTAGATCCAAATGTATCGAGTGTGGTCATCAATGAAGATGATATAGTAACTGTGACCACCCTTCGAAGCAAATGGAGAAGGACCCCAAACATCCTAATGGACCAAATCAAAGGGACTATCAGATCTAGATAGGTTGGAAGGATATGGGAGTTTTATTTGCTTGCCAAGCCTACAACTCTTGCATTGAAAACTGGTGTCAATAGAAACAGGACTAAGAACACCTTGATGAATCAAAATGGAAATGCGTGAGCCACACAAGTGCCCCAAGCGATGGTGCCATTGAGAGAACGATTTGCAAACATAAGTAGATGCAGAAGAGTGAAGAGTAGATGGATCACCAGCAGAAGATGAAATAGCAGGAGCAATACCAGAAGTGGAGGAGAAAGGGAGACTCATATGATAAAAAACACAAGAGCCCTACAGAACCTTTCTTATGATGGTCTATACCAATGACAGCTTTTGTTTGACGATCTTGCACAAAGTAGGAGCTATCATCAAATCCAACAAAGCAACTCATATTTGTGAGCTTACCGGCAGAGATGAGATTCATGGAGAGCGTAGGGACAAGTGAAACATTCGAAACTGCAAAGTGAGGCGAAAAGAGTTCCTTGATGAGTGACCGTGCAAGGTGTGCCATCAGCTGTTTGAATCTTGATACCGTTTGCAGCAGGACGACATAATGTGAGCTGAGATGCATCAGATGTCACATGGAAAGAGACCCCTGAGTCCACCCATGGGAGAGCAATACCTGACATAGGACATAACATTGGACTAGAATGGCCAATGGATCCACTAGAAGATGCTTGCAGTTAACACAGTTGAGCCTAAAGGTTGCTCATCGGAGCCTGAATCTGACCAAACTTAGTTCGACAAGACTCCAAAGCTCTATATTGGAGCTTGAAACTGTTGGTTTCACTTGCAACGAAACAATAGCAGCATCATCTCGATGAGGCTACACAATGTCAACCTCAGCTCAGGATGTAACTTTAGATACCGATCTTCTAGATGGCCATATCTCTTGCAATGAGAACATATAGGATGACGCCGGATAGGGACCAGGACCAAGAATACCCTCAAACGTCATGATAGAAAGTACACTGGCACTGAGCACCTACAGAAGATTCAAGCGCCTGCAGCCAGCAGCCATACAATAGTACCAACTAGAATGAACCAACAACACCACACAGTAGTCCAACCAGGTAGAGCACCCGAAGCAGAGCAAGGCAGAGCAAGGCTAGTAGAGCACCAACGTAGCAGTAGCAGAGCACCAGCAGTGGCCGATCAGCTGAAGCAGAGTAAGGCAAAGCAGGGGCGGTGGAGCACCTGGAGCAAAACAAGGCAGAGCAGGGCCGGCAGAGCTTACTGGCGGTAGGTGTAGAATAGGCAAAGAGGCCGCATGATGAACTGGGGGACAACGAGGTGCAGATGGCGTCACGGTAGCAGGGGCGACGGCCACGTGATGAACTGTGGGATGATGAAGTGCAGACGGCATCGCGGTAGCAGGGGCGACAATGGATTGAGCTCGTCGAAGGCTCACCGATGACGGCGAGGATGGCGGCTGCCGGACCGGGTCTAGTCCCTACCCTAACCTTAGGCTCTGATACCATGATATATTTTGTAAAGGATTTTGCTTTTCACAACTGTACATCTTATTCATTATTGAGAAGATATATATATAGACATGATTAGTTAGGCCTCATGGGCTATAGGGGCCAAGAGAGAGAATACTAATATGTACCAGACTCTTTACATATTATACCTAGACCAATGAATCATTTGTTCTGAGACTCGAGCATACTCAGCGTAACTTGGATGGGCTCATCAATTCTAGGATCAATTCTATTGGATCCTAATCCAATCAGGATTTGAAACCTCTCCTTGGGCTAGGACCATCTTGTTAAAAAGCTGATAATTGGCCTGTCACTGCTAGTTTTCCAATCCCTACTTTTATTGAAAATACAGTGCTTCAGATTATTATAACATGGTATGGTTAATAAATTTGACATGAAATGTACTCCAGGACCTTCTAATGGGCCTCCTGGTTTTCTATGGCATTGCACTTACTTGCTGGACTCCCCATTTTCCATTTTGTTACGATACTCCTTAATATTACTACTCAAGAGTAAAGACAACCTTTTCCCCATATAATTCTAGTTATGCGACATAATAACTGAATATACTATTTTGGCATTTGCTTTGCAGAATAGAGGATAGGTTTTCACGTCATTTGAAGTTTCTTCTTCGGACAAGAGAAGACAAGATCGACTGTGTGCCTCCTATAATTATATCTGGGCATCGATTTACAGCTATCAGTCAGCATCAGTCAGCTGCTCGAGATTATCTGGAAGCTTATAAGTTGGACCCAGAAAATCCTCTTATTAATCTTTGTGTTGGTATGTCACTTACAACAACCATGGCATGTGGTATTAATATGCATCAATATATGAGAATACGACTCACTTGGTTGTTCATTCTTTGCAGGTTCTGCGTTGATTAATTTAGCCCTTGGCTTCAGGCTTCAGAATAAGAACCAGTGCATCGTACAAGCTTTTGCATTCTTCTATCAATACCTTCGCCTTTGTGGCAACAGTCAGGTTTGGCGCTGGATTCCTGATATTCCATGTGGATAATGCTCTGTTACTTTCAGTCTCTCAGCTGTTATTAGGAGTGGTTGTTTTCCTACTGATTTAATTGTGGGGCTTAGCATGTGCTATCCAGCAGTTGCATTGTTTAGTGTTGAGTTGTAAGCGCTCGGTGACCTTGTATGGGCCAGGAGGGGCAGGTCAGCAGGCCTTAACGAACCATAGAGCAGCAGGCAGCAGCAATTCTTAGGTCTGGGCAGTGACTAGGCTGCACAATTGTCGGGGCCTTGCTTGCACGCCCCAGTGCCTGGGCTGCTGCAGAATTTAGACCGCCAGGAGTGAGGGTACCTCACTTGGCCCATTGGGGGAACCCATGGTGAAAACTTGGGATTTATAGCCGCATGTCAGGATTTGAGTGGTGGCCTGGGCCCACGTTGGGTTCTAGTGGGTCCGCCCTTGATTCCCTAGCCCAATCCGACATATATCAAGCAAAGGAATGCGACTAAAAACTCATATCACAATCTTGAACCCGTCTATTCCTACTCCCATTGCTGGTGTGCAATCAAATGCCAAGTAGTGCAAAGTAGTCGGTCCGTCTTTTAAAGAATGGTTGGTATCTAGTGCAAAGTAGTTGTACAGCGTAAACTCATGCAAAGTAACACATAATTTCTTTGTTTTAAAAAAAGAGAACCTAACAAACGCTATAGCGTTCCGATGGTATGTCATAGCTGTATGATCCAAGCTCTATGGATGCACTAGATCTCGCGCGATGGTCGACCGGGGTGGCACCGTCGGGTTCAACGCACCGCCAGTTGTAGAGGGAAGCCTCGGAGGTGGTGGCCCGGCGGTGGACGCTAGTGGAGGGTGTTGGGAGGCACGACAAGGCGGCAGCGCACTAAATATTAGGTTGGACGGGGTGGGACGGTGGGGGACGGTGGGGGAGGGGGAGGTGGCAAGGTCGCCACCGGCGCTGTGTGGGAGGGACGGGGAGGTGGAGGCGTGGAGAGATGGGTGCCAGAGAAGAAGGCGAGGAGGGCAGTGGGCGCGGAGAAGAGAGAGCCTCGGAGGGAAGCGACGACGCTAAATATTAGGTTGGACGGGGTGGGGGCGGTGGGAAAGCAGGGAGGCGGCGAGGTCGGCGTTGGCCGCCTGTGGGGGAGGAGGGGCGGGGGAGGCTGTGGGGGAGGAGGGACGCGGGAGGCGGAGGAGCGCAAAGCTGTGGCTGGCGCCGAGAAGAAGGCAAGGAGGGTGTCGGGTGCGGAGAAGAGAGCCTCGGAGGGACGCGGCGGCATTGGTGGAGCTTTATCCCATTGCAACGGGATAGTGTGGGCTAGTAGCTTCCTTTAAAAATTGTAACATATATAATAAATAATGTTTGAATCACTCTATATCTTGATCAAATTTCATGATCCAACTCTATATATTTGGAGAAAGTAAAAAGACAAAAAAAAAGCTACATTTCTCTTTTTTTTTTGGTTTAACGTAATCTTAGTTACTTTTTCAACTTATTTTTGATATTTTTTAATAGCACCTTGCACCGTTTTACACAGCAAGACTACTTTGCATTGGATACCAATCCTTTACACAAATCACTCTCGCTAGTTCAAAAACATTACCGCTTTTGACTTGCCTCGTCTCTAATGTACAACTTGGACTTATTTTTTGTTATTATATAGTAGGGAAAAAAAAAGAAGCATGACATCATGTAAGTACTTTATATAATGAATTGTCATTTCTTGTGACCAATCTTAACTGTTAAAACATATCAAATGTCAAAAGTTTAAGACTTTGATTGGCATATGTAGAAAAATGACGGTCCTTTTGACTAGAGGGAGTATTATGTGAAAATAAAATATCTTTGTATATTTTTCTTAAAACTGAAAAAAAAAATACTATGATATCATAAGTTGGAGTCAATATTCAGAAAACATTGTTTTTATATATACTACAGCATCCAAGCAGGCTTCTGGACTTGAATAAACAACTGTCATATGACTTAAGGTCCATAGCTAATTATGTTTTGGCCTTGTAGGAAGCCTTGTACAACATTGCTCGGGCGTATCACCATGTTGGCCTGAACACCTTGGCAGCCATTTACTACGAGAAGGCTTTAGCCATCGAGGTGGAAGATCACCCCATACCCAAGCTTCCATACGAGGAAGATTCGTGCGCACAGCAGGATCTGAGGCCAGGCTATTGCGACGTCCGAAGGGAGGCTGCGTTCAATTTACATCTAATCTACAAGAAAAGCGGAGCAACTGATCTCGCGAGACGGATTCTGAAGACCTATTGTACTATTTAGGAGTTGGAATCGTACATATATATTTTTAATTATCCCAATCCATATAGATATTGCATAACTTTTCCCCATAATTTGAAAGCAATTAAATGTCATCTTTTTGGAGGAATTTTCTTTCTTTGTTGTTGATCGCAAAAAAGGGTCTAACTAAATTCATCTTAAAAAAGGGAGTGCATATGCATTTCTTCAGATGAGTAGTATGCGTGTAAATATGCAATGCTTGCAATTAAGGGTCAGGGCTTGTTACGTAATTGGTCACCAGCTTATGTAGTCGGTTTTTCGATTTTACGTCGAAATTGTTGACAATCACTTGCAGTACGTTACTTAAGAGTTACGATCAGATGTGTTGTATGTCTGTGCTCATAGAAAGATACTGAGACACACATTGTCTCTAGGGGCATGTGGAGACTGACTGCTGAAGCGACGAGAAAACAAGAGAAGAAACAGAGAGAACTCGCAGGCTATCTGGCCTTCTATAGGTTCAGCTGTGGGAACTGGGAACCTTTCTTAGCTTTTGCCCGGCTTGTTGAGAATGACAGGTTCATTAATGTGAATTTTGCACCACCCAGGTTCCGTTTGACATTGCAGTGACTTTTTGAAAACACTTTTTTTCCTAATTTTCGGTGCAATGATTAGTTCAAAGTATGTTTTTGGATCCATAACAACAAATTAATTATTGGAAGATTCTCGTTACTAAGAGCATCTACAATAGTTTGTTTATTAGTTTGTTACTAAGAGAAGAAAAAGTATTCAATCTAATAAAAAGAAACAAACCTTTAAATAAATTGTTTTTTGAGCTTGTATTTAAGAATTTAATTTCTACCCACAAAAAAAGTTTTTAGGTAACAAGCAAATCTTCAATAGCTATTTTGTTGTTTCTTATGTCTTGGTATTAACAGCTTGCTTATTTCTTTACCTAGAAACAAGTTCACATTCTCTCCTCATCATCTTTTCTTCATATCACCTAACTACTTTTTCACACCACTTAAATACTGATGTATCTATCCCTTAGTAATAAGTAACATGAACTATTTTATATACTGATACTCTTAACTACGTTTCAAAGCGTAACAGAGCTTGCGATAGCATCGGTAAAAAGGCCCTCAGTCATGCATGTTCACACCGGCCGGCAATCTTTAGCCTATTGTCCAGATCGTTTACACTGACCACACATAGTGCTAAGCTCTCTCAAAACGAAAAAAGTGCGAAATTCGTTTACTTCAATCGCCAACTTCAGATTTTGTTTTGAAAGGGACCCAACAGCTTCAGTTTAGATCAATGTCAAAGCAAAGCCCGACTGTTTTCCAAATGGCGACAGGCTAACTTCCAAAGCCTGACTGTTAACTGAAGGTGAACTTTTATTTGTTCCATTATTCGATCAAGACCACGCAACAACCAACTCTAACGCACATGAGAATCTCTCCATATAAAAGGAGGCAGAAAGGGGCTGAAGGGAGACCGGCCACGTCATATCTTTTTTTTGGGCCGTTGGATTTCAGTTTGGCTCGTCCGCGACCGTCCGATGGGTCATCCGGGCTTGATCGGCGCTAGCTGCCTCAGTTCGCGACGCGTGCGCAAGTCGTGGCAGTCCTCCGTCTTCCTACCACGCCTCGTCCGTTCGTCATCTTCTCCTCGCGCCCCACGCCAGCTCCAGTCCGCTTTCTCCCGTTCCCCTCCCTCGCCTCCCACGACGGCCGCCTCCTTCCCTCTCGGCCCTACTCCCCCCCTCCCCTCCCTCCCGCCCCCTCTCCACCGCGGCGCCGTTGCTCTCCCCACCTCCCACCGTCCACGCCTCCTCACCTCTCGCGCTCCTCCTCCCGCCGCCTCCCTACCCACCGGGCCGGCCGCGGCCGCGTCCGAGCAAGCGATGGCCGTGGCGCATGCGCGACCGCTCGAGGAGCGGCTCACCCGGTCGACCTCGAGCACGTCGTCGTACCATCTTCGCCGAGCGACGACGCCCCCGCACGCCTCGCCGCCTCTCTTCTCGGCCCGGTCCACCGACCGCCGCTCCGTCAAGTCAAGATCCGAGAGCGCGCGCGACGTCGTTGGCCTTCCGCCGGCGCCTCCCACCCCACCTCCTCCATTCACGCCGACACTACCACCATCGCTGCCTCCTTGCCAGAAACCACCCTCCCCATCACCACCTCCTTCTCCCCTCGATAACACGTTGGCTCTCAGATCCACCACCGACACCATTTCAAGAAACCCATTTACCCAGCCACCATCCCCACCGACACGTGCTGTAACATCCAGAACTTAAGTTTGTATTTCAAGTATGTGAAAATGAGAAGAATTTAAAACTTTTTGAGTTTGTGTGAATTTCTTGAGCTTTTTCTAGAATTTTTGCTTTTGAAATTTTTGAAAACAATTAGAACATGTAACATTAAATCTTAACTCCAAAGAGAAAACATAGGCAAAAACTTGTGATCATCCTCTAGAAATATTTTTCCTGCCTTCTTGACCATCCTAGTAACCTCTCTGCAAAATCTCACAATTTTTAGATTTTGTTTACTATTTCAAAAGAGCAAGTCAAACTAGTTTGAAAGTTGGTCAAATCCTTAGGGCAGCAGCTTGTGAATTTTTTTGGGAATAATGCCTTGCATAAAAATTTCTGGAAAATTTATGCAAGGTTGTTCTTTGTTCAAAGGAGTTATCATAAAAATTTCGGAATTTTTGGAGCTGTGGAGCTACCTCTAAAAATTCTCCAATCCTCTCAGCCTTTTAAAAATCAGAATCTGAAATCACTGTTTGTCGGGCTCGAACCCGACCGACTCGAGTCCGACCGCGACGCCGGCTCGGCCGCACCAGCTAACCTCACCGCCTCGAGTCCAATCGCCGCGATCGTCGATCTGATCGTGACGGTCCACGCGTGTGCCCGATCTATTCGACCGTCCTATTATGCCATCGATCTCGACCGCTCATTTAGGATCTAACGGTGCGACATCTTCATGGTTGAGTCAAACCATCCGACCGCGCGCGACTTGATTCGACTCGCGCCGCCGTCGCCGTCGCCGCCAAGTGGGACCCTCTTGTCGATTCTTCCTCGTTGTCTCGCGCGCCACCGGAGCTCGTGGCGCTCGGCGCATGCGTGCCACGCACTTCGTCGCCACTCCGGGACGCGTGTCCACCTCGCAGGATCACCAGAGTCCATCTACCTCCAGATCATCCATTCTTCCTCGCATCCATTCTCGTGCCTTCTCCGCCCATTTCTTAGTTTGGTAGGAGAAGAAGGTGAGGGCGCGCCACCACCTCATGCGCGCCGTGCTTCCGCAACCCACCTCCGACTTCCTTGTTCAACACCGCCTCCGTTTTGCCCAGCCCGGATCATTGGCGTGTTCTGGAGCGTCGGGGCGACTTCTTCGTCTTCAACTCCGGCATCGCACTTCCGCGAGCTCATTTGCGTTCGGTGAGTCTCTTACCTCAACGTCGATCCTTAGGATCGCACCGATCCACTGAGTCTAACGGTGGCTTCATTTTCATCTTTGGTGCATCGTTGCGGGCGTGCGACCAATTCTTCTCCAAGCTCGGTGATTCGCCGCCGCAGCGATTCCGGCCGCCTCGGACCTTCGTCATCGTCGTTATCTTGGGTGTATTGCTCCTGGAGTCGAGGCGGAGCTTGAGCACACCTTCTGGAGTCTTTTAGAAGCCTGTAGCGTCTTCTCCGCGTGAGCCTCTCCTTCGTCTCCACCTCCGTTCGCCGCTAGCTCGCCACCGGCATCTCCGTGGGTCTGCGTCACCGTCATCGAGTTCGCGAGGTCTCAGCGAACCTGAAGGTATAACCCACTCGCCCAGAGACCCTCCGGTTCGCTAGATCCGCTGTGCGGCCGCGCCGCCGTCCTCGTGAACGTCGGTGAGCCGCCGGCAGCGTTAGGTTAATCCCCTTCTTTAGTTTAATCTCTGTTTAGTTATATCACTGCCATGTGGACCCCTCCTGAGTTAAGTGCGTTTAGAAATTTTAATCCAGCCGTTAGTTATCCTTTGAGTCCATGACATGTGGGCCCATATTACCGTTTAAGTGTTTGTGTAAACTTTGGAAATACGTTTTCTCTTTTAGGAAACGTATTTCTCTGTGCATATATGTTAGGATTGCATTTTGATAAGCCGAAGACGTATTCTTAGAATACGCCTTCGACGTCACCTTCGGCGGGCGGGATCAAGGTCGACACAGTCGGCGCGCCTCGCCGATCCCTTTGTCGATGGCCGTGGGTCGCACTGCGCCATTAGAAAAAGTATTTTTAAGCATTTTGATATTCCAAAATGTATTTCTGTTGCCCTGTTAATTCATTTAAACTTAGAAAATTCATAACTAATTCAATTTTGATCCAAATCGAATGAATCCAATTTTGTAAATTTTCATTTTTAATGTACTATTTATCAGTATAGGTTTTAGATATGTCTCTGTTCATAAAATTTTGATAAATAATTAAATGATGTTTTTATGCATTTCTAGCTTAGAAAATTCTTCATAGCTCCAAATAAAATGTTCTCTATTTCTAAAATTTTGTTTAGTCATGCTCTAGCTGCTGTGTGAAATTTGTGCTCATTGGATTAAATTGAATTTTGGTTGTTGTCGGTGTTATTTGTTCTTATTCGCTCTTTTTGCTCGATCGATAGATTGCGGCGATTACGGTATTCTTGAGAGTGAGCCTCAAAGAACATATTGAGCGCAAAGAATCGTGCAAGCAGTTTGATCATGTTAATCCCTTTTATTTTCAAACTAATATTTCGTTTGCAACTTGTATGTATGCATTGCTATTTTATGTTAACATATGGTTAGTGGGCCCATTAGTTGCATAATCTGTAGGCAAATGATATTCCTCTACTACCTAAGCCTAGGTTATTTGCTGTGATTGGAGATCGTTGGATGATCTCTTGTCACTTAGTAGATACGGATTCAACTGCTTAGACATGCTTAGTATCGGTAGAAATGGACAGTTATCGACTTAGTCGGTAACCTTGATCACACAAAATTACTATAACTTTATGTTTCAGCATTTTTGCTATGTTTAATTGTGAAAACTAAAAATAAAAACAAAATGATTTGGACTTGGGCACAATGGTAAGATGGTGTGCTTTTGGGTGTACTGGAATGGTGCCGAGTCAATTAAGGACCGAACATCTTGTGAGTACATTATCCAGCAATTTTTGCGTGCTAACCACACTAGAGGGTATGTGACCTCTCTTGACTTAGTACTTTGGCGTGTATTGGCTCCAGTCGCAGGAGGTCGCGGGAGGGATGGTGTTGGGAGCATGGTAGTTGTCGAAAGCGTTATCCTGAGTGGGTAGTTGTCTTTTCGGCTTTACGATGTAAGCGTATGGATTTCTATCCATACGAGCGGCTCGTAGTTAATACACAATATTGGAAAGCGTCTCGTAGGACTTAGCGTACTAGCATACCTTCTAAGTGTGCTTTGGCTTAAAGGCGATCAAGTGTGGGTGCGATGGTACACCTGCGAGGTTAAAACTATTCGAATAGCCTCGCCCTAGGTTATGGACACGCTTGGGTAAGCTTTTCAAGAGTTAGACTACAACCTTTTAACTAAAACTTGATGAGTGGTACGAATCGTGATTAGATGCTATGTTGTGGTGACTATTGGGATAGTCACTTCTGTGTGGTTACTTGTACCTATCTTTTTTCTGTTATTTCAACAATAAAATGAATTGTAAACTTGCTCTTAAAATTGTATTATACTATTGCAAATCAAATTGGCTTTGTGCAAATGAGACATATAACTTCCACCCAAATAAGCTCGCATATAGTTATGTATAGGTCGCTAGTCCACACGTCGATCTTGCAGTACAAAAACAATTTTGTACTCATATGCTTTGCTTAATATTTTTGTTGCAGAGGAGGCGGGTGAGCCCCAAGGGCCTTACTCGTGAGATGTGCGGGTTCGGGACGACTAGCTTGGCGGTTTGGTTGGTTGCCTTGTGGGTGAGGCACACCGATTGGCTTTTGTTTATAGCCATCTTATGGCACTTTTGCTTCATTTGCTTATTTAGTTATCTGTTGTATTGTGGCGGTCGGCCTCTATTGTAATAACTCTCTTGTGTTGTTTATCGCTTAGTATTGTGATGTTTGGACTCTATGTTTAGAATGGAGTTGATGCATAATTTTGTGAAGAGTGTGCATCGCAGATTGGGAAGTATGCATGTCTTGAGGCTTAGTTTATTTGATTGGTGATGCTAGGACCGGTGGTTGGTTAAGCATTACAAGCCAAATAAACTGGGTCCTCACACGTGCACACCCACCACCTCCGCCGCCACCTCCTCCTCCGCCGCTGGCACGGTCGGTGAGCTCGCGTCCAAAGCCGCTTCGCACATCCAAAGAAACGGTGCCTGCACTTTCTCCGCCACCCTGCCACCAATTTCATGAGCGTTCCACCCACCGACGTGTTCCCACCCGTTCTACGGACAATGAGGACCATGGCGACAAGTCCGAGGAGACGACGCCGCGGCCGAAGCTGAAACCGCTGCACTGGGACAAGGTCCGGGCCAGCTCCGACCAAGTCATGGTGTGGGATCAGCTAAATCCAGCTCATTCCAGTTAGAGCTCTGCAAAATTCTCATCTTTTTCATCTCAAATATGTTCTTGGTTAGTTGGTTTGTTGATCAGTTTAACTGAATTCTTGTAGAGTGAATGAGGAGATGATCGAGACGTTCATTTGCAGTGCGGCGCCGAAGGAGGCGACAAGGAGGGTCTTTGCCGTCTGATGCCGGCGGAGAACAAGGTGCTCGATCCAAAGAAGTCACAGAACATTGCCATCTTGCTGCGTGCGCTTAATGTGACCAAGGAAGAGGTCTGCGACGCACTCTACAAAGGTGAAGAAGCGCTTCATCTCGAATCACGCATGCGAGTTCATTAAATTTTAGGCATTTTGGTGATCAGCATACGCATTGGATTGAGAAATTGAAATGTTCGCAATGCTTGCTGAATTGACCATAGCTGGATGATCTCTACTTTACTGACTTTTCGATTGAGTAGGATTCATTTCACTCATGAGTCATGTTTGACCATACATTTGCTTGTCCGTAGAGTTTGGTTGGGCTTTAATACACTTGTTCTGAAGTGAATGCCGGCATAGAGTCATTCTTTGGATCAACCATTTTATCTGTGAAACTCGCAAGGTACTCAATGATTGAATTTGGTGCAGATAGTTATACCTGCGAGGAAGAATGTTGGAAAAATTATTTTGTGAACATTAGTCTGTACTCTCTTCATAGTTGCTTACTATAGTAAAACTCCTTTTTCACTCCATATAATCCTGACTTTGTTGCAAATCATTGCATTCCTTCATTTTTTTTCTATTACTTTTAAGATCTGCAGTATACTTATCTCTATCAAATTAAGCATGTAAACACGCTGCCCTTTTCTGACTTTTTGCTGTATATGATTGTATTGTTCGGCTCTACACACTTCATTGTTTTCTATTACCCCCACTGTAAGCTGTAGTTCAGTAATAGTCATACGAGACTGCCAACTAGATTTTTTTTTTATTTTAAGATCTGTGATATACTCATCTCTATCCAAATAGACATGTAAACATGCTACCCTTTTAGCGATCTTTTGCTATCTACGATTATGGTATTCGGCTATATACAGTATACACTGCTAGATACTTTTTACTGTAAGCACTTACCGCGCTCGAAAATCCTTGAATACTTTTTCTAATGCAATGACATACCACCAATACACACTACGAAATAGCAGCCATCTTCACATAACTTCATACATATTTATTTATACAGTTGTGCTATTGTGACGTACTATGTAACCCCATTTTCTTTACAGACGGTTACTGCCCTATTGTCAAATTGTTCACATAGTATCTTGTCACCATAACATTTATTCATGCAGTTATGCTATTGTCATATACTACATATACCCGTTAACAAACTATTGCTGCCCTACAATTGCATTGTTTACTAGCTGTCTGATAACCATGTCTTTGCTAAACAACCCAGAAACAAACATATATCTCCAGTATACTACTTAGTTTTCTGTTTTTAGTCCACACTATCTGCTTGCCAGTGCACTATGTGCACATTGTTTAGCCCTAGAGATAGCACTTGCTTATATGCAATATTTGTTGTACAGCCCACATCAGGCAGTACCCTTACGACAAAACACCCCCTGTCGGTGTGACAGAAGTGTGTTTGGACAGCAAAGGCAACAAAAAAATCCAAGTATATTATGTTCACTAATATGTTGAACGGTTCACGTATGTTTCCCATTTTACAGGAAAAAATAATGATCTCGATACTTTTTCTTCGTATAGTTTTCCATCTGATTTACCTATGGTCTATTTTCCTACAACAACATCTACCAATTATGATCGTATAGCGCAATGTGTGTTTTGCTTCTCGGCTACGCATTTATGCTATATATAGTCTACGTAGCGATTGCATACAACACACGTTGCTATATCTCTATAGGTTTTGTCCTCCTCATTTTATTTCTCCTGATTACAGTTGTATTTGTTCAACTCCGTGCGCCAAGGCGCGCGCGGGTTTCTAGTCTTTATAGGTAAAAGGAGGCTCACAGGCGCTGCACCCATGGTGGCCACGTCACCACTTTTATCTTGACCGTCGGATGGTTGTAGCTTTGCTTCTTCTCTCGGATTCCGTTTGGTGGTGCGTTCGGAAGCATTGCGTTCGGCGCAGTGCTGCGCTCGCATGCGTGTTGCCGCTGCCTCGCTTCTCGTACCTACTGCTTTGCCTCCACTCTCTTGTTTGCTCTTTTCCCCATCGCGCAGCGTCCGATTGGTCTTTCTCCGCTGTTTCGTCTCGCTCTTGCTCTCGTCGCACGGTCGTCGCCGTCGCCGTTCGCACACTCTCTTCCTTCGGTTCTCTCCACCCCTATTATGTTTTCTATTGCTGATGGTTCTTCGTTTGTCTACACTGTGGTTATTTTTTTCTTTTTGTGGGGAGGGCGGGTTTCACTATGGATCTACGCTTGTTCAGCATTCTTCATGCTTTTCCTTCCTGTGTTCTTTGATTTTGTTGCTATCGTCCTGTCTGTACCTCTTTTCTTTCCACTTTTTGGTTGGATCTTGCCCCATTCCTGTATCCCACTTTGGTTGGCTACTATTGGGGATGATTTCCTCTTGGTTTCTCTATTCGGCTTATTCGCTCTGGTTTCTGTTTGGTTCGATTTTAGCTAGTCTATGCGCCTCCCGTTTTTTAGGTTCCATTTCAGTGTGTTGTTCGGTTTTGTTCCTATCGTACTGTCTGTGCCTCTTCTCTTTTCTCTTTTTAGGTTGGATTTTGACGCATTCTTGCGCACCGCTTTGCCCATCTACTGTTGGGGATGATTTTTCGCTGGTTTCTATAATGTCTAAAAATTCGAGTTTTCAAAAATCTTTTTTTGTAGATTAGGTCCCTCGAAAACTTCACCAATTTTCTTGGTTTAATAAAGCTTTAATTGGGAATTTTTGAAATTAAAACTATTTAATTTGACTAATGTAAACATCAATTAGTTTCCTAAATTTTCTTGGATTTTTCGGAGTTAGTTTGGTATTTATTTGAACCCATTTGAATTTTCAGCTTTTCTTTAATTCAAAAAATAAATCCTTTTCCCTTTAACCTTCCTGGGCCGAATTGGCTTGGCCTATCTCAACAAGTTTTCCCAGCTAGCTCGTTACGCAGCAGAAGATGTAGCCACGCATAAGGCTCGCGAGTCGTCAAAGGAGTGAACTTGGACTACAAGTCAGTTTAATTGCCCATACTTTCCCTGATTTCCAGGAGCTGGTCAATAAAGCCTTTGTTCTAGAAGACAAACGCAAGGAACTAGAGGACAACCGCAAACGTCGGATGGCTCAGCAAGGAAGTCATCAATCACACCAGAGGGCAAGAACAGTTCCATCGCAGTTCAACCGGTTTCCACCCCAGACTTCGTTCAGAGCACCTGCACCAACTTGAGCACCCCGTCCAGCTACTCAGAACTTCCGCAACCCTACACCTGCCAACCCCAATCCAGGGAGCAACCAGCAGAACCTACCAAGGGTATGTTATACCTGTCGCTAACCAGGACATTTTGCTAACCAATGTCCGCAGAAGGGAACAATCACTCCAGTACGCTTCAACCTTGGAGCTACGCCATCCAAGGCACCAGCGCCAGGCATCAACCAAGGAGCTTCACAAGTTGCCGATCAAGCCGGAGGAGCACCGCAGTCGGTGATCAGAGGCCGTGTCAACCACGTCACTCTGGAAGGATGTAACAGCCCCAAGTTTATAAACAGTAATAAAATGCTTTATGAACAGTAATGAGGTACTGTTCATATATGCATTACTGTTCATTTTTACACTTTGGGCAGCATGTTACAAATTAAAAACCTTCCTTTTTAGCCAAAACCCTAAAGAACCATTTGAAATCTTAAAGGAATACAAGATAAAACTTGTATTATGACTGGGAAGTATTTTTATTAAAGCCTAGATAAATTATCTTGGCTAAAAATATTTTTGTTGCATTTTTAGAAATTATTTGGGCTTAAAGAAAAATTTATTGTCTTTAAATAAATATTTTCGGCCTGAAATAAATATTTATGTATTTTACAAAGTGAAAATGTGGTTTATAAAATTTAGCTGGGAAATATATCATCCTAGTAGCTTCTGATAAAAATTTCATGAATTTATAAAGTTATTTGCTATTTTTAAAAGCCAGTCAAACCTTGGAATATTTGAATAAGGTTCTAGTCAACTAAACCTGTCTAAACCTAAACCCTTGCCTTTAGAGCGACTCGGTCTCTTGTGGTTGGGTCCAACCGAATCAATTGGTCTAGCTCGGTCACGTTCGGGCGCGAGCCCAAAACTCCACGCATGATATGAGCCGTTGATCTTCAATCGAGCGCGAAGTTATAACACCGCGAGCCGCCCACGTGTGCATCTTAATCTCCGCCGTTGGATCTTGATCTAACGGCGAGATCGATGTGTGCTGTCGGACAACTCCGGATCCCTTTCAATCTCCACCGTTCATTCTCGATCCAACGGCGCACCTCTTTTCGTTTTAAGCGTAAAGCGCGCTTTATCTGAGCCGTTAGATTCAAATCCTCCGCTTTTCCTTTTACAGCGTGTTATAAAGCCCGCGCTCCTGGGGCGTTGGATCTTCATCGTGTGGTCAGTTAGTGTATGCATTCTGACGACTCGGATCCCCTCCCGATCGTGACCATTCATTCTTGATCTAACGGCGTCGCTTATTCCAATTTGAAATCGAGCGCGCGTTTATGCGGCCTTTGGATTTCAATCCTCTGGCGCTTCTTTTGACCGTGGGCCTTTAAAGCCCAAAATCGGTGGATCGTTGGATTTCAATCGTAAGGTCCACATGAGTGTATGCAATCGGACCATCGGTTCAATTTTCCATCCCGACCGTGAAATAAAATCAGCGGTGTTGTGCCATCGCATCTAAGCGGGCGGCGTGTATCCTTTTAATCGATCGTTGGATTTTAATCCAACGTCTCTCTTTGAAAGCGAGCTCGCACCCTTCGGATTTCGATTAGATCTCGATCAACCAATCTAGATCGTGCGGTCCATATTAATTGATACCGATTCAAATCATTTAATCTCTCTATTTATCACGGTAGCCATTTCCAATCGGACGGGTGATATTCGCTTGAGCATTTGTGAGGCGCACTGGGTGTGGATCGCATGGGACCCACATGTCGATGATTCTTATCATCTTCCTCGCCTCTCTCGCGGCGCTCTCTCTGAAATCAAGAGAGGTTTATCCCAAAGTTTTTGCAACTAATTTTGGGATAATTAGCCTAAATGGACACCTCATCAAGCTCTAGACTTTTCCCAATTGTCCTGTAGCTCAACTCCCTTATATATATAAACCCTAGCTTTGAGTCTGACCATTGTTGACCATCAAGCTCACTTTCTTCTTTCTTTGCCCCATGGGATTTTGCTCCTATCCTTTGCTTATCTATCCTTTAGCATGGTTTTACCTTGCATTAAAGATTGGCATCCTTTGCGAGTTAAATCCGAATTTGTCTCTCTGCGATCAACTTCGAATTTTCGTAATCTTGGTATCATTCCTATCTTGGTAAGCCAAAACCCTAGTTATGATATCTTGAGCATCTTAAGGACTTAAGAAGCTCCGTGAATCATTCTTTTAAGCATCGAGAGCTTCAACTTGCTTCAAACCGAAAAGTTGATATTATAACTTTTCGTTTTCCATGTCATTTTCAAGACCTAGGGTTCTTCTGTCAACTTATCATCTTATTTAGGTTTTGACTAAACCTAGCAGCATGACAAGTTGATCTTTCCATTTTGTCATCATCTATTTTAACTTCTAGTTGAGATCTGTCTCTGTTTCTTTTTGTCGCTTAACCGACAAAATGGATTTCTTCTAATTGATGTAATCTAACTAGTTAGGTTAGACTAAGGTTGGTTTGGGATATTAATTACCCTAAAAGATCATGCTAAGTTTCGTTTATGAACTTTTGCATGTTCTATATTACTTTTTCCAAAAATTTCAACTTTGTCTGTTTTCACTCTTTTCAAATCAAATCGACTTTGCACTAAACTCTAGTTTCATCTTTTGAAAGCAAGAAGCTATATTATGGGTTATTATCATTATTATGGGTAGTTATGGCTTAAGCATACTGTAATCATGCATTTCCAAATTGATCATGCATTTTTCCTTCATTTTGAGCTTATTGTCAGATTTGGCATTTATTGGATTTATTTGCTTTCTATAGAATCTGGTTCATTTGAAGTTTTTGAATGCGCCTCGAGCAACTCCGAACTCGCATGTACATATACTACTACCAAGGCAAGCATCCTCTTTGCACCATATTGATCCCAAATTTTGTACAATAGTTTTGCAAATCCGGTGATATCTGTGCATGCTATTTTTCCAAAGTACAAAATGTGATCTGTTAGTAGTTAGTTATGACCAAACATGATGGATTACCTCAATTGTCACCATACACTTAACCCTAGCATAGTATCAGATATCATAACCTATATTTTCAGCTTTAGCTTAGACATGCGATCTAGAGATTTTAGAGTTTGACAAGCATATCTTGTCAAACATGGGAATCACATTGAACTATGGTTATTTTAAAACTCTTTGTCCAGTTTCTTTAAATCAGTCTTGTATTTGAAATTCAAATTGATCGGACAAGAGGAAGCTAGTGATAGTGCTTTTGCACGAGATTGGGTTTTGTGGTGGACTTGTCAGGGTTAATTAAGGACCGAACTCGACTATTCAGTTCAAGTCCCCACGCACTTCCACATGCGATGTGTATGGGCGCTGTTTGGTTAAGTAAAATGTTGAGACTATTGAGTTGGAAAGGAGAGTAAGGATATGTGTATTGACCTTGTATGGCATAGATGCTCGTCCGAGGACTGCGTTTTATGCCATGTGAGCTTGTATGTCGAGATCGGATGTTCTTAGGAGGTGAGGGCGTATATGTGCCTCGCCGCATATACGATACCTTAATGGTGCCGATAGCATTCTACTATGGGTAGGGAACCCAATTCGCATTAAATTGTTTGGATCGGCACATCGACGCAACATGTGTGCCCGGTTAGGCGCGATGCTATCGATCGTTGTTTAAGCGGGATCGGTTCACACATGGGGTCCAACTCAATAGTGTTGGCTTGTTGAAAAATACCAAATCTTAGTTTCCCTGGTCGGCATACCAAAGGAAGTATGTCATCATTCGGAGGCATCCAGAAGGCAACGGCTAGCTAAGTCATGTTGGTAAAGATGTACACCCCTGCAGGTATAAAGCATTCGAATAGCGTGTCCACGGTCATGGACGATAACTTGAATTGATGTCACTGATAGAAGTTTTGATTTTCAAAAATGTGGTTTTGGTTTATTTTCGGATTGCATGAGGGAATCATGCACTGTACTGTTTACTTTTATGTCATTTACTTACTGTTTTAAGCAAACTTTGATTTATTAAATTGCTTTATCAAAAGTTAGCCTTTGTAGGTTAAGATGTATCGCTTTATGCAAATTTGAACCTTTACACCTTCCTGTTGTAACCTTATGCATGTAAAAATTCTATAACTTTGAATAGGCTCTAATAACCACTTTCTTTTATTAGTTTGTGTAAGACTTGCTGAGTACCTTTCGTACTCAAGGTGCTATCACCTATTGTTGCAGGTGAGGACGGATTTCTTTATGAAGTACCCGTTAGCGCCGATCAGGGTGACGCTAACGAGTAACGCTATTTCTTTCCTCCACGCAATTGCTGTGGGTGGATGAGGCCATTGGTGGACTTTTTGGTTTATTTTGCTTCATTGTTGAATATGTTGTAGTGACCAAGTCACTCTATATTGTAGTACTAAACCCGAATGTTGTAAACTTATGTTTAATAATGCAAACGCTGACTTGTATGTGTATGATGCAATGTTGTTAAAGGATATATATATGCAATGGTCATTGATCCAGGAACCATTGTGAGATATATATATATCCGGGATCCTGTTTATTGGAATTGTTACTTGTTGAATTTATACCTTTAGCATGATCTTTAATTGAGGCGATCTTGTTCCTTCATTAATAATCATGTTCTTCAGATGAATTTAATTAAGTACATTTCAATAACACAGGGACCCACAAAGGAGCCCAAGAAGCACCGAACGTCAGATCGGGTATGTTTCTAGTTAACTCAAGACTGCATCGCTTTGTTTGATTCTAGAGCTTGATTCGCTTGTTTCGGGATGTTTGCAACCAAGAATAATTTGGAAGTTATGCGCCTTGAGCATACTTTGCTAGTCCAATCGCTTGAGCAAAGCTAAGCCCTAAAGTGGGATGTTTAGGAGCTAAGTTACTCATAGTTGGAGTTGAGTTTCCACCAACCTAATCGTACTAGATACCTGCATCTTAGATGTCATTCTTGGCATGGATTGGTTATCTAAGCACAAAGCCGTGCTAGATTGTGGCCGCAGAGCCGTAACAGTCGAGGATACCAAGGGGAATAAGGTGGAGTTTCAAGCCACCTTAGTTCGGGATGAACATCCATAGTGAACGACTTGAAGACCCTTTCCTTAGAAGAAGTACGATCGTCAGTGAGTACCCAGATGTGTTTCCAGAAGAATTACCAGGAATACCACCAGATCGTGATATTGAGTTTGTCATCGACCTAGTACCAGGGACAGCACCAATTTCAAAGAGATCCTATCGGATGCCAGCCGATGAATTGGTAGAGATGAAGAAGCAGATAGAAGAACTTCATGAGAAAGGTTTCATGAGACCTAGTTCGTCGCCATGGGGAGCACCAGTGTTGTTTGTCAAGAAGAAAGATGGAAGCACGAGGATGTGTATTGATTACCGTTCGCTTAATGAAGTTACTATCAAGAACAAGTACCCACTACCTCGGATTGATGATCTGTTTGATCAGATGAAAGGAGCCGGAGTGTTCTCTAAGATCGACCTACGATCAGGTTAACATCAGCTGAGGATTTGTCCTAAGGATATACCGAAGACCGCTTTCTCAACGCAGTATGGACATTATGAGTTCTTAGTCATGTCCTTTGGTCTAACTAATGCCCCTGCATACTTCATGAACATGATGAATAAAGTATTCATAGAATATTTGGACAAGTTCGTAATTGTGTTCATTGATGATATTTTGGTTAACTCCAAATCAGAGGAAGAACACGCCGAACATTTAAGGATAGTCTTGAAAAAACTCAGAGAGCATCAGCTGTATGCCAAATTCAGCAAGTTTGATTTATGGAAGAAAGAAGTTGATTTCCTTGGTCATGTGATGACAGCCGAGAGAGTAGCAGTTGACCCCGGTAAAGTTAAAGAAGTGTTACATTGGGAGCGCCCAAGATCAGAACTCGATTCTAGATTTCATGGGAATGACAGGTTATTACCGCCGTTTCATCAAAGGATTCTCATCGATTGCTAAGCCTCTTACGCAATTGCTGAAGAAGGAGAAAAAGTTCACTTGGACTCCAGCCTGTGAAGAAAGTTTTCAAGAGTTGAAGAAGCGCCTGACTTCAGCCCAAGTGCTAATTTTACTAGATGTTCGGAAAGATTTCGATATCTATTGTGATGCTTCGCGTCAAGGGTTAGGATGCGTCCTGATGCAAGGAGGAAGAGTTGTCGCTTACGCGTCAAGGCAATTAAGACTTCACGAGGAGAATTACTCTACCCATGATCTGAAGTTAGCTGCTGTAGTGCATGCTTTAAAGATTTGAAGTCATTATCTCATCGGTAATCGCTGTGAAGTCTACACAGATCATAAGAGCCTGAAGTACATCTTCACCCAGTCAGATTTGAACATGAGACAGAGAAGATGGTTAGAATTGATCAAGGATTATAACCTTGGAATCCACTACCATCCCAGAAAAGCCAACGTAGTTGCAGATGCCTTGAGTCGTAAGAGTTACTGCAATGCTTTGGAAGGGGAAGAGTTTTGTTCAGAACTTCAATACGAGTTTCAGAAGCTAAGGCTGGAAGTTGTGTCTGAAGGTTTTGTAGCCAATTTGGAGGTACAGTCTACTTTGGAGAAGCAGATCCGCGAGGCGCAACCGAAAGATCCTGTATTGTTAGACATCAAGCTTAAAATGGCGTATGGAAATTCAAAGATTTTACCAGGATGATCAAGACATACTGATTAATGGTCGATTCGGTACCGATATCGATGGTCTAAGACGATTAATCTTAAAGGAAGCCCATGACTCAAAGTATTCGATTCACCCTAAGTACCAAGATGTACCAGATATTAAGACTAAATTCGTGCGACTTGAAGCTTACAAGTCGCGAGACCGTTGCCTTGTGCGACGCTTGTCGAAGGTAAAAGCGAGCACCGAAACTAGCGTGTTTGTTGCAACCGTCAAGATTCCGAGTGGAAGTGGGAAGAGATCGAATGGATTTCATTATCGGCTTACCCAAGACCCAATCGGGTTACGATTCGACGGTAATAGTCGATCGCTTGACCAAAGTCGCCAATTCTCGCCGTCAAAACCACGCACTCGGAGATCGCCTTGCGAGTTATACATGGTCGAATTGTCGGTATACCGGTGTGCCCAAGAAGATAGTGTCGATCGAGGATCTCGGTTCACCTCTCGTTTTTGGCAAAGTTTGCATGAAGCATTGGGTACCATCGAATTTGAGATATGTATCATCCATGCATGATGGATGCACAGAAAGAGTTAATCGATATTGGAGGACATCTTTGAGAGCTTGTGCCCTAGCTAATGCTGCCCGTTGGGATAAAAGTTGACCATATGCAGAATTCTTGTACAACAACGCTTATCAAGCTAGTGCAGATGTCACCATTTGAAGCTTTGTATGGCGTGCTGCGCCAACCCGTTGAATCGGTCGAAATAGTGAACGCTCGGTGATTCGTCAGACATCATGTAAGAAGCAGAAGAGCAAGTGGCCATGATCAGAGAAAGATTGAAGATAGCTCAGTCCAGGCAAAAGAGCTATGCTGATAATCGTCGTCGGGATCTCAGCTTTGAACCCGAGGATTTTGTTTATCTGCGAGTTACTCCGCTCAGAGGTGTCAAAAGGTTTCATGCCAAAGGGAAGCTTGCCCTTAGGTATGTTGGTCCATTCAAGATTTTGGAACACCGCGGAGAAGTTGCTTATCAGTTGGAGCTACCGCAATCGTTAGCAGGAGTGCATGATGTCTTTCATGTCTCACAGTTGAAGAAGTGTCTTCGTGTGCCAGAAGAGCAAGCCATGTTGGAATCAATTGACTTGAAGGAGGATCTCACCTACAAGGAGCAGCCAGTCAAGATTTTGGATGTCGCAGAGAGCCACACCAGAAGCAAGACTGTTCGTTTTTGCAAGGTTGGTGGAGCAACCACTCGAAGCGTAGCAACGTGGGAACATGAAGAAGAGCCGAAAGTCGAGTTTCCTAGCCTTTTCTCTAGCCTTTGAATCTCGGTCGAGATTCCTTTAAGAGGGGAGGTTTGTAACATCCCAATTATCCGAGTTTAAAATCTTTTAAATAGTTAGTAGGGAAAAAGTCACCATTTGGATTTATTTGAATTTTAATTCAAAAGCTTAATATTGACTTACAATAAAAACATTTAATGTGAATAATCTCAACATGAACAATAGCCAAAACTATTTTATTTGGGTTTTATGTGCTCAAATATATTTTCTAGATTTTTCTGAGTTCATTTGCTGTTTTCTATTGCTTATTTGAATTTCTGGTATTTTCTAAAATAGAAAAGCTATTTAAAATCTCAGAAAAGCTTCGGGTCGAATCTCTCCGGCCCAAACCCTCGCTTTCCTGCGTGGCGCGAGCCTTCGATTCGCACGAAGCCCACCGCTGCGCCGCCCGCCTCCGTGCCGACATGGGCCCCACGCCGCGTCGTCCTCCTGCGTGCGGCTCGCTTAAGCGCCGCCCGCGTCCGCCATGGTTTGGAGCTTGAGCTCCATACGACAACGCCGTTTTTCTAACTGAACCCCTTCTAGAAAACACGCCAAATCTTATCCCCAACCTCCCCGCATCTTTTGGGATAAAAATCAAATACCGGATTCGTTTATAACTCTGTTTTCGCCGGCCGCCTTTGACTCTTTTAGGTTCCGCCACCGCACGCCCTAGCCCTCCCGACTTCTTTAAAGGTACCTGGTTCGCCTCTCACCGCAACCCAGAGCCGCCACCCGCACCCTCTAGAGCCCTAGCGCCGCCGCAAATCGGTTTTTAGGTTTTTGTCGCCGCCGGCGTTTTCTTCGAATTGCACCGCCGTTGTCATCGCCGCGCCGTTGTGGAGCACACCGACGTGTCCCTCATCAAAGCCTCTACCTCCAGAGCCCTTTGCCGCCGCCGGATCTTCGCCGGAGCCACCGTCCGACAAGATCGAAGCCTCTCCGCCGCTTCGAGCTCGCCACCGGCCACCTCCGTCGTCCTCGACCACCCAGACCTACCTCAACAGGTTCGCAATAGTGAGAGCTACATGTTGGTACCACTCACCGCCGGCGAGGAGCCGCCGTTCGCCGTTGCCTTTGGTTCCCGAGCCATCGTCGCCGCTTCGGCCCGACGCGGGCGCCCACGCCGGCCCACCTCGGCCGCAGCGCACGCGCACGCCCCCTGTGGCGCCGCGACGGTGTCCTTGCCAGCGCCACGTGTGCGCCGTGTGGCAGTCCACCCGCTCCAGATCCCGAGGCTCGGTAGACCTGGTCTACCGTGAGCCCTCTGAGTGACATGTGGGTCCCACATGTCAGGATTTTATTTTAAATTCTTTTATTCCCGAAATTCCGTGCTGACGTCAGCATTGCGCAATAATCCAATTTTTCTGTTAAGAAATAATTCGGAAAATTCCAGAAAATCCAATTTAGGGTTTCTTTAGATTTTCAATCTTCCAGAGCTCATAACTTTTGCATCCTAACTCCGATTGAGCCCATTCAAATTCTTAAATTTATCTAAATTCGAGCTCTATTTATCTAAGATTTTTATTTAATTTTTGGAGTTTGTTTTGCCTCTGTTATTTATTTGTTTTGTTTATTTATCTCGTTTGCGAGTAGACGTCGATTCTTCGGGAAATTTTGGAGAAGAAGGAATACCCCAAGATCAAGACCAGTACTTAGACCTTTTCCAAGGCAAGTCATACCTTTGATCATCTTGAACCCAGTTTTTAAATATTGCATTCTATGTTAATTATTTATTTAAATGCTTTTGGGTATAGTTATTATCCAATTTGTTAATACACCTTGGCCTTGTATGTCATATTTCCTTGTCACCCTAGATTGGTTATTAGTTGGTAATATTATAGCACCAACATGGGTTGGTTAGACGCGAATACAATTGCATAGCCATGCTACGAGTCACATTTCATGTAAGTGGCAAATGTTAAATTTGACTAAGTGACTATGGAACTTTGTGTAAAACTGTGTGCTATGTGTTATTACTTCAGTGATAGCATGTGTTGCACTAAAACCAACTGGGTGGTAAAGGATTTAGACCGAGGCAAGTGGTGGATACTTTGTGATATGGTGGACTTTGTGAATGGGAACGATAACTTTGTGATCTAGTTAGAAAATGGAAGTCTTGCCTTGGTCAATTAAGGACTTAACTTTGTGCGCCATTGAAGTGAGCCTTCTTGTCGACCACATGCCCGGTATGGGACGGCCTAACTTAGTAGGTTATGGATTCTGGCATTGATTACTCGGTGGTAGGTTAGGCTACGGTGGAGGTGTGTACTACAAGGTAGTCGATCACGGGGCGGTTCGCCGTGTCCACGTCCCGATGTGTGTTATGCCAAAGCGCTTTGTTAGGTTGGCATAGCGGTTTGTAAGCACATCGGAGTGTCAATGTTGAGAGGAAGTTTCGAACCGCTTTGTTATGATTAGTGCTTGCTACACTAGTTGTATCGTGTGGGTAAAGTGTACAACCTCTGCAGTGTTAAATCAATCTATTGAATAGCGTCGCGGTCATGGACATGCTCGGATTTCACACGAGGTAGTTTTCATAAAATGTTTGGGATGGGAGCTATGTGACCTCAATCATATGGCTATGTGAAATAACTGCTTAACTTTGTGTCTTTGTGAAAACAAGCTCGTTAAATTAATATTGTCTATTTGTTTTGAATTATGATTTCAATCTATTAATGTATTCAATTGCAAAAGTTGCTTTTATGCAAAAGCACCACGAAGCCTTTTCTTTTGGAATAAGCCCGCATCTATAAATTGCATTCTGTGGTATGATTTGCGAAATGTAGTACGTTGTGTACTCACGCTTGTTGTAAAACTTGCGCCCAAACCTACTGTAAGAGGAGGAGTCTACGCCGCTTTCGAGGAGGAGTTCGCAAGGTTGCCGATCGTTAAGGTCCGATCCCGATTGGTTACTGTGGTGAATTGATGGGATCTACGTTGGAGTTATGTCTGCTCACGCCGCTTTATTCTTTGTTAGCCCTACGTGGCTTAATAAGTGTAAACTCGACCATAAGGTCAAAACCCTTATTTGTTATTCAAACTAATTGTTTACTTTATTTTTCGTTTGTGTGGATTGGTATTCACCTATGTTGACACTGTGTGCACTAGCATGATCCTGGACTAGTGCATTATACACAGAGGGTTCCAGAATCATAATTTTGGGTCCCGACAAGAATAGCGTTAAGCATCTAAGAGTGATGGTTACGAGTTCGAGGTGGACTACACCGTAAGTAGAAGTTGAGCAATGGCGCTCAATACGACAAACACGAGAATAGCAAGGTGTAGCTCCGTAGCGTGATTCAAGCGAGTGCCCAGGTCCTAGGGACTAAAATGAAACTACCTGAGCGAAGAAAAGTGCTCGGGAAAGCTTGGAGTAGCAAGAGTTCGTCCGGAGTTGAAGAAGACGACGGCGGCGGCACGGCTTGACGAAAATAAGGAATTCTGAGCAAAAGGAGCACGAAGGATGCTCGGGTTAGCTCAAGGACATTAAGAGAAGGATATTGATGAACCCGAAGGTCTGATTGTTGGCCCGATCTTTCGATGAGAACGATAAGTTCGGTAGTCGTCGCTCAACTCTCACGATCCTGGCTACGAACACGCAAGGCTCGAAACCACGCAATCGAACCGATTGACAAGTCGTTATCAACCGTGCACGAATACCGGATGACGACCACGAAGGTCGATTCGCATACACCAAGAAGCATAAAAAGATAAAGCAATCTGAAATTGCAAATAGGAATTGAAATATTGAATTGAGTTGGGATTTTGAAGCGGTATTATGGTTGGTCTAGTCGACACAAGCCAATACACGAAGTTGCAACAAGGCTAACTTTTAACTAAACAAAATCCAAGAAAACTAGAGGGGGTGCGACTTCCTTAAATAGGGAATGAGGAGCCACACATCTAATAGAACTAAGGGGGTGGGACTAATCTCATGGATTACTGTTCATGTGAATAGTAACAGTACCCCCAAGTGGTCCACTAGCAGATGGGCCAAGTTCAGTATGATTACAAGGCCCAGATTGGCCCAAACAAGTGATATGACGTCTTCTTTTGATGATTGTGATCAGTCCAGAAGGAATTTGAAGGTGAGGCCGGATCCGTTGTAAAGAGGACGAAATAAGCTTTCAATTAAATACTCGTGGACCTCCAACGGACCCCGTATGTGAAAGTTATGCCCGTTTTAAGTTGGTGTTGTCGGCTGATTCGAGGCCGAATCGATTCCAAAACGGGTCCAGCTCAATCGCTTGCTTGTCTTGGACCAAAAGTGACATGGCGCTGCACATATATATATATTTCATCATTAGGTAGCATCATATAATTCGTATAATATAAAGACACTCCTAAAAACAAGCTCACCTGATAATTTAAGTGAAGCGTATGAGCTCTTATACTTGGAACAGTAAGCATAGCAAATATGGTTGTATCCATAGGGGTCATGTCCTCATCATCCTCCCTTTCTTTAAAACAAAGCCGTCCTCGGCTTTTGATAAGCTGAAAATAGGGTAACAAAGAAGCCAAAGTGTATGCATGGTATATGTATATGTCATCTGTTTTAACGGTTCTTCGTTGTTGCACAATTAATGTTAGACGACAGCAGTGATCATAGAAGATTATTGTATTATTACCCCAAGAATAATCATATATGTTAATGAGCAAAACAAAATTTCTCACATACAATTATTGCAACTAGTTTTGCAAATATAAGTGAGGTATTTATGCAATTCAACTCTCTGAAGTTGTAAACTTGCAGTGGTAGCACATATGGGCAAATCTACAACTTTTGGAATCAAGCAAAGTTCATCCATTGTAACAGCCCTAACTTAGGGTTTGTAATTCAAATGTAAAATTTTGAGGAGAAATAAAAACTTTTGTTGTCTCTTCAAATCAATTGGAAGTCTTCCAAATTTTCCCTAGCAATTTCCAATTTTCTAGAAGTTAACTCTTGTGTTTGGAAATTGTTGTCATCAAATTATTAGCCTTCAAACTTGTGATCATCCTCTGCAAATATTTTTCTTAGCATCTTGATCATCCTATCTACCTCCCTGAATTATTTCACAATTTTTAGATTTTATTTGCTATTTCAAATGGCCAAGTCAAGCTAGTTGAAAATCTGGTCAAACCCTAGGTCAAGATGCTTGTGAATTTTCTCAGAACTTTTCAAAGGCATAAAAGTTACGGAAAATTTATGCAATGTTGATATCTGTCTCAAGTAGCTACCATAAAAATTTCGGATTTTTGGAGCTCGGGAACTATCTCTAAAATTCCTAAACTCTCTCGACTTTTAAACTCAAAATCGAATCATCGCTTGTCGGCTCAACCCGAGCCCGACTCAAATCGATAAACACCACTTGGCTCGGTCGGCGTCAACTAATCGCACCACCCGAGTCCAATCGATCGTGACCGCCCGATGCAAATCGAACGATCCACGTCGCGTCGCAACCGACCTGTCCGAATGCATACACCAATCTCGGCCGCCCATTTCAGATCCAACGGTCGGTGCGAGCATCGAAGTCAAACCACCGGTTCGCACCGCTAACGGGCCGCCGCTGCTGTGGACCTCACCGCTGATTCGCCTCGTTTTCTCCGCAGACTCACCGGAGCTCGCGCCGTTCGCGCATGGGTGCCACGTACCTCGCCGCGCCACCTATTTGCCCTCGTGTCCGTCCGTGGAGCATCGCGGATCTTTATAACCTCACCGCACTCATTCATTCATCGTTTCTTCGCTCTCTCACTTTCGCGCTTCTCGCTTTTCGCACGGCGAAGAGGACGGGAAGGTAGCGCTGTGTTAGCGCCGCTTGATTCCGCAACCACGCCACCGTGATCCACGCCGACGCCGCCTCCATTTTGCCCAACCCGGTCCTTGGCGCCCAATGGATCACCAGGCGTATCGTCGTCTCGCCTCCGGCGATCTCGCCCCGCGAGCTCGTTTGTGATCCGTGAGTTTCTAGCTCCGCCAACTAGTCCCTTAGGATCGACCGATGCACCGAATCTAACGGTGGGCTTGTTTCGCTTTTTGTGCATCGTTGCGCGCGTGCGACCAATTCTTCTCCAAGCTCGGTTTTCCGCCACCCGGAAATTCCGCCATCTCGAGCTTTCTTCGGCGTTATCGTGTGCTTCTTGCTCCCGGTGTTGGGGTGAAGCATGCGCACCTTCCGAGTCTTCTAGAAGCTTGTCGCGCCCTCTCCGCTGAAGCCGCATCTTCTTCTCCGCCTCCGTTCTCCGCACCGCCGCGATCCCCGTGGGTCCGTCACCGCTATCGAAGTTCGTGAGATCTTCGCGAACCGAAGGTTTGACTCACTCGCCCGTAAACCCTCCGTTAGCAAGTTCATTCTTGCGCGCGCCGCCTGTCCCGTGCGCGCGGTGAGCCGCCGGTGGAGTTAGTTTAGCGCTAATCTTGTTTAGCCCGAGTCTCGACTTGTGGGCCTCTCTGTTAAATCGCGTTTAGAAATCCTTTAATCCGCCCGTTATGTTTCTCTTAGTCACCGCCATGTGGGTCCAGTGTCGATTAGGTTGTGTAGCTCGTTATGCGTTTTTCTTACGGGAGGCGATTTTTCCGTGAGTATATGTTAGGTTTGCACTTTGGTAAGTCAAGGCGATTATTAGAATACGCTTCGACGCCACTTCGGCGCGCAACTGCTCGTCAAGACTTTCTATTTGGCCCGCCCGATGGTGTGGGCTAGTGGCCGTGGGTGTGAAATGGAATTAGTGCATTATAGATTTCGTAATGATTTAGTATTTCCGGTTTATGTTTTCGTTGAGTCGTTAATTCAATTAAACTTGTAAAATGCATAACTAATTCAATTTTTATCTAAATCACGTGAATCCAAGGTCTTGTTAATTTTCATTCCAAATGTATTATTTACTAAAATTAGTTTCATCCATGTCTCAGTAGCAAAAATCATAATTAATAAAATGATGTCTTATGTATCTTCTAAATTAGAAAATGTATATCTCTTTCAATATTTGTCCAAATCCGGTGAAACCAATTTTGTATTTGTCATTTTAATGTACTAATTATTAGGATAGGTTTTATACATCTGCTTCTGTTCATGAAAATTTGTTAAGTAATTAACTAGTGTTTTGATGTGTTTTTAGTTTAGGAAATTCATAGAAAATTCTTAATAACTTAAAATGAATTGTTCTCTCTGCTTCAAATTTTGTTATATCATGCTTAAGCTCTGCAGATGAGTTTTAGTATGTTTGTTTGTTGTTGCATGTTTGAGTTTTGTCGGTGTTGTTATTCGCTCTATTCGCTTTGTTCAATCGTTAGGCTTCGATATTTGCGGCAACCCCGAGAACGACCCTCCGCAACAAATTGAGCAACAAGAACACTGTGCAAGCTTTGATCATGATAATCCCAGATATTTTAAAGTCTAATATTTTGTTTCAACTGTATGTATGCATCGCTTAATTTGTGTTAAATTGGTTAGATAATCCTTTAGATGCATAATCAGAGGCGAATAATATTTCCTCTACTACCCGAGCCTAGGTTATTTGTCGTGATTAGAGATCATTGGATGATCTCTTATCACTTAGTAGATCCGGTCAACTTGCTTAGACATGCTTAGCTATTTCCAGAATCAAGCGGTTATCGACTTTAGTCGGTAACCTTGATCACACAAAATTTACTATAACTTTATGTTTTAGCATTTCTGCTATGTTTAATTGCAAAATTAAAAATGAAAACAAAAATGAGTTAGACTTGGGCACAATGGTAAGACGGTGTGATCTGTTGGGTGTGACCGAAAGGTGCCCGAGTCGATTAAGGACAGAGTTACTTGCGCCACCGATCGAGCATTTTGCGTGCTAACCACACTAGAGTATATGGGACCTCTCTTGACCTAGTACTTTGGCGTGTATTGGCTCGGGTCGCAGGAGGTCGCAGGAGGATGGAGGTGGGAGCATGGTAGTTGTCCAAAAGCTTTATCCCGAGTGGGTAGTTGTCTTTTGGCTTTACCATGTAAGCGCATGGGTTTCTATCCATAATGAGCTGCTCGTAGTTAATACACAATATTGGAAAAAGTCTCAGACTTAGCTGTGCAAAGATACTTCTAAGTGTGCTTTGGCTTAAAAGCGATGCAAGTGTGGGTACATTGGTACACCCCGCAGGTTAAAACTATTGAATAGCCTCGCCCTAGGTTATGGACACGCTGACACGCCCCCAAGAACTAGACTACAACATTTAAATTAAAACTTGATGGGTGGTACGAACTGGGATTCGTATATGTTGTGGTGACTATTGGGATAGTCACTTCTAGGTGGTTACTTGTATCTATCTTTATTTCAGATTATTTCAACATAGAAATGAATTGCAAACTCGCTTCAAACCAGTATTATATTATTGCAAATGAAAATTGGCTTTATGCAAATGAAACATATGGCCTCCACTAAACAAGCTCGCATGTAGCATATGAATAGGTCGCTAGTTCACACGTCTGATCTTGCGGGTACAAAGAAAATCTTTGTACTGTGTGCTTCGCTTAATGTTTTTGTTGCAGAGGAAGAAGGTGAGCCCCAAGGGCCTCACTTCTGTGAGCTGTGTTGCCGTTTCGTGGACGACTAGTCTTGGCGGTCCGGTCAGATGCCTTGTGGGTTGAAGGCACGCTGATTGGCTTTGTTTATAGCCATCTTATGGCACTTTTTGCTTCATTGTCGTTCTTGTTTATTTGTGTATCTTGTGGCACAGCCGGCCTCATGCTGTAATAACTCTACTATTTGTTTACCTTCCGCTTGGTAGTGTGGTGTTTGGACTCTATGTTTGGAATGAAGTTGATGTCTATTTTTGAACCGAGGTGTGTATACCGCTTTCTGGGAAGTATACATATCTCGAGGATCGCTTTATTTGATTTGTGATGCTAGGACCGGGTGGTTGGTTAGCATTACAAGCCAAATAAATTGGGGTCCTCACAAAGTTGGTATCGAGCCATTACGACCGTAGTAACCCAAGCATAGTCGTCCTTAGGATATTTTGAAAAAAAGCTTAATTTCAAAGTATAAAAGGGTTTATGAAAACCTAGCGATTCTCATTTTACTCCTTACCTATCTTAGCCTTCTACTCTCATCTTACTCTAATTTGAGTTTAAAACTTGGTTTCTCTCTTTCCTTTCAAAAGATAGTTACTACTGCAGGGTAGAATCAGTCTTTGGGAGAACCATAGAGAATTAGTCTAATTAAAATTTGTGGGGGCATAAGGGTAAGATATGAGTTTGCTAAATGTCGATTTTTGTCAAATGGTTTTGTAACTTAAAAGTCTTGTGTTTGTTTTGTGCTTTAGTAAGTTATTTGCAGTGGGTTATCGACTTGTGTTTTCCGGCTATTGTTAACTTGTCTTAGTGAAACAGATGGCCGGAGGACGTGTGGCGGCCAAGAGGTGGTCATGATGAGGAGCTTCTCCTCCGACCATGGTGAGGTTCTCGCCGATCGAGCGAACCGCATGGACCGACGCGCATCTTGGAGGTTATTGCTAGGAATACCTCCACTCCCGCCGGTGGTGGCGCCACCGCACTCGCGGGGACTTGCGGAGTTCCTCCGACGCAGCCACCGACTTTCGCCCGCCTCGAGGATCTCTCGATGCGGATGATTGGTTACGCATGGTTGAGCCAAAGCTCAACATAGCTCGTGTCGCACAGATAAGGCACTCTTCGCGGCCCCACCACCGAGGGCGCAGACTTCATGGTGGGAGAACTACCGCCATGCACCCGCGCCATGTGGTCGCGTGGGAGGAGTTCAGTCGACCTTCGTCGGGCCCACATCCCTGATGGCCCGATGAAGTCGAAAAGAAAGAATTCCTCGCGCTCAAACAAGGCGCAAATCGTGATTTGAGTACTTGTACGAGTTTAATCACTCGCTCGTTACGCCTCGGGAGGTGGCCTTAGATGAGGCTAGCGGAGAAGTTTATGGATGGCTTGTCCGAGGAGCCGCAGGACAGCTGTCTATTGTGGACTTCGACTTTCGTGCCTTGGTAGATAAGGCCATTGTTGCCGAGCATAAGGCAAAGGCGCTGGTGAGTCGCATAGCGCAAATGGGAGGCGATCGACCGCTCACACCACCTCACTGCGTCTGCCGGGCCAAGGCAGCCGATGGCCCGTTCTTTTGCTCCACCGGCGCCGAGGCCATCTCGCACTAGCCTCGCCCACCGCAGAGCCGTGCCACCACGCGGCGCCGCGATCCGGACAGAGCGGCCTCGCAATCCGCGCCGAGGTTACTTGTTTTCGCGCCACAACAAGGGCCATTATGCGAATGCTCGCCCTCAGTGTTGCAGCAGCCCCTCGTCCCTAATGGAGGACGCGGCAGGAGTGGTCATCCACCGACGAGAAGACTTTTCGAAGACCGAGTGCGAGCAATGGTCGAGTCAACCACCTTTCACCGAGGAGGCTCGGAGGCGCCGATGTTGTGATGGGTATACTTCTTGTTAATTCTCGCCCCTATGTAGATATTTGATTCTCGAGCATCGCATTCTTTATTTCAAGATCATTTGCTGTGCTAGTGGTCTTTCTTGTGTTCCTTTGGGAGTTCCTTTGCTCATCCGCTCTCCGGTCGGAGATGAGAGCCGATTTACGATGTCGGGATGTTCCTATCATAGTCAAAGGAGTGGATTTATGGCAAACCTTATTATGCCGGGCCCAATGAAGTCCGATGTGATTCTTGGCATGGATTGGTTGTCCCAACACTTTGGGCAAATCGATTGTGCCAGAAGATTGTCTATCTCACTGCTCTTCAGATGAGCGTGTCGGATTTTCGCGCACTTCGAGGGCGATCTATGTGGATTAGAAGCGTTGCCACCTTGCAAATTCGGGATGTTCCCATAGTATCTCGACTTTACGGATGTCTTTCACGAAGACTTGCCAGGATGCCTCCGCTCGAGACCTTGAGTTTGTCATTGAGTTGTTGCCGTGCACGCCCCTATCTCGAAGGCGGCGTATCGGATGCCTCCCAATGAGCTAGAAGAATTGAAGAAGCGACTTGGCGAGCTCCAAGCGAGGGTTTCATCCGCCCCAGTTCATCTCCTTGGGGTTGTCCGGTGATCTTTGTGAAGAAGATGGACAAGACTTTGCGCATGTGTGTTGATTACCGCCCTCTCAATGAGGTGGCGGTGAAGAACAAATATCCTTTGCCCCGCATTGATGATTTGTTCGATCGCTTGACGGAGCCTGTGTTCTCAAGATTGATTTGAGAATGGGGTATCATCAGTCGGGATCGATCGGAGGATATTCAAGACGGCTTTCACTCGTTATGGGTCATGCGAGTACACCGTCATGTCTTTCGGTTTAACCAATGCTCCACTTTGTTCATGAACCTTATGAATTCGGTATTCATGGAGTTTTTGGATAAATTCGTGGTGGTCTTTATTGATGATATTCTTATCTATTCCAAGATCAAGAAGAGCATCTTGAGCATCTGAAGATAGTTTTGGGCAAGTCATGGAGCATCGCCTATATGCAAAGTTTAGCAAATGCGAGTTTTGGTTGAAGGAAGTGGCATTCTTGGGCCATGTTCTTTCAGTTGGAGGCGTAGTCTGTGGATCCCAAAGAAGGTCGGCGATGTCCTATCTTGGGGTCACCAAGTCGCCATCGATGTGCGGAGTTTTCGGTTTAGCGGGCTACTACGCCGCTTTATCGAGAACTTCTCCAAGATCGCAGCCGATGACTGAATTGCTCAAGAAGGACAAGAAGTTTGTGTGGTCCTCTGCTTGTGATGAGAGCTTTCAGAGCTCAAAGCGATTGACTTCAGCCCAGGTCCTTACTCTTCCCGATGTCCACAAGAGCTTCGATATTTCATCGCGATGCCTCGTCGAGGACTTGATGTGTTCTTATGCGGGAAGGCAAGGCGCTTGCCTATGCATCCAGCGATTGAGACCTCATGAGCTCAACTATCCCACCCATGATCTAGAGCTTCTTCGTGGTTCATGCACTCAAGATTTGGCGGCATTATCCGATCGGTAATCACTGTGAGGTGTATTCGATCACAAGAGCTTGAAATACCTGTTCACCCAGCCAGATCTGAACCTCAGGCAAAGGAGATGGTTGGAATTGATCAAAGATTATGACATGGATATTCAGTATCACCCTGGCAAGGCCAATGTGGTTGCCGATGCACTTATCCGAAAGGTGTATTGCAATACTTTGATGATCCAAGAGCAGCAACCTGCACTTCTTGCAGAATTTCAACGTCTCAACTTGGGTTTGGTTGAGCATGGTTCCCTTGCTGCCTTGGTTGTGCAACCAACCTTGGTGGATCAAATCAAGTCAGCACAGCAATCAGATGATGGTGTGAGTAAAATCAAGCAGAACATCAGGAATGGATCAGCCAAGTGTTTCACGTAAGATGAGCACGGTGTTGTATGGTTTGGGCGTCTTGTGGTCCCAAAGGTCCCGAGTTGCGGATTTGATTCTCGCAGAGGCCCATGATTCGCCATTGTCCATCCATCCCGGCCACCAAAATGTACCAAGATCTGCGTCGAATTCGGTGGACTCGCATGGCGCGAGATTGCCGTGTTCGTTGCGGATGTGACATATGTTGTCATGTCAAGGCGAATCATCGTCAAAGCAGGTCTTCTTGACCCTTGCCTATACGAGAATGGAAGTGGGTGTGAGGACCCGATTTATTTGGTTTGTAATGCTTAACCAACCACTGGTTCTAGCATCACAAATCAAATAATCGATCTCTAGATATGTATACTTCCTGAAGCAAATATACACACCGGTACAAAATTAGACATCAACTCCATTCCACACATAGAGTCCAAACACAACACTACCAAACGAAAGATAAACAAATAGTAAAGATATTACAGTATAATAGCCGACCGGCCACAAGATACACAAATAACATGAGAAAAGACAATGGAAGCAAAAGTGCCATAAGATGGCTATAAACAAAGCCAATCGGTGTGCCTTCACCACAAGGCATCGGCGAGGACCGCCAAGACTAGTCGCGTCAAGAAGCGGCAACACGACTCACGAAGTGAGGACCACGAGGCTCACCTTCTTCCTCTGCAACAAAACATTAAGCAAAGCACTGAGTACAAAGATTGTCTTTGTACCCAAGACTAACGTGTGAACTAGCGGACTGCTCATATGCTACATGCAGGCTTGTTTAGTGGAGGCCATATGTTTCATTTGCATAAAGCCAATTTTCATTTGCAATAATATAATACAGTTTGAAGGCAAGTTTGCAATTCATTTTTAAAGATTGAAATAACGATGGGATATTAATAACAAAAGCGAAAGATAAACAACCTAGAAGTGACTATCCCAATAGTCACCCCAACAATAGCACGAATCCCGCATTCGCACCACCCATCAAGTTTTAATTTAAATGTTGTAGTCTAGTTCTTACAGGCGATCCAGCGTGTCCATAACCTGGGACGAGGCTATTCGAATAGTTTTAACTCGCAGGTGTACCAATGTACCCACACTTCTGCATCGCCTTTAAGCCAAAACACACTTCCGAAGGTATGTTGCACGGCTAAGTCCTCACGAGACTTTTCCAATATTGTGTATTAACTACGAGCCGCTCGTATGGATAGAAATCCATACGCTTACATGGTAAAGCCGAAAGACAACTACCCACTCGAGGATAAAGCTTTTGGACAACTACCATGCTCCCACCTCCGTCCCTCCCGCGACCTCCTGCGACCGAGCCAATACACGCCAAAGTACTAGGTCAAGAGAGGTCCCATATACTCTAGTGTGGTTAGCACGCAAAATGCTCAAGACGGTGGCGCAAGTAACTCGGTCTCTAATCGACTGGGCACCTTTCAAATACACCCAACAGATCACACAGTCTTACCATTGTGCCCAAGTCTAAATCATTTTGTTTCCATTTTTTAATTTTGCAATTAAACATAGCGAAATGCTAAAACATCTGATTATAGTAAATTTTGTGTGATCAAGGTTACCGACTAAAGTCGATAACCGCCGCTTCTACCGATAGCTAAGCATGTATAACAAGTTGACCTGATCTACTAAGTGACAAGAGATCATCCAATGACCTCTAATCACAAAGAAATAACCTAGGCTCGGTAGTAGAGATCAATATCTTGTCTACAGGATATGCACTCACTGATTTAACTAAACAATTTAACACAAATTAAGCAATGCATACATACAATGAAACAAAATATTAGACTTTAAAATACTGGGATTTTCATGATCAAGCTGCTTGCACGGTTCTTTGTTGCTCAATATGTTGCGGAGGATCGTCCTCGTGGTTGCCGCAAATATCGCTTCAACGATCGAACATAACAAAGAAATAAGAACGAATAACACCGACAAAACTCAAACATTCAACAACATCAAACAAGCCAAAACTCACACAGCAGACTAAGCATGCAATAACAAAATTTTTAGAAACAGAGAACAAATCATTTTAAGTTATTAAGAATTTTCTATGAATTTCTAAGCTAAAAACACATCAAAACACTAGTTAATTACTTAACAAATTTTCATGAACAGAAAAGTGCATAAAACCTATCCTAATAATTAGTATACTGAAAATGAAATTTTACACTGGGTTCATTTAATTTGGACAATTATTGGAAGAGATATGCATTTTCTAATTTAGAAGACACATAAGACATCATTTTATTAGCTAATAGATTTTTGCTACAGAGACATGGGTGAAGTTAATTTTATCAAGTAGCACACTTAAAATGAAAATTAATAAAGACTGGTTTCATGCAATTTGGATAAAAATTGAATTAGTTATGCATTTTCTAAGTTTAAATGAATTAACAAAGGCAACGTAAAACATATTACGAAATACTAAAGCATTAAATCCTTTTTCTACCGCCAAGATAAGCCCACCATCGACAATGGGCTTCGCGTAACGCCGGCTCAGATAAACAGCGCACGCTAAAGTGACGCGTCAAGGCGTATTCAAAGAATACGTCTTTGGCTCACTAAGGTGCAAACCTAAAACACTCACGTGAAATACGCTTCCCATCGAGAAAACGATAACTGTAACTACACAAACCTAATCGACAACATGGACCCACATGGCGGTGACACAAAGTGAAATGCAACGGTTGGATTAAACGATTTCTAAACGTGATTAACCAAAGAGGCCCACAAATCGAGACTCAAAGAAGACATGATTAGAGTTAAACTAATCCTCACCGGCGGTTCACCGGCGAAAGCACGGCACGGTATGCGCGGCGCGAATCGATCTTGCAAACCGGGAGGTTTCGGTGAAAGAGTGGTACCTTCAGTTCGCAGGACCTAGCGAACTTCGACGAGCGGTGACGCGGACTCACGAAGATGCCGCGTAGCGAGTGGGCGCGAACTGAGGCGGAGAAGAAGGTGCGGTGCGCGCGGAGATGACGCTACGAGGCGGCGAAGCTTCGAGAAGGTGCGCCACGAGATCGCGGAGACACTAGGAACGATAAGCCCACGATCTTGATGATGGAGGAGGACGATGGCGCGGGAATTGACACGGCGGCGCTTACCGAGTTTGAGAAGAAAGCGACGCACACCTCGGTGATGCACCAAAGAGCGAAACAAGGTCACAGTTGGACTCGGCACGTTGATACGATCCTAAGGGACCAAGTGACGGCCGAAACTCACCGAGCGCCAATAAGCTTGCAGAGCCGAGATCACCGGAGGCGGAGACGGACGAAGTGGCTCGGATGATTCACCTGGTGCTACGAGCCCGAGCGACAAAATGGATGCGGCGAGAGAGTGGATCACGGTGCGGTGCGATGGCTCGAGGGCGGCGCTAACACGGCGGCATTGCTCTCGGGTTCTTCTCCGCCGGAAGGAAATTTGGGCGGAGAAAACACGAATGGACGCGAAGGATAGTGGATGGGCTCGGTGGGTAGATGAGATCCGGCGATGCTTCACGGCCGACACGAGGACAAAAAGGTGGCAGCGACGAGGGCGTGGCAAGCATGCGACACGCCGTGAGCTCCGGAGGTGCGGAGAAGACGAGGTCGATCTTGGCAGGTGGGACCCACATGTCGGCCGGCCGACGGCAGTGCGAACCGGTGGTTTGGTTTGATCAACAACACCCGACCGATGGATCCGAAATGGGCCTACCGAGATTGGTGTATGCATTCGGACAGTCGGTTGCGACGCAACGTGGATCGCTCGATTTGCATCGGACGGTCGCGATCAATTGGACTTGGGCGGTGCGATTAGTTGACGCGACCAACCAAGTGTGCGAGTCGGACTCGAGCTCGAGTTGGTTCGCCCGAGGAACAGTACTTTAGAATTTGATTTAAAAGATGAGAAGGTTTTGGGAATTTTTAGAGGTAGCTCCTGAGCTCCAAAAATTTCGAAATTTTTATGGTAGCTACTAGGGACGGAGGACAACCTTGTATAATTTTTCCAGAACTTTTATGCACTGCATTGTTCTAGAGAAAATTCACAAGCTGCTGACAGGAGTTTGACCAGATTTCAAACAGAGTTGACTTGGCCATTTGAAATAGCAAACAAAATCTACAAATTGTGAAATAATTCAGGAGGTAGATAGGATGATCAAGATGGTAGGAAAAATAATTTCAGAGGATGATCACAAGTTTGAAAGCTAAGAATTGATAACAACAATTTCCAATCACAAGAATTAAATTCTAAAAATTGGAAATTGCTAGGAAAATTGTAGAACTTTCAATTGATTTGAAGAGGCAGCAAAGTTTTTATTTCTCCTCAAAATTTTACATTTGAAAAACAAACCCTAAGTTAGGGTCATCATGGTGGGATTCAGTAGGCATGGATTTTATCACCGTCCGCCTGCACTCTGCGGGAAGGATGCATTGTGGGTTATCATTGATCGATTGTGAAGGTGGCCCATTTCCTTCCAAAGGCGATCGAAGATTGATGTGAATCGACTAGCGGATCTTTACATATCCCGCATTGTGATCTCGCATGGTGTGCCACGAACGATAGTGTCGATCGTGGTTCTCTTTTCACTTCCCGATTTTGGCACATGCATAGGAGGCCATGGGTACCCGTCTTTCGCTCATTTCACCTATCATCCTCGGGATCGATGGTCGACGGAGCGCGTCAACCAAGTTCTTGAAGATATGCTCGTGCTTGTGTTCTTTCCTATGGAAAGAATTGGGAGAAGTGCCTACCGCTTGCCGAGTTCTCCTACAACAATGACTTCCAAAGCTAGTCTTGGTATGGCACCGTTTGAGGCTTTGTATGGACGGCGCGCGAACACCGTTGAACCGGTCGAGACGGTGAAAGGCGCTTCTTTGGCCGATTCCATCAATGAGGATGAAAGTCAAGTGCGATTGATTCGTGAGCACTTGCGCCGTAGCTCGATCGAGCAGTAAGAGCTATGCGGATCGTCGTCGCCGTGAGTCGAGTTTCCAGCCCAATGACTTTGTGTATCTCAAAGTCTCGCCTCTGGCGGGACATCGTCGTTTTTTTGTCAAGGGCAAGCGGCTCCTCGATATGTCGGGCCGTATCGCATCATCAAGAAAGTGGGGAGTTGCATACAAGTTAGAATTGCGGCTACACTTGAGGGTGCATGATGTTTCCATGTATCGCAATTGAAGAAGTGCCTTCGTGTTCTGTGGAGGAAACGCCATTGGAAAATATCGATGTGCGGGAAGATCTGTCTTATCGTGAGCGCCCGCTCGTATCCTCAAGAAGCTGAAGCAATCCAGGAACCGTGTGATCAAGTTCCTTAAAGTTCAAAGTGGTCGAACCACTCCGAGGATGAAGCCACTTGGGAGCGGAAGATCGCTCCGAGCAGATTACCCATCCTTCTTCTCGAGAATCGAATCTCGGGCGAGATTCTGTAAGGGGAGATTTGTATGACCCTAACTTAGGGTTTGTAATTCAAATGTAAAATTTTGAGGAGAAATAAAAACTTTTGTTGTCTCTTCAAATCAATTGGAAGTCTTCAAATTTTCCTAGCAATTTCCAATTTTCTAGAAGTTAACTCTTGTGTTTGGAAATTGTTGTCATCAAATTATTAGCCTTCAAACTTGTGATCGTCCTCTGCAAATATTTTCTTAGCATCTTGATCATCCTATCTACCTCCTGAATTATTTCACAATTTTAGATTTTATTTGCTATTTCAAATGGCCAAGTCAAGCTAGTTGAAAATCTGGTCAAACCCTAGGTCAGCATGCTTGTGAATTTTCTGCAGAACTTTTCAGTGCATAAAAGTTCTGGAAAATTTATGCAATGTTGATATCTGTCTCAAGTAGCTACCATAAAAATTTCGAATTTTTGGAGCTCGGGAACTATCTCTGAAAATTCCTAAACTCTCTCACTTTTAAACTCAAAATCAGAAATCAGCGTTTGTCGGGCTCGAACCCGAGCCCGACTCAAATCGAACCGCACCACTTGGCTCGGTCGCGTCAACTAATCGCGCGCCGAGTCCAATCGATCGTGACCGTCCGATGCAAATCGAACGATCCACGCCGCGCGCGCAACCGACCGTCGAATGCATACACCAATCTCACCGCCCATTTCGGATCCAACGGTCGGTGCGTCATCGATCAAGTCAAACCACCGGTTCGCACCGCACCGTCGGCCGACAGTGGACCCTACCCGTCGATTCGCCTCGTCTTCTCCGCACCTCACCGGAGCTCGCGCCGCTCGCGCATGGGTGCCACGTGCCTCGCGCGCCACCTATTTGCCCTCGTGTCCGTCCGTGGAGCATCGCGAGCTTTATAACCTCACCGCACTCATTCATTCATCGTTTCCTTCGCTCTCACTTTCTCCGCCCTTCTCTGCTTTGGCGGCGAAGAGGGCGGTAGCGCCGCCGTGTTAGCGCCGCCCTTGATTCCGCAACCACGCCACCGTGATCCACGCTCGACGCCGCCTCCATTTTGCCCAACCGGGTCCTTGGCGTCCAATGGATCACTGGCCGCGGCGTCGCTCGTCGTCTCGCCTCCGGCGATCTCGGCCGCGAGCTCGTTTGTGATCCGGTGAGTTTCTAGCTCGACCAACTAGTCCCTTAGGATCGCAGCGATGCATCGAATCTAACGGTGGGCTTGTTTACGCCTTTTGTGCATCGTTGCGGGCGTCGACCAATTCTTCTCAAGCTCGGTTTTTCCGCCACCGTGGAAATTCCGCCACCTCGAGCTTTCTTCCGTCGGCGTTATCGTGTGCTTCTTGCTCCTCGGTGTTGGGGAAGCATGCGCACCTTCCCGAGTCTTCTAGAAGCTTGTCGCGTCCTCTCGGAAGCCGCATCTTCTTCTCCGCCTCCGTTTGCCGCCGACCGCGGCGATCCCCATGGGTCCGCGTCACCGTCATCGAGTTCGTGAGATCTTCGCGAACCCGAAGGTATGACTCACTCGCCGTAAATCCTCCGTTAGCAAGTTGATTCTTGCGCGCGCGCGCCGTCCCGTCGGCGCGCCGGTGAGCCGCCGGTGGAGTTAGTTTAGCGCTAATCTTGTTTAGCTGAGTCTCGACTTGTGGGCCTCTCTCATAAATCGCGTTTAGAAATCCTTTAATCCGCCCGTTATGTTTTCTCTTAGTCAACGCCATGTGGGTCCGGTATCGCTAGGGTTGTGTAGCTCGGTTATGCGTTTTCTCTTCGGGAGGCGATTTTTTCTGTGAGTATATGTTAGGTTTGCACTTTGGTAGCAAGGCGATATTAGAATACGCCGACGCCACTTCGGCGGGCAACATTCAGTCAAGACTTTATTTGGGCCCTTTATCGATGGTAGGGGCTAGTTGGTGTGGGTGTGAAATGAAATTAGTGCATTATAGATTTCGTAATGATTTAGTATTTCGGTTTATGTTTTCTGTTGAGTCATAATTCAATTAAACTTGTAAAATGCATAACTAATTCAATTTTTATCTAAATCACGTGAATCCAAAGGTGTTAATTTTCATTCCAAATGTATTATTTACTAAAATTAGTTTCATCCATGTCTCAGAGCAAAAATCTGTTAATTAATAAAATGATGTCTTATGTATCTTCTAAATTAGAAAATGTATATCTCTTTCAATATTTGTCCAAATCCAGTGAAACCAATATTGTATTTGTCATTTTTAATGTACTAATTATTAGGATAGGTTTTATACACTATTTTGTTCATGAAAATTTGTTAAGTAATTAACTAGTGTTTTGATGTGTTTTTAGCTTAGGAAATTCATAGAAAATTTTAATAACTTAAAATGAATTGTTCTCTGCTTCAAATTTTGTTATATCATGCTTAAGCTCTGTATGAGTTTTAGTATGTTTGTTTGTTGTTGCATGTTTGAGTTTTGTCGGTGTTATTCGTTCTTATTATTTGCTTTGTTCAATCGTTAGGCTTCGATATTTGCGGCAACCCCGAGAACGACCCTCGCAACAAATTGAGCAATGCTGACCAGCAAGCAAGCTTGATCATGAAAATCCCAGATTTTAAAGTCTAATATTTTGTTTCAACTGTATGTATGCATCGCTTAATTTGTGTTAAATTGGTTAGATAATCCTTTAGATGCATAATCTGTAGGCGAATAATATTTCCTCTACTACGAGCCTAGGTTATTTCTTTGTGATTAGAGATCATTTGGATGATCTCTTATCACTTAGTAGATCCGGTCAACTTGCTTAGACATGCTTAGCTATCGGTAGAGGCGGGCGGTTATCGACTTTAGTCAGTAACCTTGATCACACAAAATTTACTATAACTTTATGTTTTAGCATTTCTGCTATGTTTAATTGCAAAATTAAAAATGAAAACAAAAATGATTTAGACTTGGGCACAATGGTAAGACTGGTGTGATCTTGGGTGTGATTGGAAAGGTGCCGAAGTCGGTTAAGGATGAGTTACTTGCGCCACCGCATCGAGCATTTTGCGTGCTAACCACACTAGAGTATATGGGACCTCTCTTGACCTAGTACTTTGGCGTGTATTGGCTCAGGGTCGCAGGAGGTCGCAGGAGGGATGGAGGTGGGAGCATGGTAGTTGTCCAAAGCTTTATCACGAGTGGGTAGTTGTCTTTCGGCTTTACCATGTAAGCGTATGGGTTTCTATCCATACGGCTCGTAGTTAATACACAATATTGGAAAAAGTCTAGTAGGACTTAGTCTGTACAAGATACCTTTAAGTGTGCTTTGGCTTAAAGGCGGTCCAAGTGTGGGTACATTGGTACACCTGCAGGTTAAAACTATTCGAATAGCCTCGCCCTAGGTTATGGACACGCTCGGATACGCCCCAAGAACTAGACTACAACATTTAAATTAAAACTTGATGGGTGGTAATAACTGGGATTCGTGCTATGTTGTGGTGACTATTGGGATAGTCACTTCTAGGTGGTTACTTGTATCTATCTTTATTTCACGCTTATTTCAACATAAAAATGAATTGCAAACTGCCTTCAAACTGTATTATATTATTGCAAATGAAAATTGGCTTTATGCAAATGAAACATATGGCCTCCACTAAACAAGCTTGCATGTAGCATATGAATAGGTGCGCTAGTTCACACGTCGGTCTCATGGGTACAAAGAAAATCTTTGTACTCAGTGCTTCGCTTAATGTTTTTGTTGCGGAGGAAGAAGGTGAGCCCCAAGGGCCTCACTTCGTGAGTGTGTGTTGCCGTTCGTGGACGACTAGTCTTGGCGGTCCTGGCCGATGCCTTGTGGGTTGAAGGCACGCTGATTGGCTTTGTTTATAGCCATCTTATGGCACTTTTGCTTCCGCTGTCGTTCTTGTTTATTTGTGTATCTTGTGGCCTGTCGGCCTCTGTCTGTAATAACTCTACTATTTGTTTACCTTCCGTTTGGTAGTGTGGTGTTTGGACTCTATGTTTGGAATGAAGTTGATGTCTATTTTTGAACCGAGGTGTGTATACTGCTTTCTGGGAAGTATACATATCTCGAGGATCAGTTTATTTGATTTGTGATGCTAGGACCAGGTGGTTGGTTAAGCATTACAAGCCAAATAAATTGGGGTCCTCACATCCATATTATTAGATTTCAATGGAGCAGTAGCAAATTCATCTAGGAAGGGTGAAAGGATGTGTAAATTCTTCCATACTTCAACATCTTGATGCAGATTGTCCACACTAGATGGTGCAACAAGAGATAAACACATGGGCATTGAATGAATACTAAATTTTAATTTTCTCTCATAATGAACAAGATTCTGCACATAATAATTGTTGTTCAAAACAACAAGCTTCAATTCATCCATGTAATCACAAGTTATGCATATTCGATAAACAAGAAATTGATTGTCTACACCATAATCTCCAATCAAATTAAATTTATACCTGTGGTGTAGGCACTAGATAAGCATTTTGAACATGCGATTTGAAACTTTCTCCATAGCATGTGACAATTTCATGTGGATCCAACATAATATAACATAAAGAGTCAGTAGGAGAAATTCTAGTCAAAACGTCTTTATGTCTAACCAATTCCACATGATCATTGTATGTGATTAAATCATCACATGACTCATTCAAAACAGCATGCAATTCAATTATTTCAGCACATGGTGCACTCAACTCTGTTGGCAAATCAATCAAATTATCACAGGATTCATGCAAATTCTCAATAATATCAGATTCTGTAGCTAGGAAATTAATTTCTACCTTCTCAGCACTAGATTCATCCACCTCATGTGATGCAGTGGTTTCTACTACAATCTGATTTTCCCTTTGCTCAATGATACTAGGCATGAAATCATGGTTATTGTTCTTAGGTTGAGTGTTCAAATCAGTACCTTTGGTATTACCTTGTAGGATCGCCTCAGATGATGTTGATACTGAAATTGGTGAGAAGTTAAAAGCTTTTCCTTCCTATTCTTGCTCCAGCTCAATTAACAATGAGCGAGCCATGGGTGCAAGACAACGAGATGCAGTAATGCCCACAGCAGAGGGGTGGCCATCATGGTAGATGCAAGAGCAGGAGAAGCAACGAAGATGATCTTGATGCAGAGGTTTGTACGTGCGCTTATTTGTTTCATGTACACGTGAAGGTGTAGTGGAAGTAGACGAAAGAGCACGAACGGTCTTGGATTGTCGTCCCTGCATTCTTTTTCAACTTGGCAAGTAAGACGAAACAAACGAGTGGCGATGGGAGGTTTATAAACAAGTTTATTCCGAATTTGATGGTTTAATCCTCCTAGAAATCTAGTTATCTTTGCATCTTCAGTTTCTTCTAAACCACAACGAGACAAAGCAGTTTGCAAATCTTGATAATAATCCTCTACAGAACTACTACCTTGTCTTAAGCGTTGCAATTTATTAAGCAATTCACGAGAATAATATGAAGGTACAAATCTATGTCTCATTGCTCTCTTCAAATCATTCCATGTTCTAGGTATGTTCTGATTAGTACGACAATATTCACTCCACCAAATAGATGCAAAATCATAAAACTCACGGGTAACAGCCCTAACTTTTAGATGATCAGGAAATTCATGACATGCAAATAATTGTTGTACATCTAATTCCCATGTGAGATAAGCATCAGGATCATAATTCCCAGCAAAAGAGGGTACCGTGAAGTTAATTTTATGAGACATACTATCACTATCATATACCTCTCATGGTGAAAAAACTTGCCTCAAGTGTGTATCTTCCTCGTTCACTATCTTGCACTCCCGTCCAACAGTTCGAAGAAGAGGTGGATATATCTTGCAATCTTTCCGTGAATCTGCTATAGTTAGTAGAAAACAAGGAAACAAATCACAAGTATATGTCCCTATCAACTACTAGGTTCTGGAGGCTCAACCAAGTCACTCACACTCAAGCTTATACCCAGTTCTTACAAGTTCTTACCAATGTAGCAAGGAAGTGGTACAACCGGTGGCTGGTTCGTGATACTCTCACTTACGATCAACCCAACGATTGCGAGGAACAACACCTGCTGAGTTAGTAGGAAGTGGAGCTTGGAAGGCTTCAATATGGTAGCAAGGATCAGCAATAATCAAAATAGTTAATGCAAGTTGAAAGATTGTTCAAAGTACTAGCCAATGTTGCTGATCCTAGCCTAATCAAAGCTAGCTAATCAAAGCCCTATGAAGAGAAGTGTATGTACGCACACGCAACGATCAATATGACTTGATGCAAGCAAGGGAAAGCCTCACAACAAGTGCTAGGAGAGACGCTAGCCAACTACTCAAACTTCTTTCTTAGGGCACAAGATTGTCCGCGCGATGTAGAGCACAAAAACAACGATATGGGTGCATGCGAACAACCCTCTAGATTGAGCAGAAACAACAGCTAGTCTCAAACGATAAACAAAGAAAAGTTTTATATGGCTTAAATATGCTTGTTTGAAAGGTTTCGACGAGATCTACAACTTTGCAGTTGAGGTGAACTCCAAATTCTGAAAGGAAGATCGAAATAAACGGCAAAAACAGAAACCGAAAACTTGCGACGCGAATTCGGGGCTGAAGATGGCCGATTTTGGGGCACCTAGAGGGAGATTAGTGGCTTAGGTAGAAAAGATGAGCCTCGTTATTAGCTTCAAAACGAGCACAAGAACGTCAAAAATGGACACCGTACGCAAAAGTTATGCCCGTTTTACTAAAGGTGTCTCGGATACGGAATTCTACTCGGACTCGAATCCGTCTCGGGTTTAAATTTGAAACTGCTATATCTTTCAAACCCGTGGGCCAAACTTGCTGAAATTTTTTGTGTAAGCTTTTGGTTATATGTAGAAGGTCTCCACCAATTTTCATGCACTTTTCTTTTCTCTTTTTTTACCATGCTTTTGTTCTATGCTGGTGCCTCTTTTTCCTTCTAATATTTGGTCGGCCCTAAGGTTTATCGCAAGTCACAAATAATATCAATTCTCCCAAAAGATTACAGCAACCCTATCTTTTTCAAATGAACAACAGTAAGGATTTTCTAGTTTTGGTGCGGATTAGAGGAGTTCTAACCCACAAATTTTGCTTTAGATGCAAAACTAAGACCCTAAACGAACGATCAACAACGCAAAGGAAAACACAAGAAGCAATCTATACCATGACCAACTAGACAATAACTAGAGCTAAAGATTAGCAACTAGACACGACGATGCAACCAATGATTCAACAAGCAAAATACCGAAAAGAAAATTGCTATGGCTCAAAGGGGTTCGGACAGGGATGATAGATGCAATAATTTTTTGGGCAATTTTGTGGACTCTAGGTATGAAAAATGAATCTACTACTAGAAAACTGGAAATTCTCACCAATCAACTGAAGCTCTGATACCACCTGATGAACCCGAAGGTCTGATTGTTGGCGATCTTTCGATGAGAATGATAAGTTCGGTAGTCGCCGCCAACTCTCACGATCTCGCTACGAACACGCAAGGCTCGAAACCACGCAATCGCCGAACCGATTGACAAGTCGTTATCAACCGTGCACGAATACCGGATGACGACCACGAAGGTCGATTCCTCGCATACACCAAGAAGCACGCAAAAAAAAGATAAAGCAATCTGAAATTGCAAATAGGAATTGAAATATTGAATTGAGTTGGGATTTTGAAGCGGTATTATGGTTGGTCTAGTCGACACAAGCCAATACACGAAGTTGCAACAAGGCTAACTTTTAACTAAACAAAATCCAAGAAAACTAGAGGGGGTGCGACTTCCTTAAATAGGGAATGAGGAGCCACACATCTAATAGAACTAAGGGGGTGGGACTAATCTCATGGATTACTGTTCATGTGAATAGTAACAGTACCCTGTGTGGTCCACTAGCAGATGGGCCAAGTTCAGTATGATTTACAAGGCCCGATTGGCCCAAACAAGTGATATGACGTCTTCTTTTGATGATTGTGATCAGTCCAGAAGGAATTTGAAGGTGAGGCTGGATCCGTTGTAAAGAGGACGAAATAAGCTTTCAACCAAGTACTCGTGGACCTCCAACGGACTCTGTATGTGAAAGTTATGCCTGTTTTAAGTTGGTGTTGTCGCTGATTTCGGAGGCCAAACCGGATTCCAAAAGCGGGTCCAACTTTAAGCCGCTTGCTTGTCTTGGACCAAAAGTGACATGACGCTGCACATATATATATTTCATCATTAGGTAGCATCATATAATTCATATAATATAAAGACACTCCTAAAAACAAGCTCACCTGATAATTTAAGTGAAGCGTACGAGCTCTTATACTTGGAGCAGTAAGCATAGCAAATATGGTTGTATCCATAGGGGTTATGTCCTCATCAGATATCGGTGCAAGTAATTGGACAATGACTTACCATCCGGAGCTTGAGAAGAAAGACAATGCAGGCGGCCGACAAAAGGGGAACTTCAAAATCCGACACTTCCTGTGAAGCAGTCATGAAATTGATTGAGGGTAAATATTTAAGATACCCTAATGCACATTATGACGCGCAAGATTGAGGATAATACCTCCCAGATTCGAGAATGGCAAGGTGAGCTCCTCGGGTGTGCGCTCTAGGGTTCTAGAGAGCACGAAGCTGGACAGGGAGCTACAAACAATGAAGGAAGCTCCCATTAGCAAAATGGAGAAAGCATCGAGTAGGGAATTGAGGGCTACCACTCGGTGGAAGCTTACCCTAGAGATGCCGAGGGGAGAGCTTCCTTTTCCTCAGCCACCAAGAGGAAAAGTGAAGAAGAACGGGGTGTCGAGGGGGTATTAAGGCCAGAGAAAAATGGGAGCGGCGTGCAGAGGAGAACTCCAGCATAGGCTCATTTGGGCGGTGGCTCACGGGGTGCCAGAGGTGCTCAGCGTGTTGTAGCCGCGTGGAGCTCAGCTCCTACGCGCGCGCACCTGCCCGATGGAGAAGACAGGCCTGATAGGTGGGCCCGTTGCGTCAGCAGCTCAAAGAGTGGGAGGGAGCCAGCGCTACGTGGCTCAACGTGCGTCGTTGGATCTGGATCTAACGGTTGAGATCTTAAGTGTTGTTTTGAACCGCCCAAGAGATGGGGAAATCTGGACCGTCGATACTAGATCCTAAGGTCTGCATGTCTCGGTGCAAAATAGTTGACTCGACCGAGTGAGTTCACCTGGTCGGGTTCGAACCCGATGAACAGTGCCGACTAGGGTTTGTGCTTAAGGGTTTGACTGAGTTTAAATTGTCTTATCAACTTTGACCGAGGCCTTATAAATATAAATAAAATCCCAAAAAATCTGAAATAATTTCCAAGGTTCCTGGAATAGTCTAGTGTCCATACAAATTATAGTATCATACTGTTCAATGATATAATTTGCATTACATAAATTCAAACTTAGTGTAGGTCATTGAATTGTGTTTGAATTTTCTGTGCTTTGAAATCAGTCCCAAAAATTTGGCAAAAATTATATTAATTCATGATAATTCGTATAGTATTTGAATAAATTATTTTCCAGAGGAACTTTAGTAGCATTGTTTTGTTTTTCTTTTGGAGCCCCAATTAAAGTGTATGTTTAATAACTTGTTTTGAGATATTCCAAGTGCAATACTTAATGAAAATGTTTCAAAACATGATGCATGCTAATGAGATGCATAATAACCCTCTTTATTAACTTTGGGATGTGACAAGCATCTTCATCTATCTTTGCGAAGCATACCCGGGGATTCCAGCAGATCTGGAGGTCTTTAGGTACTTTCTAAAAGATGACAAAGTCAGGGAAGTCGACGGCGTAACCCAGGGAGTGCGCTTTGCGTCTCCACGACGGGAAGGCTGAGGAGTACATCCGTATATACTCATGGTCGTCATAGAAGAAAAGCTAGTTCTACATGACGGTCACCAAGGGAGACAGCCTCTGCTTCGCTGGCAAGGTGGCAGTCGAGAATCCAAGATGGCGATCCTCCGTGGAGGAGGGAAAGGTGGGAAGATAGATTGAGGCCATCCAACACCATAACATCACGGGCCTCACTTCTTGGCATGTGGTGAAGGATTTCTCCACACGTCAGATATGCCCCCTGAAGCTCCGAGAATGTGCCATGCTATGGTACATTGGTCAGGACGACACGACCAAGGATTCCTCGAAAAGTAAGTCCTAAAAAATCTCGACTGGTTTAGTTTATTTTAGTTGATTATTTTTGTAGCCTTAAAGTCTCTCCTTCTTTTACGGCCCTTTCCCCTAAGGAATTTAGGGACCGAATCAAGATGATCTGTGTCGGGGAGCCTGGTGACAAGGCTGGTGCTCCTCGGATTTTGGCCATTGTCTCTCCAGAAGAGAGAATAGAGAGGCTTAAGGTAAAATAACAACCTTTTTTCATCATTCATGTATTTTCTGATCAGTATGCTATAACATCCCCCCATAATATGCAGTCGGTCGGGGTGGAAAGCATTGAGCTTACTGAAAGATCGAACGATGTGGCCGCTATGACCACTTCCGCCCTAGCGACCACCCGGGATGGTGGCCCCTCAGAGGTAAGAACAGCACCGAAAGAAATATACATTTTAGATAAAAAGTTTCATTGCCACACTAATTTAGTTAACAATTAGGCAAGAGAGAAGGAAGGCCCTGGGCATCGAGGCCGTGGTGGTCGTGACTCGAGCGATCGTGATCGACGGTAGTTGCTCTGAAGCAACTATTCTGGAGGTTGATGAAACCACAATCTCTGAATAGACGGTCATTGAACTCATCCCCGACCAAGTGGTCGAGGAGATTACTTTCGACCTTCGGTCGGAGGATGTGAGGTGTCTTGTAACATCCCAATTTTCTAAGCTTTAAAAAAATCTTTTGAATAGTTAGTAAGGAGAAAATTCACCATTTGGATTTATTTGAATTCAATTCAAAAGCTTAACTTGGACTTTTAGTATCAAAATCATTTAACATGAATAATCCCAACATGAACAATTGTCAAAACTATTTTATTTGGAATCTATGTGCTTATATATATTTTCTAGATTTCTCTAGAATTTTTCTGAGTTCATTAGCTATTTTCTATTGCTTATTTGAATTTCTGCTATTTTATAAAATAGAAAACTAATTAAAATATCAGAAAACCTCTTTGGGTCAAAACCCAATCCTTTTCCAACCCCGGCCCAGTCTTGTGCGGCCCAGCACGCCCGCACTCACGCCCGCCTCCATTGACAAGTGGACCCCACCTGTCAGTCCCTTCTTTCCTCTCTTCGCGTGCACTTTCTATCCGAGCCGTCCGATCGTCTTTGAATGGCCCGATGGTGTTTGGCTGTTCAGACGGTCCAAACGTCACAAGTGATGTGGGCCATCTGATCTATTTTGAACGGTCTGATGGAGTTTGATCGTTCGGACGGTCCGAACGTTCATATCAATTTGGATCCTGTGATCAAGGTTTGATGGTTAGATCAGTTGGAGTTTGAAACGTGCCCACGCTTGGTATCTCTGTCTAGTGGGCCCTGCATCATCGTCGTCTCCAAAGCCATCTTCTCATCGGAGTGCAGCTCGTGTTCGCCATTGTCGCCTTCCAGAAGCTCAATCCGACAACGCGAAATCTCCAAATAAAATGTCGGGACCCAAAATTACGATTCTGGACCCTCTGTGTATAATGCACTAGTCCAGGATCACGCTAGTGCACACAGTGTCAACACAGGTGAATATCGATCCACACAAGCGATAAATAAAGTAAACGATTAATTTGAATAATAAATACTGGTTTTGACCTTATGGTCGAGTTTACACTTATTGAGCCACGCAGGGCTAATAGAGAATAAAATAGCAGCGGAATAAAAATAACTTCAGCGTAGATCCCATCAATTCACCACAGGAAACCAACTGGGATCCAGACCTTAACGATCAGCAACCTTCGATGAACTCCTCCTTGAAAACAGGCGTAGACTCCTCTTCTTCTGTAGGTTTGGGCGCAAGTTTTACAACAAGCGTAAGTACACAACCGTACTCGCAAATCATACCACAGAATGCAATTTATAGATGCAGGCTTATTCCAAAAGAAAAGGCTTCTGTGGTTCTTTTGTATGAAAGCAATATTTGCAATGGAATACAATAATAGATTGAAAGCATAATTCAAAACAAATAGACAATATTAATTTAACAATTGTTTTCACAAAGACACAAAGCTAAACAGATTATTTCATATAGCCATATGAGTTAAATCACATAGCTCCCATCCCAAGCATTTTATGAAAACTACCCCTCGTGTGAAATCCCCGAGCATGTCCATGACCGCGGACGCAGTTATTCGAATAGATTGATTTAACACTCTGCAGAGTTTGTACACTTTACCCACACGATACAACTAGTGTAGCTAGCACTAATCGTAACAAAATAGTTCAGAAACTTCGTCTCAAACATTGACATTCCCAATGTGCTTTACCGCCAGACCAACCCACAAAGAAAGCTAGTCCGACACACACCGCTGGACAGGGATGCGGCGAACCGTCCCGCGATGCAACTACCGGGTAGTGACACCTCTATCCTGTCACAAAGCCTAACCTATCCACCTGAACATCAATGTTGAGACTCCATAACCTACTATGTTAGGCCCGTCCCATCAGGCATGTGGTTGTATAGTAAGGCTCAGTTTAATGGCGCACAAAGTTAAGTCCTTAATTGACCAAGGCAAGACTTCCATTTTCTAACTATGCCACAAAGATTATCAATCTCATTCACAAAGTCCACCATATCACTTAGTATCCACCACTTGCCTTAGTCCAAATCTTTTACCACCCAGTTGGTTTTAGTACAACATATGCTATCACGAAGTAATAACACATAGCACACAGTTTTACACAAAGTTCCATAGTCACTTAGTCAAATTAATATTTGCAACTCAAATGAGATGTGAGACTCGTAGCATGGCTAAGCAATTGCACTCGTATATAACCAACCCACGTTGGTGCTACAATAATACCAACTAAATAAACCAATCTAGGGTGACAAGAGATTATGACATACAAAGCTAAGGTGGTTATAACAGATTGGATGGTAACTATACCCAAAAGCATTTAAATAAATAATTAAAGTAGAATACGATACTTTGAAACATAGTAATTTGAAAACTGGGTTCAATATGATCAAAGGTATGACTTGCCTTGGAAAAGGTCTAGGTACTGGTCTTGATCTTGAGGTGCTCCTTCTTCTCCAAAATTCCCCGACGTATCAACGTCTACTCGCAAACGAAACAAATAAACAAAAATAAATAAATACCAGAGGCAAAACAAACTCCAAAAATTAAATAAAAATCTCAGATAAATAGATCTCGAATTTAGATGAATTTAGGAATTTGAATGGGCTCAATCGGAGTTCGGATGCAAAAGATATGGGCTCTGGAAGTTTAATCTAAAAGAAAACCCTAATTTTGGATTTACTGGAATTTCTAAATTATTTCTTAAAAGAAAAATCGGATTATGGCGCAAGCATGATGTCAGCACAGAGAATTCGGGATTAATATAAATAAAAAGAAAATTCTGACATGTGGGACCCACACGTCAGCCGTACGGCTCACGGTAGACTAGGTCTACTGAGCTATTGGATCTAGAGACAAGTGGACTGTCACGTGGATCCGATCTGGACCAACCCTGGCGTGACACGTCAGCGGCGGATGCTGACCAGGGCGCTGACTCGGGGGCACACGCGCAAGCTGACGAGGACGTCACGCGAGACGACACGTCGGCGCTCGACCTGATGTGGCGAGCCACGTGAACATGACGTGGACGACAAACGACGGTGGCGCTCGAGTTTGTACGGCAACGACGAACGGTGGCTCGCCGGCGAGGGTGGGTGGTCGTGACCGATAGCCCTCGCTATTGCGCTTTGGAGGTACTCGAGTTGACACCGAGTGCGGCGGTTGGCGGAATTATGGCCGGAGCGGAGAACGACACGGTTCTTGTCAGCGATGAGCTCCAGCGGCGCCATGACAAAACGGAGAGGTGTGCAAAGAGGATACGGAGACGGAGACGGAGATGATGATGGTGCAGACCCCAGAGGCGGGGCGTCACCGGCGGCGGCGGAATTGAAGCTTTTAGGGCTTCGGTGATCGAACCCAAAACTCCAATCGCGGCGGCGCTAGGGCACTTAGGGTGATGAGGGTGGCGGCTCTGGGTTGCGGGCGCAAGGGCGAACCCAGGGGTCCTATTTATACGGTCCGGGAGGGCTAGGAAGGCGTGTGGCGGCGGAACCCTAAAAAGAGTCTGAGATGGTCTCTCGAGAAAACAGAGATAGAAACGAATCTGGGATTTGATTTCTATCCGAAAAGATGCGGGGAGGTTGGAGACAAGATTTGCCTCATTTTCTAGAAGGGGTTCAGTTGGAAACTTGATTGTGTCTGACGGAGCTCGAGCTCAAAACATGGCGGACGTGGGCGGCGCTGCGCGAGGACGAAGCCGCACCCGAGGAGAATGACGAGGGCATGGGGCCCACGCTTCAGCGGCACGGAGGCGAGGACGCGCGCAGGAGCTGGGCTTCGCGCGGAACCAGGCCGGAACAGAGAGGAAATGGGCCAGGGTTTAAGGATTTGGCCCGAAAGGTTATCTGAGAATTTTAATAGCTTTTCTATTCTGTAAAATACCAAAAAATCAAATAAGCAATATAAAATAGCAAATAAACTCAGAAAAATTCAAGAAAAATCTAGAAAATATATCTGAGCACATAGAACCCAAATAAAATAGTTTTGACTATTGTTCATGTTGAGATTATTCATATTAAATGTTTTTGATACTAAAGTCCAATATTAAGCTTTTGAATTAAATTCAAATAAAATCAAATGGTGACTTTTCTCCCTACTAACTATTTAAAAGATTTTAAAGCTCAGAAAATTAGGATGTTACAAACCTCCCCCCTTAAGGGAATCTCGACCCTGAGATTCAGGCTAGCTAGGGAAAAGGTTAGGGAACTCGGCTTTCATCTCTTCTTCACGCTCCCCCGTTCCTTCTCCTTCCGAGTGGTTGCTCCACTGAACCTTACAAAAACGAACAGTCTTGCTTCTTGTGCGACGCTCTACGACATCCAAAATCTTGACTGGCTGCTCCTTGTAGGTGAGATCCTCCTTCAAGTCAATCGATTCTTGCGGGGCTTGCTCTTCTGGCACACAAAAACAGTTCTTCAACTGCGAGACATGAAAGACATCATGCACTCCTGCTAGTGACTGCGGTAGCTCCAACTGATAAGCAACTTCTCCACGGTGTTCCAAAATCTTGAACGGACCAACATACCTAGGGGCAAGCTTCCCTTTGGCATGAAACCTTTTGACACCTCTGAGCGGAGTAACTCGAATATAAATAAAATCTTCTAGCTCAAAGCTGAGATCACGACGACAATTATCCGCGTAGCTCTTCTGCTTGGACTGAGCTACCTTCAATCTTTCTCTGATCATGGCCACTTGCTCTTCTGCTTCTTGAATGATGTCTGGACCGAATACCAAATGTTCAGCTATTTCTGACCAATTCAACGGGGTTCTACAGGCACGGCCATACAAAGCTTCAAATGGTGACATTTGCAGACTAGCTTGATAACTGTTGTTGTACGAAAATTCTGCATATGGTAAACTTTTATCCCAACGGGTAGCATTAGGTAGAGCACAAGCTCTCAGCATATCCTTCAATATCTGATTAACACTTTCAGTCTGTCCGTACCCAATGCTTCACGCAAACTTTTCCAAAAATGAGAGGTGAACTGAGATCCTCGATCTAACACTATCTTCTTGGGCACACTGTGCAGACTGACAATTCTTGCCATGTACAATTCCGCAAGGCAATCTCCTGAGTACGTGGTTTTGACTGGCAGAAAATCGGCAACCTTGGTCAAACGATCGACAATTACCCAAATCGAATCATAACCCGATTGGGTCTTGGGTAAACTGGTAATGAAGTCCATTCCGATCTCTTCCCACTTCCACTCTGGAATTTTCAGCGGTTGCAACAAACCTGCTAGTCTCTGGTGTTCTGCTTTTACTCTCTGACAAACGTCGCATAAGGCAACGAACTCTATGACTTCTCGCTTCAAATTTGGCCACCAAAACTTATTCTTAACATCCTAGAACATCTTAGTACTTCCAGGGTGAATTGAATACTTTGAGTCATGGGCTTCCTTTAATATTAGCTGCCTTAGACCATCAACATCTCGTACGCAAATACGTCCATTAATCCACAGTATGCCCTGATCATCCCTGGTGAAATCCTTAATTTTCCCTTCTGCCATTTTGAGCTTAATGTCTAACAACACGGGATCCTTTGGTTGCGCTTCACGAATCTGCTTCTCCAGGGCAGACTGTACTTCCAAACTGGCTACAAATCCTTCAGATACGACTTCTAGCTTTAGCTTCTGAAACTCGTCTTGAAGTTCTGAACAAAACTCTTCCACTTCCAAAGCATTGCAGTAACTCTTACGACTCAAAGCATCTACAACTACATTGGCTTTTCCGGGATGGTAGTGGATTCCAATATTATAATCCTTGATCAATTCTAACCATCTCCTCTGTCTCATGTTCAAATGTGACTGAGTGAAGATATACTTCAGGCTCTTATGATCTGTGTAGACTTCACAGCGATTACCGATGAGGTAATGACTCCAGATCTTTAAAGCATGCACTACGATAGCTAATTCCAAATCATGGGTAGGATAATTCTCCTCGTTAGGTATTAATTGCCTTCACGCATAAGCGATGGCTCTTCCCTCTTGCATCAGGACGCATCCTAGTCCTTGACGCGAAGCATCACAATAAATATCAAAATCCTTGCAGTATCCGCGAACTAGCACGGGGCAAAGGTCAAGCGCTTCTTCAATTCTTAAAAACTTTCATCACAGGCTGGGGTCCAGGTGAACTTTTTCTCCTTCTTCAACAATTGCGTAAGAGGCTTAGCAATCGATAAGAATCCTTCGATGAAACAGCGATAATAACCTACCATTCCCAAGAAACTGCGAATCTGAGTTACAGTCTTGGGCTGCTCCCAATGTAACACTGCTTTAACTTTACCGGGGTCAACTGCTACTCCCTCGGCTATCATCACATGACCCAGAAAATCCACTTCCTTTTTCCAGAAATCACACTTACTGAACTTAGCATATAACTGATGCTCCCTGCGTTTTTCCAAGACTATCCTTAAATGTTTGGCGTGTTCTTCCTTTAACATCCCAAGTTTAGACTTGTGTTTCAAATGTAAGAAAATGAGTAGAAATTAAATTTTTTTCTTACATCTTGTATTTCCTGTATGTTCTGAACAATTCTTGTTAAGGAAATATGGAAATACAAAGTCACAAGTCTTTTGATCCAAATCTTGACCCTTCAAAAACATTCTTGGCAAACCTTGAGATCATCCTTTGGAAATATTTTTCCTAAGTTCTAGGGTTGATGTGTGACCCCTCTGAAAAATTTCACAATTTTTAGAAATTGTTTGATAATTTTAAGAGGCCTGTCAAACCTGTTTGACCATGGTCAAACCCTAGTTCAGAACCTTGTCGAAATTTTGGAGAAAAATGCAAGGCATGAAAATGTGAGGACCCCGGTTTATTCAACTTGTAATGCTTAGCCTTCCATTGACCCTAGCATCACAATTAAAATAAACCAAGCCTCGGGATATGTATACTTGCCAAAAATGCAGTATACACACCCCGTTACAAAACCATGCATCAATTCCATACAACAAGTCTAACTAAAGACATACAATAGATAAAGGTTATTACAAAAGAGAGACCAAACGGCCAAAAGACAAACAAATAACTAAGAAAATAGTGGAAGCAAAAGTGTCATAAGATGGCGATAAACAAAAGCCAATTAGTTTGCCTTTACCCACAAGGCAACCAACCGGGCCGCCAAGCTAGTCGTCAAACCCGCAGCACATCTCACAAAAGGGAAGCCCTTGGGGCTCACCTTGTTTCTCTGCAACAAAAACATTAAGCAAAGCAACTGAGTACAAAAATTGTTTTTGTACTCGCAAGACTGACGTGTAAGGGTAACAGAACTATAATTAACTACATGCAAGCTTTATTTAAGTGGAGGGGGCTCTGGACTTACTTTTAGCATAAAGCAAGTTTCATTTGCAATAATGTAATAGATTCAAGGCAATTTGACAAACTGTTTGTAATTGTTGAAATAATAGCGATACAATAATAATAACAACAATAAAGACAACCTGGAAGTGACTAACCCAATAGTCACCACAACAATAGTATGAACATCCATTCATACCAACCCATCAAGTTTTAATTAAATGTTGTAGTCTAGTTCTCACGGGGCGTATCCGAGCGTGTCCATAACCTAGGACGAGGCTATTCTAATAGATCAAACCCTGCAGGGGTGTACCAATGTACCCACACTTTAGACCGCCTTTCCACCAGCCACGGTTAGCATACTTCCTTTGGTATGCAGGCACGGCTATGTCTAACAAGACGTTTTCCAATATTGTGTATTAACTACGAGCCGCTCGTATGGATTGAAATCCATATGCTTACATGGTAAAGCCGAAAAGACAACTACCCACAAAGGGTAAAGCTTTTCGAACAACTACCATGCTCCCAACACCATCCCTCCTGCGACCTCCTGCGACTCGGAGCCAATACACGCCAAAGTACTAAGTCAAGAGAGGTCCCATACCCTCTAGTGTGGTTAGCACGCAAAAATGCTTAGTACGGTGGCGCAAGTAACTCGGTCCTTAAATGACTCGGGCACCATTCCAGTCACACCCAAAAGCACACCACCATATCGTTGTGCCCAAGTCCAAATCATTTTGTTTTCATTTTTATTTTTCACAAAAAACATAGCACAAAGGTTGAAACATAGAGTCATAATAAGTTTGTGTGATCAAGGTTATCGACTAAGTCGATAACCGCCCAATTCTACTGGTATCTAAGTATTGCTAAGCATCATATCGTAAATGTAACATCCCAATTTTAGACTTGTGTTTCGAATGTAAGAAAATGAGTAGAAATTAAAACTTTTTCTTACATCTTGTATTCCCTGTTTGTCTTGAGCAGACTTTTGTACAAGAAGTTATGGAAATACAAAGTCACAAGTCTTTGATCCAAATCTTGATCCTTCAAAAACATTCTTGTTCCACCTTGTGATAACCTCCTGGAAATATTTTTCCTAAATTCTTGGGTTGGCTTGGGGCTCCTCTGAAAAATTCCACAATTTTTAGAAATTGTTTGGATGCTGTTGGAGGAAGGTCAACCCAATTCAAAATCTGGTCAAACCTTGGACCAGTACCTTGGTAAATTTTTGGAGGAAAATCCACAGCACCAAAACCTCGGAAAATTTTATTCAAGGTCAATCCCTCAGCTAGCAAGCTCCTGTAAAAATTTCATAATTTTTGGAGTTCGTTTGCCACCTCAAATAAATCCCCAAACTTCAGAGCAGTTTGAAACCCAAACTTGGGGCTGAGTCAGACTCGGGCTCGAGTCAGACCCGAGTCCGACCCAGCCAACTGGCTCGGTCGAGTCAAGCTCAGCCGAGTTCGGGCTCGGTCTCGTGCGCGCGCAAGCGGGGCCGCTGGATGGGGATCGTGTGGCTCACGACCTCCCCACGGCTCCTAGGACCTCCCAAGACCTCCTCGCCCACGCAAGACCTCCCCACCTCGGGTGATCTGGGATGTCGGGACCTCTCCTCGGCTCTGTTTCTCTTCCTCACGACCTCACGGAGGTGCGGTCATCATGGTTTTCCGCACCCATGCGTGTGTCGTGGTCGAGCGGTTGGGGCGGTGAGATGTCACCTTTGTCTCTTGTCAACGGCTCTTTTGGTCGACATGCATTTATTGCCGATCGGCTTTAACCTCCAAAGTCTCCACCTTGCTCTGCCCCTACCTGCCCTTGTCAAATCCAGTCAGTCCATGGCAGGGGCATGGTTCATGCTCATAGTAGGCTTTTGCCCACACCATTGCCAAGCCCCCAGGCTATACATAGCCTGAAACCTCCCTTCTCCTTTTCCTTCTTCGTTCTTTGTTGTGCTTGAGCTCCCTCATTTGAGTTGGTCCTCAAACTTAAGCACCTAAGAACACCACCCCATACCACCATTGTCGGCTTTGGAGATCTTTGAAGGCCTCGAGCTCCAGTGGTTCCATTGGTTCCTTTCTCCTCCTCTGGTCCTCTCTGGTCATCTAGGACCCTCCCTAATCTCTCTGGTTTGCCACTCACAGGGTTGACCAGCTTTGCGGGAGATCCTGATTCGGCCGAGGAGCACCTCCTTTCTTCCTCGACTCCGGTGATCTGCTCTGCCGCCAGCGCTCCTCTGGGCTGCTCTGGACCTTCCCTACACTCGGGTGAGTTCATTTAGTCCCGTAGGGCTCTAGGTTTTAGTAGCTTAGCTCGTAGCCCTCAGTTATGTCGTTTTCGGTTTTTGCCGAAAAGCTTGTCCTCCGCCATTCTCGGCTCATGGCGTTCAAGCCGTCGCCGCCGTCGAGTGCCCATTGGTCCGCGGGACTATTGTGAGTATATCGGTGCCCTTGGTCGGCGCCGGCGAGGTCCCCATCGCCGCAAGTCGTTGCTGGCTTCGGGGTGTTGCCGGTGCAAACTCCCGTTTTCGTCATTTTCTTAGGACAGCATTAATGCCCAATCTTTGCTAATCATTGGTGCATTAATCTTGTCTTAATCTGAGCCGTAGTGTCTCTGCATGTGGGCCCTAGGCTTAGTCTGAAGTCCAGAAGTTATTAATGCCCTTTTTGATCCTTTTATTACCAATCATCAGCCGCATTAGTTTTGTTGGAAGCCGTCACTTTGGTCGTGTTCTGGGTCACCGCTCAGACCACCCCCACGACCTCCTGGACTTGTTGTCCACCGCTTAGGACCTCCTTAGAATTAATCCGAGCCGTAGGACCATCCTTGGGGTCCTCTTTGCAAAAAGACCTCCCTTAGTCGCTTTATAAAAACCACCCCCTGGACCTCCACCTAGGTCCTCTTTGTAAAAAGACCTCCCCTTGGTCATTTTGCAAAGACCACCTCAGGACCACCCTCGGGGTCGTCTTTGTAAAAAAGCCACCTCGGCCTTTTACAAAGAAAACCCCGCTTCGAACCTCTTAGGCTCAATCGACCGTTCACGACCTCCCCGGTTTAGATCTGGGCGTTAGATCTCTTTTAGTCAAATCCTTAGCGCTCAGACCTCCCTCCGCGTCGATCTGGACCGTTCAAGACCTCCCTAGGTCTAATTTGAACCGTCCAGATCTCCTCCCGTTAAAACACTATCGCTTAGGACCTCCCCGAGTAGATCTTGGCCATCCAAGACCTCCTCATGTAAATCGACCGATCAAGACCTCCCGAGGAGATCTTGACCGTCTAGGACCTCCTCCTTTAGATCCGTGGCGTTAGGATCTCCTCTTCGGTCTAAACCGTTAGATTTAGATCTAACAGGCTAGACCTCCTTCCTCGATTTAAAGCCTTAGGACCTCCCTCGTTCAATCTTGATCGCCAGGACCTCCTCACTTGATCGTGTCAGTTAAAGACCTCCTCTGGAGATCTAGACCGTTGAAGACCTCCTCCGTGAGATCTTAGCCGTCCGCACTCTCTCCGTAGGTTTACCCTTAGGACCTCCCCTAGTGCTCGGGACCGCGGATCTTGATCGGCGGTCCACGACCTCTGAGGTGCGAGGACCTCCTCTGCGTCTTGGCTGTGCATGCACCGTCGTGACCGTTGGATCAGATCTCAACGGTCCGACCTTCCCAATGCGGGAGGAGGTCTTCCGTGCGGCTGTGCCGAGGTGCAGTGGCCTGCGATGCAAGATCGACGACCCGACCTCTCCTTTGTCTTCCAGTTCATTTGGACCTCCCGAGCTCGAATTTTCTAAGTCTTTTATTGTTTCAAATTTCAAAAGTGCATAACTTTGTCATTTTAATTCCTTTTTGAATGATTCCAGTTGCTGTAGCTCTGTTATAGTATGAACTTTAATCTGGGAATAAATTTAGGCACTGTTATATAGTAGAAAATGATAGGAACTGCAAGAACTTGTTTAATATGTAATGGTTGTTTAGAAATTCATTGAAAACTTGTAAAATACATAACTTTCTCACTGTAATTGCAAACTGAGCAAACTCAACTTGGTAAAATTGGTCTGTAGAAATGCTTTAATTTGAACTAGGCCTTGTCTTTATTTATGTTCCTCAGAAATGATATATGCTAGTTTTAGAACTTAGAAAAATCATAACTAATTCATTAGAACTCCAATTTGTGCAAACTCAGTTTTGCTGTTGTTAGGATACTATTATCTACCTACCATAAAAATTTCAGACCTTAGATCATTCTGGAAATTTTCACCATGAACAGTAACCCTAATTAATGTAATTATGATTTTTCAGGCTGAGCAAAATTGTTTAGGGCATAACTTTTTCATGCTAAGTTCAAATGAAGTGATTCTTGTTTCTAAAATTGTCTAAAATCAACCTCTAGCTGCTGTAGAAATTTCATTGGATTTGGATGTTCTTTGCTGTTGAGTTCCTTTTGGTGTTCTTCGTTCTTATCGGTTTTTATCGCCTTTTCGCGTTAGGTTCCGAAGAATTTATTGAACCTGAGCACTCCCCTCTGCAGCAAGAACAAATCCAGCAAGGCAAGCAGTTTGATCATGTTAATCCCAGTATTTTAAGTATTTATGTTGATTACAACTTCTATGTATGCATTGCTACTTTGTGTTAAACTATTGTCGTTAGTTGGCCTAGTAGATGCATTTCCTTAGCAAATGATTATCCTCTACTACCATGAGCCTAGGTTATTGCTGTGATTTAGAGTTCGTGGATGAGCTCTTGTTACTTAGTAGTTTGCGAATTAATTGCTTAGCCATGCTTAGCGGTAGAAATGGCGGTTATCGACTTGTCGATAACCTTGATCACGAAACTTATTATGATTTATGATTTCCACCTTGTGCCATGTCTACTTATGAAAACTAAAACTGAAAAGCAAAATGATTTAGACTTGGGCACAATGGTAAGATGGTGTGATTTTGAGTGTGTGTTGGAATCTTTTGCCGAGTCAATTAAGGACCAAACATCTTGTGAGTACCGTTATCCGAGCAATTTGTGCGTGCTAACCACACTAGAGGGTATGTGACCTCTCTTGACTTAGTACTTTGGCGTGTATTGGCTTGGTCGCAGGGTCGTAGGAGGGATGGTGTTGGGGGCATTGTAGAGTCCGAAGGCTCCTCCCACATGTAGGTGGTTGTCTTTAGGTGGCAATGTAGCGTATGGGTTTCTATCCATACGAGCGGCTCGTGGTTAATACACAATATTGGAAAACGTCTCGTAGGACTTAGCCTTGCCGCATACCGGAAGTGTGCTTTGTGGCTTAAAGCGATGCGAAGTGTGTGTACATTGGTACACCTGCAGGTTAAAACTATTCGAATAGCCTCGTCCTAGGTTATGGACACGCTTGGGTAAGCTTTCAAGAGTTAGACTACAACCTTTTTAATTAAAACTTGATGGGTGGTACGAATCGAGGATTAGTGTATATGTTGTGGTGACTATTGGGATAGTCACTTCTAGGTGGTTACTTGTATTTATCATTATTCTCATTGTTACTTTCATGGTCATATTTATTTGTAAACTTGCTTTCAAATGTATTACATTATTGCAAATAAAGATGGCTTTGTGCAAAATGAGACATATAACCTCCACCTAAATAAGCTTGCATGTAGTTTATGAATAGGTGCTATTCCACACGTCGATCTTATGAGTACCTTTGTGTACTCAGATTATCTTGCTTAAATGTAATTGTTGCGAGAGAAAGAAGGTGAGCTTGAGGGCCTCACTTTTGTGAGATGTCTTTGTAGTAGTCTTCGCGGCGTCTAGCTCATGTGGCCCGGTCGGTTGCCTTGTGGGTGTATGGCTAACCTGGCCGACTTTTGTTCTAGCCATCTTATGGCACCTTTTGCTTCATTGTCTTTCTTGTATATTGCTCTATTTGGCAGTCGGCTCTTTTGTAATAACTTTACTTTATGTATGTCGTTGTTGAACTTAGTGATGTATGTTGTATGGAAATGATGTATAATTTTGTGATGATGTGCATATGCTGCAATTCTGGGAAGCATATGTCCATCGAGGCTTAGAATGTTTAATTAGTAACGTTAGAACCATTTGGAGGTTAAGTGTTACTAGTTAAATATTCCGGGTCCTCACAAAGTTGGTATCAGAGCCATACTGACTGTAGAAACCCCTAGCTTGGTCGCCTCTAGGATATTTTTAAAACTTACTTCAAATAGTTTATGAAAACTTAAGTAAGTTCTCAGATTTTACTCCTTATCTATCTTAGCTTGCTCATCTCACCTTATTCTTGGTTAAATTTGGAAAATTGTTTTCCCTCTCATCTTCCTTCGAAGATAGTTGTTATCGTTTAAGTTGGGTTTTGGGAACCAATGAGTTTGGCAAATTGAAGTGTTGGCTTCCCTTCTACAAGGTTTTGAAGCTTCTGGAATGGTGAATTTCGACTAGGAGCTTGGATGCAAAATCTGGACAGCAAGCGTCAATTTCCGGACAGCAAGCTCAAAGGTTCTAAAGAAGGTAGATAATGAGATGATAATTCAACTAAAACTTGTGGGAATAAAAGGGTAAGGAGTGATATGAGTTAGCTTCATGCCTGACCCTCATTTAGGTGGTTTTACCTTGCTTTTTAGCTGTTTTAAGCCGAGGTTGATTTCTGAAATTTCACCTTCCTAAACTGATTGCTCGTTCTTCCATACGAGTTAGTCATACCAGGGAATTGCTTCTGTAAATTGAGCTCTTGCGTTGGTTTTATGTTGGTTTTTGAGCTTCTGGAGTTCGTTTGGTGGAGATTCTAATTGTTTTTCCTTGCCTTGATTTGGGCTTGTCCCTTGTCCATCTTAGTACCTATCCCCACCCAACTTTCAAGAGGACTCCTAGTCCTCGGTTTTCTTCGCGTCGTTCACTTCTAGTTTTGGGTTGCGCTGCTAACCCATCTCTTCATACCAGATGTGCGGACGACCCAGTGCGGACTAGGTCGACAAGTCTGGAGGAGATGGAGATCTCCTGTCTCAGTTTCGAACAAGACTCTCGTGCCTCCACTCGGTGATTGTGATGGAGCTTGTTCCCATTGCCCGAGGAGCGGCAACTACCTCCTTCTCTTTGTGACCTTGGTGAGGAGAGCCACGTCGCCAAAGATTGTCAAGTAGGGCAGGTTAAGGTGCGCATTGTGGTGAGGAAGGACACCACGGCAATGAGTGTAGCACGGCTTGTCCAAATTGTGATGAAGACCACTTGCACGGAAATTGTCCATTGCGCCGAATCACTTGTTTCCTCTGCGAGGAAGCAATCACTATCCCAAGGAGTGTAGTATGAACGGTGTCGCGTGTCACTAGAACTACAACGATTGTTTCTTGATCGTCCGTAGGCACCGCGACCACCAATGCATCCAAATCGAGAAGTTCTGGATGATCCATCCGAGGCTGGGACAAATACCGTTTATACCTTCCCAACTTTGATTGTGGTGAAAATCCCATTGTTCTTTGGGGCGCGAAAGGAAAGCCAAAGGATCGTCGCAAGCGTCAGCGGATAGCTGATGTCACTTGTTTCTTCTGCAACAACAAGGGTCACGATGCGCATAATTGTCCTAAAGAGAGTGCGGCCACCCCTCGTCCTCTGCAGGTCGTGCCCCAATCTCATGCACCTGCGAGTCAGCAGAGCGGCCTCCGCAATCTAGCCGAAGTCACTTGTTTCCTCTGCAAACTCAAGGGTCATTATACTAATAATTGTCCTAAGAGGCTGGCAGCAACCTCTCGTTTCTTTCGCGGCCCGTGATTCGATCACATGCACCTGCGAAACATCGTGACCTAAGGGTTGTTCGTACTCAAGTCAACCCCATCTCAGCTGGGAAAGCTCAGGAGGTACCCGACGTCGTTTAGGTACGCTTCTTGTTAACCCTTGCCCTGATACTATTTTAGTCAATTCGGGAGTATCTCATTTCCTTGTATCCCCATCTTTTGCTGCTCTTGGTGGCCTTCGTTTTGATCTTTTATCTGAAGCCCGGTACCATCCCAGTTCAAAAAAAAAATCCTTGCTAATCTATCCCGAACCCCTAGATGCCTTCTGGGAGGTCATCGTTTATTTGACTTGCGTAGCACATTCCTTTCCCTTTATATCCAAGGGTATCACATACCTGTTATTGCCTCAAATTTCTGTGGCCTAGAGGGCCATAGCTCCTTTAACAAACTAGCTGCGGAGGGATGACTCCGTATAGCTAGTTATCAATCCGAGGCCCCATTCGTTGGTGGAGTAACCAGACAAATCAATCCACCAGCTAGCAACGACCTTGCACCATCAACCATGGAACCTAGAAACATCTCTCAGTCTGTCGATCCTTGGTATATCTGGACCTGGTAAGTTCCCTGTGTCGGATAAAGTGACACGTTTTCTACCAGTCAAAACCAAGATTCGTACCGGTCGCTTGGCCAAGCTGTGCGTCTCAAGAATCGTAAGCTTGCAAGGCACCTGTGGTGCTCCGTGCCGTGTTCAGACTACCCCTCTTTCTTTTCCGAGTGAGCCAAATCTCGGGACGAGATTTCTTGTAAGGGGGGAGAGTTGTAACATCTCAATTTTAGGCTTGTGTTTCGAATGTAAGAAAATGAGTAGAAATTAAAACTTTTTCTTACATCTTGTATTCCCTGTTTGTACTGAACAACTTTTGTACAAGAAGTTATGGAAATACAAAGTCACAAGTCTTTGATCCAAATCTTGATCCTTCAAAAACATTCTTGTTCCACCTTGTGATAACCTCCTGGAAATATTTTTCCTAAATTCTTGGGTTGGCTTGGGCTCCTCTGAAAAATTCCACAATTTTTAGAAATTGTTTGGATCTTTGTTGGAGGAAGGTCAACCCAATTCAAAATCTGGTCAAACCTTGGACCAGTACCTTGTAAATTTTGGAGGAAAATCCATAGCACCAAAACCTCTGAAAATTTTATTCAAGGTCAATCCCTCAGCTAGCAAGCTCCTGTAAAAATTTCATAATTTTTGGAGTTCGTTTGCTACCTCAAATAAATCCCCAAACTTCAGAGCAGTTTGAAACCCAAACTTGGGGCTGAGTCAGACTCGGGCTCGAGTCAGACCCGAGTCCGACCCAGCCAACTAGCTCGGTCGAGTCAAGCTCAGTAGAGATCGGGCTCGGTCTCGTCTTGCGCAAAGCGGGCCGCGGATGGGGATCGTGTGGCTCACGACCTCCCCATCTGCTCCTAAGACCTCCCGGACCTCCTCGCCGCGCAAGACCTCCCCACCTCGCGTGATCTGGGATGTCCAGGACCACCCTATGCAAATCGGGATCGTCCAGGACCTCTCCTCGGCTCTGCTTTCTCTTCCTCACGACCTCACGGAGGTGCGGTCATCATGGTTTTCCGCACCCATGCGTGTGTCGGTCGAGCGGTTAGAGCGGTGAGATGTCACCTTTTGTCTCTTGTCAACGGCTCTTTTTGCTGACATGCATTTATTGCCAGTCAGCTTTAACCTCCAAAGTCTCCACCTTGCTCTGCCCCTACCTGGCCTTGTCAAATCCAGTCAGTCCATGGCAGGGGCATGGTTCATGCTCACAGTAGGCTTTTGCCCACACCATTGCCAAGCCCCAGGCTATACATAGCCTGAAACCTCCCTTCTCCTTTTCCTTCTTCGTTCTTTGTTGTGCTTGAGCTCCTCATTTGAGTTGGTCCTCAAACTTAGCACCTAAGAACACCACCCCATACCACCATTGTCGGCTTTGGAGCTCTTTGAAGGCCTCGAGCTCCAGTGGTTCCATTGGTTCCTTTCTCCTCCTCTGGTCCTCTCGGTCACCTAGGACCCTCCTAATCTCTCTGGTTTGCCACTCTGGGGTTGACCAGCTGCGGGAGATCCGATTCGCCGAGCAAGACCTCCTTTCTTCCTCGACTCGGTGATCGCTCGCGCCAGCGCTCCTCGGGCTGCTCACGGACCTTCCCTACACTCGGGTGAGTTCATTTAGTCCCGTAGGGCTCTAGGTTTTAGTAGCTTAGCTCGTGGCGCTCGATTATGTCGCTTTCGGTTTTTTTGAAAAGCTTGTCCTCCGCATTCTCGCTCGCGGCGTTCAAGGCCGTCGCCGTGTCGAGAGTGCCCCGCTAGGTCTGCGGCACTATTGTGAGTATATCGGTGTCCTTGGTCGGCGCCGGCGAGGTCCCCATCGCCGGCGGCAAGCCGTTAAAAGCGCTCGGGAGTGTTGCCGGTGCAAACTCCCATTTTCGTCATTTTCTTAGGACAGCATTAATGCCCAATCTTTGCTAATCATTGGCGCATTAATCTTGTCTTGATCTGAGCCGTTATTAATGTCCTTTTTGATCCTTTTATTACCAATCATCAGCCGCATTAGTTTTGTCGGAAGCCGTCACTTTGGTCGTGTTCTGGGTCACCGCTCAGACCACCCCCACGACCTCCTGGACTTGTTGTCCACCGCTTAGGACCTCCTTAGAATTAATCCGAGCCGTAGGACCATCCTTGGGGTTCTCTTTGCAAAAAGACCTCCCTTAGTCGCTTTATAAAAACCACCCCCTGGACCTCCACCGAGGTCCTCTTTGTAAAAAGACCTCCCCTTGGTCATTTTGCCAAGACCACCTCAGGACCACCCTCGGGGTCGTCTTTGTAAAAAAGCCACCCTGGCCTTTTACAAAGAAAACCCCCGCTCAGACCTCTTAGGCTCAATCCTGACCGTTCACGACCTCCCCGGTTTAGATCTGAGCGTTAGATCTCTTTTAGTCAAATCCTTAGCGCTCAGACCTCCCTCCGCATCGATGCGGACCGTTCAAGACCTCCTAGGTCTGTCGATCCGCCCGGATCTCCTCCCGATAAAACACTATCGCTAGGACCTCCCGAGTAGATCTTGGCCATCCAAGACCTCCTCGTGTAAATCCCACCGATCAAGACCTCCCAGGAGATCTTGACCGTCTAGGACCTCCTCCTTTAGATCCGTAGCGTTAGGACCTCCTCCTCTGGTCTAAACCGTTAGATTTAGATCTAGCGGGCTAGACCTCCTTCCTCGCATTTAAAGCCTTAGGACCTCCCTCGTTCAATCTTGATCGCCCGGGACCTCCTCACTTGATCGTGTCAGTTAAAGACCTCCCTCTGGAGATCTAGGCGTTGAAGACCTCCACCGTGAGATCTTAGCCGCCCGGACCTCTCTCCGTAGGTTTACCCTTAGGACCTCCTAGTGCTTTCGGGACCGGGATCTTGATCGGCGGTCCACGACCTCTGATAAGCGCGAGGACCTCCTTTGCGTCTTGTTGTGCATGCACCGTCGTGACCGTTGGATCGGATCTCAACGGTCCGGACCTCCCAATGCGGGAGGAGGTCTTCCGTGCGGCTGTGCTGAGTGCAGTGGCCTGCGATGCAAGATCGACGCCCACGACCTCTCCTTTGTCTTCGAGTTCATTTGGACCTCCGAGAGCTCGAATTTTCTAAGTCTTTTATTGTTTCAAATTTCAAAAGTGCATAACTTTGTCATTTTAATTCCTTTTGAATGATTCCGATTCTTTGTAGCTCTGTTATAGTATGAACTTTAATCAGGAATAAATTTAACCTTTGTTATATAGTAGAAAATGATAGAACTGCAAGAACTTGTTTAATATGTAATGTTTGTTTAGAAATTCATTGAAAACTTGTAAAATACATAACTTTCTCACTGTAATTGCAAACTGAGCAAACTCAACTTGGTAAAATTGGTCTGTAGACATGCTTTAATTTGAACTAGGCCTTGTCTTTATTTATGTTCCTCAGAAATGATATATGCTAGTTTTAGAACTTAGAAAAATCATAACTAATTCATTAGAACTCCAATTTGTGCAAACTCAGTTTTGCTGTTGTTAGGATACTATTATCTACCTACCATAAAAATTTCAGACCTTAGATCATTCTGGAAATTTTCACCATGAACAGTAACCCTAATTAATGTAATTATGATTTTTCAGGCTGAGCAAAATTGTTTAGGGTATAACTTTTTCATGCTAAGTCCAAATGAAGTGATTCTTGTTTCTAAAATTGTCTAAAATCAACCTCTAGCTGCTGTAGAAATTTCATTGGATTTGGATGTTCTTTGCTATTGAGTTCCTTTTGGTGTTCTTCGTTTTATCGGTTTTATCGCTTTTCACGTTAGGTTCCGAAGAATTTATTGAACCTGAGCACTCCCCTCTGCAGCAAGAACAAATCCAGCAAGGCAAGCAGTTTGATCATGTTAATCCCAGTATTTTAAGTATTTATGTTGATTACAACTTCTATGTATGCATTGCTACTTTGTGTTAAACTATTGTCGTTAGTTGGCCTAGTAGATGCATTTCCTTAGCAAATGATTATCCTCTACTACCGTGAGCCTAGGTTATTGCTGTGATTTAGAGTTCGTGGATGAGCTCTTGTCACTTAGTAGTTTGCGAATTAATTGCTTAGCCATGCTTAGCTTCGGTAGAAATGGGCGGTTATCGACTTGTCGATAACCTTGATCACGTAAAACTTATTATGATTTATCATTTCCACCTTGTGCCATGTCTACTTATGAAAACTAAAACTGAAAAGCAAAATGATTTAGACTTGGGCACAATGGTAAGATGGTGTGATTTTCGGGTGTGACTGGAATGGTGCCCGAGTCAATTAAGGACCGAACATCTTGTGAGTACCTGTTATCCGAGCAATTTGTGCGTGCTAACCACACTAGAGGGTATGAGACCTCTCTTGACTTAGTACTTTGGCGTGTATTGGCTTTGGTCGCGAGGGGGTCGCGGGAGGGATGGTGTTGGGGCATTGTAGAGTCCGAAGGCTTCCCCGTAACGGGTGGTTGTCTTTCGGTGGCAATGTAAGCGTATGGGTTTCTATCCATACGAGTGGCTCGTGGTTAATACACAATATTGGAAAACGTCTCGTAGGACTTAGCCTTGCCGGCATACCTTGGAAGTGTGCTTTGTGGCTTAAAGGCGATGCAAGTGTGGGTACATTGGTACACCCCTCTGAGGTTAAAACTATTCGAATAGCCTCGTCCTAGGTTATGGACACGCTTGGGTAAGCTTTCAAGAGTTAGACTACAACCTTTTTAATTAAAACTTGATGGGTGAGTGCGAATCGAGGATTCGTGCTATGTTGTGGTGACTATTGGAATAGTCACTTCTAGGTGGTTACTTGTATTTATCATTATTCTCATTGTTACTTTCCAGCGGTCATATTTATTTGTAAACTTGCTTTCAAATGTATTACATTATTGCAAATAAAGATGGCTTTGTGCAAAATGAGACATATAACCTCCACCTAAATAAGCTTGCATGTAGTTTATGAATAGGTGCGCTATTCCACACGTCGATCTTGAAATGCGTTTGTGTACTCGATTATCTTGCTTAAATGTAATTGTTGCAAAGGAAGAAGGTGAGCTTGAGGGGCCTCACTTTTGTGAGTGTGGCTGTGGTAGTCTTCGCATGCGTCTAGCACAGCGGCCCGATCGGTTGCCTTGTGGGTGTATGGCTAACAGATCGACTTTTGTTCTAGCAATCTTATGACACCTTTTGCTTCCGCTGTCTTTCTTGTATATTGCTCTATTTGGCCGGTCGGCTCTTTTGTAATAACTTAACTTTATGTATGTCGTTGTTGAACTTAGTGATGTATGTTGTATGGAAATGATGTATAATTTTGTGATAATGTGCATATGCTGCAATTCTGGGAAGCATATGTCCATCGAGGCTTAGAATGTTTAATTAGTAACGCTAGAACCATTTGGAGGTTAAGTGTTACTAGTTAAATATTCCGGGTCCTCACAGTAAAGACAATTAAAAGGCCCTAAAGCATTCATCGGGCTCTAATTCATCAGTGAGGATAATATTCCTAAGGTAGTGGCAGGGGTGAACAATTTCAGGGCAACAATGCAATGGGATTAACTACCTCTAATCGACAAAATTAATCATTAACACAAAAACATGCATATGTACGAGTAAAACAAAGTATTAGATTTTAAAAGTAATGGGATTGAGTGGATATGATCAAACTACTTGCCTTTTCCTTGCTAGAGATATTCGACTTGCTGCAGAGGATCACTCTCGTAATCAACGTCATCTAACGATAAAAACTGCCAAAGCGAAAAACAGCGAATAAACACCAGAATGCCAAAAGTATCAAAAAATTAATAACACGGAAGATAGATTATGAATTTAGGAACAAAAATTAGTTGATTCGGAGTTTATTTAAATTAGTTAGGATTTCTTCTGATTGTTCTTTCCAAACTCATATATTTTCCACGATAATCATACAGTCAAAATCAAACCTCTTATATGCTCTCCTATTTCGGCAGACTTTGATGGTGATTGTGTGCACATCTATTATTCGCAGTTGTATTTTGCTTGAAAAATCCTTGCTAATTCCTCGCTGATGTTCATAAGTCTCCAACAGGACAAAGGATCCTCTAATAACTTATCACCTTACTTAGGCATACCATTAGTTATTTGAACTATCCATCTATTAATCAATCCTTATTGTCTAGTCCTCTACTAGAATGGACCACTGACAATTTCTGATTATTCCTAACCTCTATTATTGGTTAATACTTTTTGAGCATGTGGTTTACTAACTGACACTTAAGTATCCAAACTAAATGCTAATTAACTTAACACATAAGTGCAATAAGACTTGTATGCAACCGAAACCCTACAAGTTGGATTCAGCTAGACCACTAACTGCTAATTATACTGACAACATACTTGTATTTACAAGTGATAAGCTAGCAGCACACTAGTCAATTCTTGTTCACCCACAAAGTCTTAAATCAAACACTTGCTCAATCCACTGCCAGCTAGTATTAATATCTGCTCTACCAAATAGCATCTAACCACTTAGATTCACTCATCTAGTTGCTTATATTAGAATGGCACTCATAAATTACGTCCAATTTCTTATCTCAAACACTACTTAACTCCATTGTTTCTACAAATTGCTAAACTTCCCAGCCCACTGTAACAGCCCTAACTTAGGGTTTGTATTTCAAATGTAAAATTTTGAGGAGAAATAAAAACTTTTGTTGTCTCATCAAATCATTTGGAAGTTTTCCAAATTTTCCTAGCAATTTCCATTTCTAGAATTAAATTCTTGTGAATGGAAATTGTTGTCAACAAATTCTTAGCTTTCAAATTTGTGATCATCCTCTGAAATTATTTTTCCTATCATCTTGATCATCCTATCTACCTCCTGAATTATTTCACAATTTTTAGATTTTGTTTGCTATTTCAAATGGCCAAGTCAACTCTGTTTGAAATCTGGTCAAACTCCTGGACAGCAGCTTGTGAATTTTCTCTAGAACCATGCAGTGCATAAAAAGTTCTGGAAAAATTATACAAGGTTGTCCTCTGTCTCTAGTAGCTCAATAAAAATTTCGAAATTTTTGGAGCTCAGGAGCTACCTCTAAAAATTCCCCAAACCTTCTCGTCTTTTAAATCAAATTCTAAAAGTACTATTCCTCGGGCCCGAACCCAACTCGTGCTCGAGTCCGACTCGCACACTTGGTTGGTCGCGTCAACTAGCTGCACCGCGCGTGAGTCCAATCGATCGTAACCGGTCCGATGAAGATCGAGCGATCCACGTCTTGGCGCATGCAACCGGCTGTCGAATGCATACACTAATCTCACCGTCCGTTTTAGATCCAGCGGTCGGCGCGATATTGATCGAGTCTAACTCGGGCTCGCGCCGTTTTTTCTTTGTCGCCGACAAGGCGGACCCACTGCAGTCATCCCGCCACGTCGCCTCGCCCGGCTCAGCGCACCGCTTCGCCGCGCGCTCGCGGCCGGCCGCTGCATGCACACCGCCACCTAGCTTCACCGGTCTTTTCACGCCACCGCCTCACCTCGCGCCTCACTTTGCTCCTACAAAAGCCATCGAGGTTTTCCTACCTCGTTTCGTCTCCATTGCCTTTCTTCTCCACTGAGCTCGAGGCCGTAAGCGCGCGCGCGCTCCAGAGCATTTCAGCCACTCCGGTGAGCTCGGTCATCGCCGATAAGCGCCACGGTGTGCCTAGCATCCCGTGAAGTAAACCCTCAAGGAATTTCAGGATTCATCGATGCAGTGGAGCTGCGCGTGGACTTACTTCTCCAAGTCCGGCGAAACCGCCTTTTCCACGCGGCGGCGAATCCAGTCGAGCGCGAGATCCTCTGTTCTTTTTGGTTGTGCTCCTCTGCATGCATGCGGCGATGGGGCCCCTCCTTCAAAACCAATTAGTTAGCTGCTAATCATGCTTATGATTGTTCTTTAGTTCACTCTCATGCATGATCAAAGTTAGTATTTGAGGTTTGAAAGTATATTAGTGCAAGTTTCCTTGTAGCTTTGCTCGTTGTCATTTTATCATTGTCGATGAATGAAAATTTGTATCATGCTTGCTATTAGGTTTTGTTAGACTTGATGCCTCCTTTTTGTTGTGGTGGTTAGCATGAAATCATTTAGTTGGTATCTTTAAGTTTCTAAGCTCATTTGCCATGCTTGATCATAGGGATAGTTAGTTGCTCATTTTATTTGCCTCTGCACTTTTGAGTTGTGGTGTTATAAGATTTGGGTAGTGGCCAAATGTTGAAACTTGTTAGCCTTGCAAAATCTAGGTGTGATGCTTAGGGGTATGAATAGTGAGCATCCTTAGCATCCTATCTTAGGTAGAAGATTTTTGTTTAGCATTTCTTAGTTGGATACTTGGCTAGTTATGCTTTCAATAGCTTCTTGTAGATTTTGTGCTCTCTCCATCAATAGTGGTTTTAGTATAGGTAGCTGATTTTGATGTGTTAACTTGATGATTAAATAATAGATGTGCATACAATCACCATCAAAGCCTGTCCAAAGTTTAAAGCATGTTAGAAGTTTGATTTTGTGGTTAACCTAGCAAATGGGTGGATGGGTCTCTGTGAGCAATTATTTGTCATTCTTTGTGATAGTCTAGCCTTGGTGTATATATTGGTGTTTGTATTTGATGTTTGAGTTTTGGGGTGTTATTCGTTCTTATTATTGTTTTGTTCAAATCGTTAGGATTCGATATTTGCGGCAACCCCGAGGACGATCCTCCGCAACATATTGAGCAACAAACATCCAGCAAGCGGTTTGATCATGTTTATCCGGTATTTTAAAGTCTAATATTTTGTTTCAACTATATGTATGCATCGCTTAATTTGTGTTAAATTGATTAGTTAAATCCGTAGATGCATATCCTGTAGTCAAAATATTGATCTCTACTACGAGCCTAGGTTATTTCTTGTGATTAGAGATCATTGGATGATCTCTTGTCACTTAGTAGATCCGGTCAACTTGCTTAGACATGCTTAGCTATCGGTAGAATCAAGCGGTTATCGACTTTAGTCGGTAACCTTGATCACACAAAATTTACTACAACTTTATGTTTTGCATTTCTGCTATGTTTAATTGCAAAACTAAAAATGAAAACAAAATGATTTGGGACGGGCACAATGGTAAGAATGGTGTGATCTTTTGGGTGTGATCGAAAGGTGCCGGGTCAATTAAGGACCGAACATCTTGTGAGTGAATTTTTATCCGGGCATTTCGTGCTAACCACACTAGAGTATATGGGACCTCTCTTGACCTAGTACTTTGGCGTGTATTGGCTCGGTCGCAGGAGGTCGCGGGAGGGATGGAGGTGGGAGCATGGTAGTTGTCCAAAAGCTTTATCTGAGTGGGTAGTTGTCTTTTCGGCTTTACCATGTAAGCGTATGGGTTTCTATCCATACGAGCTGGCTCGGGTTGATACACAATATTGGAAACAGTCTCGTAGGACTTAGTCTGTGCGGCATACCTTGAGTGTGCTTTGGCTTAAAGGCGGTGCGAGGTGTGGGTACTGATGGTACACCTGCGCAGGTTAAAAACTATTCGAATAGCCTCGCCCTAGGTGATGGACACGCTTGGGTAAGCTTTTCAAGAGTTAGACTACAACATTTAAATTAAAACTTCTTTGGGTGGTGCAGTCCTGGGATTAGTGCTATATTGTGGTGACTATTGGGATAGTCACTTCTAGGTGGTTTCTTGTATCTATCTTTATTTGTGATTATTTCAACGGTAAAATGAATTGCAAACTTGCCTTTAAATGTATTACATTATTGCAAATAAAGTTGGCTTTATGCAAATGAAACATATGACCTCCACCAAATAAGCTGCATGTAGCATATGAGCAGTGCGCTAGTTCACACGTCGGTCTTGCGGGTACAAAGACAATCTTTGTACTCGGTGCTTTGCTTAATGTTTTTGTTGCAGAGGAAGGAGGTGAGCCTCGGGGCCTCACTTACGTGAGTTGTCTTTGCCGCCGTGGTGGCGACTAGTCTTGGCGGTCGGTCGGATGCCTTGTGGGTTGAAGGCACACGATTGGCTTTGTTTATAGCCATCTTATGGCGCTTTTGCTTCCATTGTCTTTTTGTTGTTATTTGTGTATCTTGTGGCGATCGGCCATTGTCATAATATCTTTACTATTTGTTTATCTTCCGTTTGTAGTGTAATGTTTGGACTCTATGTTTTGAATGGAGTTGATGTCTAATTTTGTAACGAGTGTGTATATGCTTCAGGAAGTATACGTATCTCGAGGATCGATTTATTCGATTTGTGATGCTAGGACCAAAGCGGTTGGTTAAGCATTACAAGCCAAATAAACGGGGTCCTCACAAAGTTGGTATCGAGCCATTCGACCGTAGTAACTCAAGCATGGTCGTCCTTAGGATATTTTGAAAGTCTTATTTTCAAATCATAAAAGGTTTATGAAAACCTAGGCGATTCTCGATTTTATTCCTTACCTATCTTAGCTTTCTACTCTCATCTTACTCTAATTTAAGTTTTGAAACTTGGTTTCTCTCTTCACCTTTCAAAAGATAGTTACTACTAGGTGGAATTAGTTTGGGAGAACCATGAAGTTTAATCCAACTAAAACTTGTGGGGATAATAGGGTAAGATGTAAAGGGAGTAGTTATGTGTCCGATTTTTTTGGTCGAACTTTATCCTGCCTTGTGTTTGTTTAATTTGCTTTCATGAATTTTGGGCTTTCTTGCTCTTAAATTTGTTGCTAACTTGTCTTAGTAAAACAGGATGGCGGGAGAACGCGTGGCGATCCAAGAGGCTGGTCATGATGAGAGCTTCCCCTCCTCCGACCATGGTGAGGTGCTCGCTCGGATCGAGCGAAACCGCATGGACGAGACGCGCATCTTGGAGGTTATTGCTAGGAATACCTCCACTCCTGCCGGTGGTGGCGGCCACGGACTCGCGGGGACTTGCAGAGTTCCTCCGCACGCAGCCACCGACTTTCTCCGCTCGAGGATCCTCTCGATGCGGATGATTGGTCGCGCATGGTTGGCGGAAGCTCAACATAGCTCGATGCGAGCAGGATAAAGCTCTTCGCGCCCCACCGGCTTGAGGGCGCGGCACTCATGGTGGGAGAACTATCTCGCCATGCAGCCGCGCGCCATGTGGTCGCGTGGGAGGAGTTCCGTCGACTTTTCGTCGGGCCCACATCCCGGATGGCACGATGAAGTGAAGAAAAAGGAGTTTCTCGCGCCAAGCAAGGGCGCAAATCGTGACGAGTACATGCACGAGTTCAATCATCCGCTCGTTATGCTCGGGGAGGTGGCCTCGATGAGGCTAAGCAGAGAAATTTATGGATGGCTTGTCCGAGGAGCCGCAGGACAAGCTATCCATTGTGGACTTCTCGGACTTTCGTGCCTTGGTAGATAAGGCCATTGTTGCGAGCATAAGGCAAAGGCGCTGGCGAGTCCATAGCGCAAATGGGAGGCGCATCGGTCTACTCACACCGGCCTCGTTCGTCCTCGGTGGGCGGCACCGATGGCCGTTCTTTTGCTCCACCGGCGCGAGACCATCTCGCACCAGCTCCTCGCCCACCGCAGCCGTGTTTCAGCCACGTGCGCCTGCGATCCAGCAGCAGAGCGGCCTCCGCAATCCGGCGGCCGAGGTGACTTGTTTTCGCTGCCACAACAAGGGCCATTATGCGAATGCTCGCCGAGAGTGTTGAAGAGCCCCTCGTCCTAATGGAGGACGCGGGCGGGAGTGGTCATCCACGACGTAAGATGATCCGAAGCCCGAGTGCGAGCGCCGGTCGAGTCAACCATCTATCAGCTGAGGAGGCTCAGGAGGCGCCAGATGTCGTGATGGGTACACTTCTTGTTAACTCTCGTCTGCTGCAGTATTGTTTGATTCTGGAGCATCGCATTCTTTTATTTCAAGATCATTTGCTGCTGCTAGTGGTCTTCACTGTTCCTTTGGGATCCCTTTGCTCATCCGCTCTCCGGTCGGAAATGAGAGCCGATTCTGATGTCGGGATGTTCCTATCATAGTTGAAGGAGTGGGATTTTGGCAAATCTCATTTCGCTTTCGATTCGTGAGTCCGGATGTGATTCTTGGCATGGATTGGTTGTCCCAACACTTGGGGCAAATCGATTGTGCCGGGAAGATTGTCTATCTCACCTGACCCTTCAAAGAGCAAGTCGGGTTTTCACCACGGCCTTCAGGCCCGTGTCTATGTGCATTAGAAGCAAAGCCACCTTGCAAATTCAAGATGTTCCCATAGTATCGACTTTGTGGATGTCTTTCACGAAGATTTGCTCAGGATGCCTCCGGTTCGAGACTGAGTTTGTCATCGAGTTGCTGCCCCGTGACGCCCGATTTCAAGGCGCCAGATCGAATGCCTCCCAATGAGCTAGAAGAATTGAAGAAGCGGCTTGGTGAGCTCCAAGCAAAGGGTTTCATCCGTCCCGATTCATCTCCTTGGGGTTGTCCGGTGATCTTTGTGAAGAAGAAGGACAAGACTTTGCGCATGTGTGTTGACTACCGTCCTCTCAATGAAGTGACGGTGAAGAACAAATATCCTCTTCCCGTATTGATGATCTTTTGACGGCTTGTGCGGAGCTCAAGTGTTCTCAAGATTGATCCGAGGTCGGGCTATCATCAAGTCGGATCGGTGAGGATATTCAAGACGGCTTTCACTACTCGTTATGGCCTGCACGAGTACACCGTCATGTCTTTCGGTTTGACCAATGCTCAGCGTTGTTCATGAACCTTATGAATTCGTATTCATGGAGTATTTGGACAAATTTGTGGTGGTTTTTATTGATGACATTCTTATCTATTCCAAGATCAAGCAGAGCATGCCGAGCATCCAAGATTGTTTTGGGCAAGTTATGGAGCATCAATTTGTATGCAAAGTTCAAACAAATGTGAGTTCGGTTGAAGGAAGTGGCATTTTGGGCCATGTTCTTTCAGTGGAGGCATAGTTGTGGATCCCAGCAAGGTCGGCGATGTTCTATCTTGGGGCCACCAAGTCGATCCATCGATGTGCGAGTTTTCTTGGTTTAGTCGCTACTATCGCCGCTTTATCGAGAACTTCTCCAAGATCGCAAAGCCGATGACCGAATTGCTTAAGAAGGACAAGAAGTTTGTATGGTCCCCTCGCTTGTGATGAGAGCTTTGGGAGCTCAAACAGCGATTGACTTGACTCCGGTCCTTACTCTTCCGATATCCACAAGAGCTTCGATATTTATTGCGATGCCTCTCGTCTGGGACTTGGGTGTGTTCTTATGCAGAAGGCAAGGCGATTGCCTATGCATCCAGCGCTTGAGACCTCACGAGCTCAATTATCCCACCCATGATTTAGAGTTGGTGCTGTGGTGCATGCACTCAAGATTTGGCGGCATTATTCGATCGGTAACCGTGAGGTGTATTCCGATCACAAGAGCTTGAAATACCTGTTCACCCGACTAGATCGAACCTCGAGCAGAGGAGATGGCTAGAATTGATCAAAGATTATGATATGGGTATTGAGATCATCATCGGCAAGGCCAATGTGGTTGCTGATGCACTTAGCCGAAAAGTGTATTGCAATACTTTGATGATCCAAGAGCAGCAACCGGCACTTCTTGCAGAATTTCAGCGTCTCAACTTGGGTTTGGTTGAACATGGTTCCCTTGCTGCCTTGGTTGTGCAACCAACCTTGGTGGATCAAATCAAGGCAGCACAACAATCAGATGATGGTGTGGGTAAAATCAAGCAAAACATCAAGAATGGTTCAGCCAGGTGTTTTACAGAAGATGAGCACGGTGTTGTATGGTTTGGGCAGCGGCTTGTGGTCCCAAAGGTTCCCGAGTTGTGGGATTTGATTCTCCAGGAGGCCCATGATTCGCCTTTGTCCATCCATCCCGGGGCCACTAAAATGTACCAAGATCTGCGTCAGAGATTCTCGTGGACTCGCATGAAGCGTGAGATTGCCGTGTTCGTGGCGGATGTGACATATCTTTGTCGTGTCAAGGCCGAGCATCGCCCAGCACAGTCTCCTCCACCCTTGCCTATACCGAGTGGAAGTGGGATTACAGAGGCATGGATTTTATCACCGGTCTACCGTGCTCCTTCGGGGAAGGATGCTATCCGGTTGTTATCGATCGATTGACGAAGGTAGCACACTTCCGCGGTATTACCACTCTCGTGTCGATCGATTGGCAGATCTCTATATCTCCCGCATTGTGAGCTTGCATGGTGTGCCACGAACGATTGTGTCAGATCGTGGCTCTCTTTTCACTTCTCGGCTATGGCACGCATACGAGGAAGCCATGGGGACCCGTCTTTCGTTCAGCTCAGCCTATCATCCTCAGACTGATGGTCAGACGGAGCGCGTCAACCAAGTTCTTGAAGATATGCTCCGTGCTTGTGTTCTCTCCTATGGAAAGAATTGGGAGAAGTGCCTACCGCTTGCAGAAGTTCTCCTACAACAACGACTTTGAGCTAGTCTTGGTATGGCACCGTTTGAGGCTTTGTATGGGCGTGCGCTGCAGAGCACCGCTGAACCGGTCGGTGGCGGTGAAAGGTTCTTTGGCCCGATTCCATCAATGAAGCCGAAAGTCAAGTGCGATTGATTCGTGAGCACTTGCGCGTAGCTCGATCGAGCGAAGAGCTATGCGGATCGGCGTCGCCGTGAGTTGAGTTTCACCCAATGACTTTGTGTATCTCAAAGTCTCACCTCGAAGGACATCGTCGTTTCGGTGTCAAGGGCAAGCGGCTCCTCGATATGTCGAGCCGTGTCGCATCATCAAGAAAGTGGGAGCTGTTGCATACCGGTTGGAGTTGCGGCTACACTTGAGGGTGCATGATGTTTTCCATGTGTCGCAATTGAAGAAGTGCCTCCGTGTTCCGGTGAGGAAACACCATTGGAAAATATCGATGTGCAGGAAGATCTGTCTTATCGTGAGCGCCCCGTTCGTATCCTCGAAGAAGCCGAACGCAGAACAAGGAACCGTGTGATCAAGTTCCTTAAAGTTCAGTGGTCGAACCACTCCGAGGATGAAGCCACTTGGGAGCGGGAAGATCGTCTCCGAGCAGATTACCCATCCTTCTTCTCCCAGTGATCAGAATCTCGGGGCGAGATTCCTGTAAGGGGGGGAGATTTGTAACAACCCTAACTTAGGGTTTGTATTTCAAATGTAAAATTTTGAGGAGAAATAAAACTTTTGTTGTCTCATCAAATCATTTGGAAGTTTTCCAAATTTTCCTAGCAATTTCCATTTTCTAGAATTAAATTCTTGTGAATGGAAATTGTTGTCAACAAAATTCTTAGCTTTCAAATTTGTGATCATCCTCTGAAATTATTTTTCCTATCATCTTGATCATCCTATCTACCTCCTGAATTATTTCACAATTTTTAGATTTTGTTTGCTATTTCAAATGGCCAAGTCAACTCTGTTTGAAATCTGGTCAAACTCCTGGACAGCAGCTTGTGAATTTTCTCTAGAACCATGCAGTGCATAAAAGTTCTGGAAAAATTATACAAGGTTGTCCTCTGTCTCTAGTAGCTTCCATAAAATTTCGAAATTTTGGAGCTCAGGAGCTACCTCTAAAAATTCCCCAAACCTTCTCTGTCTTTTAAATCAAATTCTAAAAGTACTATTCCTCGGGCCCGAACCCAACTCAGGCTCGAGTCCGACTCGCACACTTGGTTCGGTCGCGTCAACTAGCTGCACCGCGCGCGAGTCCAATCGATCGTAACCGTCCGATGAAGATCGAACGATCCACGTGCGCGCATGCAACCGACTGTCCGAATGCATACACTAATCTCACCGTCCGTTTTAGATCCAACGGGCGGCGCGATATTGATCGAGTCTAACTCTCGCTCGCGCTGCTTTGTCTTTGTCGCCGACAAGGCGGACCCACCTGCAGGTCATCCCGCCACGCTTCGCCTCGCCGGCTCAGCGCACCGCTTCGCCGCCAGCGCTCTCGCGGCCCGCATGCACACCGCCACCTAGCTTCACCGGTCTTTTCACCGCCCACCGCCTCACCTCGCCGCCTCGCCGCTCCTACAAAAGCCATCGAGGGTTTTCCTACCTCGTTTGTCTCCATTGCCTTTCTTCTCCATCGAGCTCGGGAGCCGTAGCGCCGCCGCGCGCCGAGCATTTCGGCCACTCCGGTGAGCTCGGTCATCGCCGATAGCGTCACGGTGTGCCTAGCATCCGTGGAAGTAAACCTCAAGGAATTTCAGGATTCATCGTGCGTGGAGCCGCGCGGACTTACTTCTCCAAGTCCGGCGAAACCGCTTTTTCACCGCCGCGGCGAATCCAGTCCGAGCCGCCGAGATCCTCTGTTCTTTTTCGATTGTGCTCTCTCTGCATGCATGCAGCGGTGGGGCCTACTCCTTCAAAACCAATTAGTTAGCTGCTAATCATGCTTATGATTGTTCTTTAGTTCACTCTCATGCATGATCAAAGTTAGTATTTGAGGTTTGAAAGTATATTAGTGCAAGTTTCCTTGTAGCTTTGCTCTGTTGTCATTTTTATCTGTTGTCAGTAATCTGAAAATTTGTATCATGCTTGCTATTAGGTTTTGTTAGACTTGATGCCTCCTTTTGTTGTGGTGGTTAGCATGAAATCATTTAGTTGGTATCTTTAAGTTTCTAAGCTTCTGTTGCCATGCTTGATCATAGGGATAGTTAGTCGCTCATTTTATTTGCCTCTGTGCTTTTGAGTTGTCGGTGTTATAAGATTTGGGTAGTGGCCAAATGTTGAAACTTGTTAGCCTTGCAAAATCTAGGTGTGATGCTTAGGGGTATGAATAGCTGAGCATCCTTAGCATCCTATCTTAGGTAGAAGATTTTTGTTTAGCATTTCTTAGTTGGATACTTGGCTAGTTATGCTTTCAATAGCTTCTTGTAGATTTTGTGCTCTCTCCTGTCAATAGTGGTTTTAGTATAGGTAGCTGATTTTGATGTGTTAACTTGATGATTAAATAATAGATGTGCATACAATCACCATCAAAGCCATCCAAAGTTTAAAGCATGTTAGAAGTTTGATTTTGTGGTTAACCTAGCAAATGGGTGGATGGGTCTCAGTAGCAATTATTTGTCATTCTTTGTGATAGTCTAGCCTTGGTGTATATATTGGTGTTTGTATTTGATGTTTGAGTTTTGCCGATGTTATTCGTTCTTATTATTTGCTTTGTTCAAATCGTTAGGATTCGATATTTGCGCAACCCCGAGGACGATCCTCCGCAACATATTGAGCAAAGATCCAGCAAGCGCTTTGATCATGTTTATCCCAAAGATTTTAAAGTCTAATATTTTGTTTCAACTATATGTATGCATCGCTTAATTTGTGTTAAATTGATTAGTTAAATCCGTAGATGCATATCCTGTAGTCAAAATATTGATCTCTACTACCCGAGCCTAGGTTATTTTTTGTGATTAGAGATGTTGGATGATCTCTTGTCACTTAGTAGATCCGGTCAACTTGCTTAGACAAGCTTAGCTATCGGTAGAAGCTGGCGGTTATCGACTTTAGTCGGTAACCTTGATCACACAAAATTTACTACAACTTTATGTTTCGCATTTTCGCTATGTTTAATTGCAAAACTAAAAATGAAAACAAAATGATTTGGACGCGCACAATGGTAAGAATGGTGTGATCTTTTGGGTGTGATCGAAAGGTGCAGGGTCAATTAAGGACCGAACATCTTGTGAGTGAATTTTTATCCAGGCATTTCGGCGTGCTAACCACACTAGAGTATATGGGACCTCTCTTGACCTAGTACTTTGGCGTGTATTGGCTCCGGGTCGCAGGAGGTCGCAGGAGGGATGGAGGTGGGAGCATGGTAGTTGTCCGAAAAGCTTTATCCTGAGTGGGTAGTTGTCTTTTCGGCTTTACCATGTAAGCGTATGGGTTTCTATCCATACGAGCGGCTCGGGGTTGATACACAATATTGGAAACAGTCTCGTAGGACTTAGCTGCAAGATACCTTCTAAGTGTGCTTTGGCTTAAAGTGATCCGAGGTGTGGGTGATGGTACACCTGCAGGTTAAAAACTATTCGAATAGCCTCGCCCTAGGTGATGGACACGCTTGGTAAGCTTTTCAAGAGTTAGACTACAACATTTAAATTAAAACTTCTTTGGGTGGTGCAGTCCGGGATTCGTGCTATATTGTGGTGACTATTGGGATAGTCACTTCTAGGTGGTTTCTTGTATCTATCTTTATTTGTGATTATTTCAACGGTAAAAATGAATTGCAAACTTGCCTTTAAACAGATTACATTATTGCAAATAAAGTTGGCTTTATGCAAATGAAACATATGACCTCCACCAAATAAGCTCGCATGTAGCATATGAACAGTGCGCTAGTTCACACGTCGGTCTTGCGGGTACAAAGACAATCTTTGTACTCGGTGCTTTGCTTAATGTTTTTGTTGCGAGAGGAAGGAGGTGAGCCTCGGGGGCCTCACTTACGTGAGTCAGTCTTTGTCGCTTCGTGGGTGACGACTAGTCTTGGCGGTCCGGTCGGATGCCTTGTGGGTTGAAGGCACGATTGGCTTTGTTTATAGCCATCTTATGGCGCTTTTGCTTCCATTGTCTTTTTGTTGTTATTTGTGTATCTTGTGGCCATTGGCCCTTGTTCTGTAATATCTTTACTATTTGTTTATCTTCCGTTTGTAGTGTAATGTTTGGACTCTATGTTTTGAATGGAGTTGATGTCTAATTTTGTAACGAGTGTGTATCTTGCTTTCAGGAAGTATACGTATCTCGAGGATCAGTTTATTCGATTTGTGATGCTAGGACCAGGCGGTTGGTTAAGCATTACAAGCCAAATAAACTGGGGTCCTCACACCCACTAAATATTCTATCAGTGCTTTTAATCAACCAAAGTTTATGGTCACGCTCACTGTCATTCTCATCAAAGAGGGAGAACAGAGAGGGGGAGAGGGAGGCGCACCCATGGGAAGCAGAGGAGCCAGGGGGCGCACGGGCGGCGGATCTGCCGGCGGCGAGCGAAGGCCGGAGGGGCCGCGAAGGCCGGTGAAACGAGTTGTTGGTCAGGGGAGGAAGCCAAGGGAGGCAGCGCTGGGGCCGGGGCGGCACCGAGTAGGCGGCGGCGGCGTTGGGAGCGGACGGGTGCGGCGGCCTTGTGGAGGCGACGGTGGCCGGAGGGAGGAGAGGAGAAGGGGAGGTGAGCATGGGCTTGAGTGAGGTGGTAGGAAGCTCACCATGCAGTCCGTAGAGGCAGGGGAGCACCAGAGTGGGCCGGCGACGGGAGCGAGGGGCGGCGCGGGGAGGCTCACGGTGGTGGCGACCTAGGGCGCAGGAGGCGTGGCGCCGGTTGAGAAGCTTGCTCGGGCGTCGGGCGGTGCTCGGCCCGAGGAATTGGAGGCGGGAGCTCCGGAGGCGGCTCGAGGCGGTGCGTGTGAGGACCCCGATTTATTTGGCTTGTAATACTTAACCATCCACTTGGTCCTAACATTACAAATCAAATAAACCAAGCCTCGAGATATGTATACTTCCCAGAAATGCAGTATACACACTCCGCTACAAAATCGTGCATCAATTCCACTCATTCACATAGAACCGAAGCACAACACAAATTCAAAAGACATACATAATATAAAGTTATTACAAAAGAGGGGCCGACAGGCCAAATATCATGCAGATAACCAAATAAACAGCGGAAGCAAAAGTGCCATAAGATGGCGATAAACAAAAGCCAATTAGTGTGTCTCTAACCCACAAGGCAACCAACCGGACCGCCAAGCTAATCGTCCCAGACACGCCACAACACATCTCACAAAAGTGAGGCCCTTCGGGCTCACCTTCTTCCTCTGCAACAAAAATATTAAGCAAAGCAGATGAGTACAAAAATTGTTTTTGTACTCGCAAGACTGACGTGTAAGATAACAAAACTATAAATAACTACATGCAAGCTTTATTTAAGTGGAGGAGGCTCTGGACTCATTTTCAGCACAAAGCAAGTTTTATTTGCAATAATGTAATACGTTTGAAAGCAAGTTTGTAATTCATTTTTATTGTTCAAAAACTAGGAGACAAATATAACAATAGGTAGATGACAACAACAATCCTGGAAGTGACTAACCCAATAGTCACCACAACAATAGCATGAAGTACCCCTTCATACCACCCATGTCAAATTTTAAGTTTTAAAAAGGTTGTAGTCTAGTTCTTGCACGACCTTACCAAGCAATGTCCATATCCTAGGACGAGGCTATTCGAATAGTTTTAACCCTGCAGGGGTGTACCAATGTACCCACACGATAGACCGCCTTTCCACCAGCCACGGTTAGCATACTTCCTTTGGTATGCGGGCACAGCTAAGTTTAACAAGACGCTTTCCAATGGACGATGCTAATTAAGAGCCGCAACCCACGGGAGAAGGACACATTAGACAGCCTAACCGGTCTACTAATGCTCCCCTTACACACCACATGCACACACACACACACACACATTTTTAACACACCCACTGACCAGCTCATAATTAACACCTCCCAAAGTACTTAGTCAAGAGAGGTCCCATACCCCTCTCGTGTGGTTAGCACGCAATAAGCGCTTGGCTTAGTGACACAAGTAACTCGGTCCTTGGGGACTTAGGCACCATTCCAATCACACCCAACAGATCACACCAATATACCATTGTGCCCAAGTCTAAAGCATTTTGTTTTCGCTTTGGTTTGCAAATAAACAAAGCACAAGGTATAGATTAAAAGTAATAGGAAGTTTTGTGTGATCAAGGTCATCGACTAGGTCGATAACCGCCCAATTCTACCAGTAACTAAGCATTGCTAAGCATCATATCGTAAAAACAAATAAAAGGCCTAAATCATTCACCGGCTCTAATTCACGGTGAGGATAATATTCCTAAGGTAGTGGCAGGTGAACAATTTGAGGGAAACAATGCAATAGGATTAGCTACCTCTATTCGGCAAAATTAATCATTGACACAAAAGCATGCATACATACAAGTAAAACAAAGTATTAGATTTTAAAAGTAATGGGATGGAGTGGATATGATCAAAGCGCTTGCCTTTGTGTAGATCACTTTCTTGCTGCAGAGGATTCACTCACGTAATCAATAATTTCTTCGAACCTAACGCAAAAAGGCGATAAAACCAATAAGAACGAAGAACTCCAAATAAAATCCAACAAAGAAAAGATAACCAAATTTCATGAAATTTGCACAAATAAGATTATGATGTTAGACAATTTTAGAAACAAGAATCAAGTCATTGGGTCTTAGCATGCAAAAGTTATGGCTAAAACAATTTCTATCAGTCTGTTAAATTCCAAATTAATTCCTATCAGTTACTGTTCATGGCATAAATTTCTATAATGATCGAAAGTCTGAAATTTTTATGGTAGGTAGAATAAGACATTCTAAGAACAGCAAAATTGAGTTTGCACAATTTGGAGTTAAAATGAATTAGTTATGATTTTCCTAAGTTGTAAATCTAGTGCATTACTAATTTCAGTGGCAAAACCCACTAAAAGACCTGTTCTACCCTGAAGAACATTACTAGAGGATTTTAACAAAGTTTAGTTTGCTCAGTTTGGAATTACAGAGAAAAGGTTATACATTTCATAAAGTTTTAAGAGTTTCTAAACAACATTTTATAATGAAACCAGTTAATACAACTTATATCATTTTCTGCTACAGAAAAGTGCCTAAGTTCATTCTCAGTTTGAAGTTCATTTCATTATAGGGCTAAAGCAATTTGAATCATTCAAAAAGGAGCTAAAATTATAAAGTTATACACTTATGAAATTTGAAACAATAAAACACTTTAGAAAATTGGAGCTCTCGGGAGGTCCAAAAGAATCTGGAGAACACGGGGAGGTCGTGGCCGTTAAGATTAGATCTAACGGTCCCGACGAGTAGAAGCACAGCGCACGGGAAGACCTCTTCCCGCACTGGGGAGGTCTAAGCCGTAGATATTGGATCCAACGGTTCCTACCAGGATATGCATACCGCACACGGAGGAACTACTCGCGCTTAACGGAGGTCGTGGCCGTTAGATCAAGATCTGGCGGTCCCGAGCACCAGGGGAGGTCCTAGAACTTCAATCCAACGGAGGAGGTCTGGACGGTCAGGATTTCTCGGGGGAAGGTCCTGACGGTCTAGATTTCCAGGGGGAGGTCCTACGGTTTAAGTCCACCGAGGAGGTCCTGACGGCTAAGATCTCACAAGGGAGGTCTTAACGGTCACGATCAAGCGAAGGAGGTCTGAACGGTGAGATCTAAAGAAGGGGAGGTCTTGACGGCTAAGATTTACCAAGGGGGTCTTAACAGCCAAGATCTCTACCGACAGATCTAAAGCGCTGAGGAGGTCTAGGCCGTTAGATGGAGATCCAACGGTCCAGAGCTACGGGGAGGTCCTCAAGCGAAGGATCTAATCAGAGGAGGTCGGGACGGTCAAGATCTACCAGGGGAGGTCTTGAACGACCCAGATTTAACCGAGGAGGTCCGATGCGGCGGGGTTTTAGCGGGAGGAGATGCGGGCGGCTCGGATGGATCTCGGGAGGTCCCAACGGTCCCGACGAGGTGGGGAGGTCTTAGCGATAAGGTTTACAGAGGGAGGTCTCGGCGGTTGAGATCTCCACGGGAGGTCCTCAACGGTTGGGACTGCTTTAAAGAGGTCCTTAGCTCCTCCGCACAAAGGACCAAGTGGGAGGTCTTTGCAAAGAGGACCCGTGGGAGGTCCCGGGTGGTCTTTTCAATGTGACCGAGGTGGTCTTTTTGCAAAGGGGACCCCGGTGGAGGTCCAGGGGGTTAAGAATTTTCGGAAAAGAGCCTAAGGCCCAGATCTATTCTGGAGAGGTCGTGAACGGCTAGGATTAACCCGAGGAGGTCGTAAGGGTGGTCTGAGCGGGGGCTTAAAATCCGACAGCAGTAGGGTGAGGCCCACGCGCAAGTGACCGAGAAGACTTTTCCGACAGCACTAACGGCGGGAACACAATAAATACTGGTCCTAAACATTAATTGAGCGCAGGAATCGCCGCGGGGTTTTAAAGACTCGGGCCCACAAGACAGTGGCTCACGGGCACTGCTTTAAGACCCCATTAATACTCCAAATGAGTAACAATCACAGCGCCATTAACGTATCCTAAAATTTTGACGAAAACGGGAGCTGCCTCCCGGCAAAACCCGAGCGGCTACAACGGCTTGCCGCCGGCGATCCTGGCCGCGGCGGTGCCAAACAAGAGCTGAAATGGACTCGCAACAGCGTGAGGAACCTAGTGGTGGCAACCTCGCCGTGGCGATGGTCTAGAAACGCTAGCGGGAAAATCAAAAGAGGGCTTATCTCGCCGACTTGAAAACAGCCAAGAGCTTCGGGTGATCTAAAGAAGTGTGTGCCCAGACCTCTATGGACTAACAAGGAACTACCTGGATGGAGGGATGCTTTAAAGTTGGCCGGAAAAGACTTGCACAAGATGAAGCTCGCCGGACTTGAAGAAGAGAGGTGAAAAATGGCACCCTGAGCAAAATGGGTGTTACCCAAGTATCAATGGAGCTTCATTATGGTTCACAGAAGCTACAGGAGCAATTAATTTGAAAATGGGCCACTCACCTGAGCTAAGGAAGAAGATGACCAATTTCAGTCGAATTTGAACAAACCCCAAATTGGACAATTCCTGTGAATCAAATCCAAAATTAAGTGAGGGGATATGTTCAAGATGGTAAGGAGATAGAAATGGTGCAAAGAATTGTGGAGGAGAACCACTGGAGCACCAAAAACACCAAAGAAGCTTTTCGGGCCAACAATGGGGATTGTCGGATTTTGAAGTATTAAGCTCCAAAGTTGAAAGTGGAGCTGGAGGGTGGTCTAAAGAGAGACCAGGAGATATGAGAGGTGCTTAAAAAGCTTGGAAAGGGTTAGGGTTTGACAGAAGTCCATCTCGAGACGAGAATGAGCAAGGCTCGAGACCATTGAAAGTGAAAAGGTGAAAAAGAGGTAGGTTAGGGCATGGCATGGCGATCCCTGTCTCCCACAACATTTGATGTCGACTAGGCAGGTGTAGGGAACATGAAATGACACGCCATTACTCCCCTACTGCTCACGCACGCCCAGAGGTTGAAGACAACCAATAATGCATTTGAGTGGTTATTGGCCGTCAGATCTATCGCGAACGGCTTTGATCATAGAGCTCTGGTGCTTTCAAAAACGACAGAGGAGGAGGAGGGGAGGTCGTGGGCCTTTAGATTGGGGATGGGCAGCTACGAGCACCCCAAGCCTCCAGAGGCTAGCGCACCCGGGGAGGTCGTGGGCCTTAGAACTCACATCCCACGGCTCCGCTGGCACATGCACAGTGCGATTAGGTGGACATGGTCCGACCGGGTCAGTCGAGTTAGGCTCGGGCTTGAGCCCGAGTCTGACTCGAACCACAGTTGAATTTTTGACTTTTGAAAAGGGCTGGGCAATGGAAAATTAATTGAGGTAGCAAAATGACTCTAAAAATTCTAAAATTTTTACAGGAGTTTGCTGATGTGGGGACCCCCAGTTATTGGAAATGTTACTAATTAAATTCATACTGTAGCACAATTGTTAATGAAGGAACAAGATCGCTCTTTTATTAAAAACCATGCTAAAGATATAAATTTAACAAGTGATGAATCGATGAAATGAGATTCGGATATATATGATTCACAATGGTTCCCGTGATCAACGACCATTGCATATATATCCTTCATCAACATTGCATCAAACACATACAAGTCATACATTGATATAATTAAACATAAGGGTACATCATTCTGTTAGTACTACAATATTAAGTGACTTGGTCACTCTAACGAGATCTGTGGAGCAAAATAAACGGAAAATGTCCACCAATGGCCTCATCCACCGCATGCAATTGCGTGGAGGAAAGAAGTAGCGCCACTCGTTAGCGTCACCACGATCGGCGCTAACGGGCACCGTAAAGGTAACCATCCTCACCGCAACAATAGGTGATAGCACCTTGAGTACGGAAGGTACTCGGCAAGTCTTACACAAACTAACAAAAGAAAGTGGTTATTAGAGCCTATTCAAAGGAGTAGAGTTTTTACATGCATAATGGTTACAACGGGAAGGTATAAAGGTTTAAATTTGCATAAAGCGATCGTCTTAACCTACAAGGCTAAATTTTGATAAAGCAATTTAATAAATCAAAGTTTGCTTAAAACAGTAAGTAAATGACATAAAAGGAAACGATGCAAAGGCATGATTCCTCATGCAAACCGAAAATAAACCAAAACCAGATTTTTGAAAATCAAAACTTCTATCTGATGACATCAATTCAAGTTATCGTCCATGACCGTGACACGCTATTCGAACAGTTTATACCTGCGCAGGTGTACATCTTTACCCACATGACTTAGCTAGCCCGTTGCCTTGGATGCCTCCGAATGATGACATACTTCCTTTGGTATGCCGACTGGGAAACTAAGATTTGGTATTTTTCAACAAGCTAACACTATTGAGTTGGACCCCCATGTGTGCATTGATCCCACTAGTGTAGGCTATACCACCTACTAACCACGGGGCACACATGTTGTGTCGATAATGCCGATCCAAACAATTTAAAGAGAATTGGGCTCCCCACCCATAGTAGAATGCTATCGGCACCATTAAGGTATCGATATGCGACGAGGCACATATACGCCTCACCCTCCTAAGAACATCGACATCGACATACAAAGCTCACATGGCATAAAAACAATCCTCGGACCAAAGCATCTATGCCATACAAGGCCAATACACATATCCTTACTCTCCTGTTTCCAACTCAATAGTCTCAACATTTTACTTAACCAAACAGCGCCCATACATCGCATGTGGAAGTACGTGGGGACTTGAATTGAATAATCGAGTTCGGTCCTTAATTAACCCGGACAAGTCCACCACAAAACCCAATCTGCACACAAAAGCACCATCACTAGCTTCCTCTTGTCCAGATCAATTTGAATTTCAAATACAAGGCTGATTTAAAGAAACTGACAAAGAGTTTAAAATGACAATAGTTCAGATGGTGATTCCCATGTTTGACAAGATATGCTTGTCAAACTCTAAAATCTCTAGACCGCATATCTAAGCCCAATCGAAAATAGACCATATAGTATACAAGATACTACACTAGAGTTGAGTGTATGGTCATAATCAAGGTAATCCACCATGTCAGTCATAGCTAGCTATTACAAGTCACATTTTGTATTTTCAGACAAATAGCATGCACAGATATCACCGGATTTGTAAAGACTATGGTACAAAACTGGGTTCAATATGGTGCAAAGAGGATGCTTGCCTTGGTAATAATAGACTTCATTGCAGTGTGCTCCGTTGCTCGTAAAAGATTCAATTGCTTCAACAGAATCCGATTCTAAAAGGAACAATAAGATCCAATAAATACCAAAACCGACAATAAGTCCAAAATAGAAGAAAATGCATGATCAATCTAGAAGTGCATGATTACAAGTATGCTTAAGCCATAACTACCCATAATAATGATAATAATCCATCATATAGCTCATTGTTTTCAAAAGACAAATTAGGTTTCATGCAAAACTCGGTTTGATTGTAAAAGAGCCAAAACAGATGATTACAATTTTGGAAAAGAAGTATAGATCATGCAAAAGTCCATAAATGAATCTTAGCATGATCCTTTAGGTAATTAACATCCCAAACTAATCTTAGTCTAACCCTAGCCGCTAGATCACATCGACTAGGAAGGAGATCATTTTTGTCTGCTAAACCGACAAAAAGAAACAGTGGACAATTCTCGGCTAGAAGTTAAAATGGATGATGACAAGAATGGAAAGATTAACTTGTTATGTCGCTAGGTTTAGTCAAAACCTAAATAAGACGGTAAGTTGACAGAAGAACCCTAGGTCTTGAAAATGACATGAGAAGCGAAAAGGCATAATATCAACTTTTCGTTTGAAGCAAGATCAAGCTACCGATGCTTAAAAGAATGGTTCACAAAGCAGCTTCTAAGGTCCTTAAGATGCTCAAGATGTTACGACTAGGGTTTTAGCTACCAGAGTAAAGATATGCCAAGGGTTTTGAAAACCCGATCTTTGATCAACAGAGGATTAAACTCGATTTAACCTACAAAAGATAATCAATCTTTATTGCAAAGTGTAACGAGTTTAGGATGGATAAGCAAAAGGAACAAGAGCAAGAAACTCCACCGGTCAAGAAGAGAAGGATGAGCTTCTTGGTCAACAATGGCAACAGAAGGAAAGCTAGGTTTATATATGGGTGTTGAGCTACAGAGCAAGAAGGAAAGATCTAGAGTTGATGAGGTGTCCATTTAGCTAAACATCTCAAAAATCAGTGTATAATCTTTGGATAAATCCTCTCCCGCTCACAAAAATGGCTGCTTGCAGAGATAAGGAAGAAGAGAGGCAAAATATGACATGTGGGTCCCATTGTGATCACAATGCTGTGCGTCTCCTAAAATGCGAAAAGAACACCAACCGTCCGACCGAGATGAGTGGTCGCGATAAATAGAAAGGTTAAATGATTTGAATCGGTATCGATTAATATGGACCGCACGATCTAGATCGGATGAGCGAGATCTAATTGAAATCCCGAAGGACCGCAGGCTCCACTTTCAAAGATATACGTTGGATCAAGATCCAACGATCAATTAAAAGATATACACGTCACTCTTCTTTTGATGCGATGGCTCAAGACCGTTGGATTTAATTTCTGGTCGGGATGTAAAATGGAACCGGATGGTCCGATTGCATACACCCATGTGGTCCGCACGATTAAAATCCAATGACCCACCGATTTTGGGCTTTAAGGCCCACGGTCAAAAAGGAGTGCCGTAGGATTGAGATCCAAAGGCCCACATTAACGCGCCTCGATTTCAAATTGAAATAAGCGATACCGCTAGATCAGGATGGACGGCCACGACAGCGGGATCCGAGTCGTCCGAATGCATACACAAATCTAGGCCATACGATGAAGATCCAACGGTCCAGAGGAGTGCGGGCTTTATAACACGCGGGAAAAAGGGAAAAACCGTAGGATTTGAATCTAACGGCTGAAATAAAAGCGCGCCTTTAAGTTTAAAACGAAAAGAGCATCACGGTTGGATTGGAAACGAACGGTGGAGATTGAATAAGGATCCGGAGTTGTCCGATTGCATACACCGATCACGTTCGTTGAATTAAGATCCAACGGTGGAGGTTGATCTCGTACACGTGGACAGCTCGTGTGGTACCGTGAGCTCGCCCGTTCGATTGAAGATCGACGGCTCGCATCACGCGTGGATTTTGGGCTCGCGCCCGAACGTGACCGAGCCAGACCAAGATGATTGGGTTGGACCAAGATACGTGGTCCGAGTCGCTACAGTATTAGGGCTAGGTTTGGACCGGTTTGGTTGACCAAACCTTATTCAAATATTTAAAAGGTTTGACTGGGACTTTAAAAATAGCAAATAAATTTATAAATTCATGAAAATTTTACTATAAGCTACTGGGATGATATATTTCCCAGATAAATTTCATAAACCACATTTTCACTTTATAAAATACATAAATATTTATTTCAGCCGAAAATATTCATTTAAAGACCATAAAATTTCTTTAAGCCCAAATAATTTCTAAAATGCAACAAAATATTTTTGGCCAAGATAATTTATCTAGGCTTTAATAAAAATATTTCCAGTCATAATACAAGTTTTACCTGTATTCTTTTAAGATTTTAAATGGTTCTTTAGGATGTTAACTAAAAGGAAGGTTTTTAATTTGTAGCATCTTGCCCAAAGTGTAAATATGAACAGAGAATGCTATGAACAAAGACCTCATTCTGTTCATAAAGCATTTTATTACTCGCTTATAAACTTGGGGCTGTTACAAACCTACCCCCCTTAAGAAAATCTCGTCCCCGAGATTTGGAACAAGTTAAGATCAGGAAGAAGTGAAATGGAACTGATTCATGAGGAAACTCAACATCTGTTGCCTTGATTTCCTTCAAGGATAACAAAGAAGAACTTTACATAACAACATAGTGTTATTATTACATCTTTGTTTACATTGCTTTGTTTAAACTTTCCTTTCTTGATCTAAAGGAAAGTACTAAACAACAAAAGATGGGGATGCTCAATGCATCGGATCTTCGCGCTCCCAAGTGGCTTCATCCTCGAATGATTAGTCCATCAATCTTTAAGAACTTGACAGTACTATTTCTTGTCCTGCGTTCCATTGTGTCGAGGATACGCACTGGTTGTTCTTGATAAGAAAGATCAGGTTGGAGATTAAGATGCTCATAAGCAGTTGCCTCAATAGGAACACGAAGGCATTTCTTCAATTGAGACACATGAAAAGTATCATGCATCACAAAGCGATCGGTAGTTCCAATTGGTAAGCCACAGCTCCTCGCTTGGCAATTATTCGGAAGGGTCCGATATAACGAGGTGCGAGCTTCCCTTTTACCTCAAAACGATGAGTGCCCTTCATGGGTGACACTTTAAGATAGACATTGTCATCCACCTCAAAGCTCAATTCACGACGGCGATGATCAGCATAGCTCTTACGACGAGGCTGTGCGGTTTTCAAACAATCTCGAATCGATTTAACTTGCTCCTCTCGCTTCTTTTACCAAGTCCGGGCCAAAGAATGATCTTTCACCGACTCGGACCAATTCAATGGAGTCTCACAAGCTTTCCCATACAAGGCTTCAAAAGGCGACATTTGAATACTTGCTTGGTAGCTATTATTGTAGGAAAATTCCACATATGGCAAAGATTTCTCCAGTCCTTGCCATAAGATAGCACATAGGCTCAAGAAGATCTTCCATTACTTGGTTCACTCTTTCGTTTGACCTTTGGTTTGAGGATGGTAAGCGATCAAAGAAAGTTCAGTTCCATAGCCTCGATGAAGGCTATTCCAAAATGGGAAGTGAATTGAGGACCACTGATCGAAACAATGACTTTAGGAACACCATGAAGACAAACAATTCTAGCAATATAAAGCTCGCTAATTGCTTGCCATTGAAATCGATCCCGCCGGAATAAAATGAGCCACTTTGGTTAAACGATCGATGATCACCCAAATGGCATCGATCCTTGGAAGTTTTGGGAAGACCCGAACTAAATCCATACCGATCTCTTCCCACTTCCATTGTGGAATAGGCAAAGGTGAAGGGTACGGTAGCTTGGATGTTCAGCTTTAACCCTTTGGCAAATATCACATTCAAGAACATACCGAGCAATTTGCCTCTTCATTTGGCTCCACCAAAATATTTTCTTCAAATCTGGTACATCTTGGTACTCCCGGGATGCAAAGAAAACTTGGAATTATGAGCTCTCTAAGAATTAGACTCTTTAGATGGGGATCAGCAGGTACTACTAAACGATTGCGATATCGAATCATACCGCGATCATCTTGTAAAACTCGTTGGCTTTACTCGCTTTCATGTTTTCCTTAATTTCGCTACCTCGGCATCGCTTGTCCGGGCCTCCAGAACTGAGATGCTAATGTTGGCTCCACATGTAATGCAGAGGAAACCTTTTCCCACCAATTCAAGACTTAAGCGCCGAAAATCAGCACACAAGTCTTTTCTGCAGTAGAAAAGATATGCGATTGCATTGTGACTTTCTCGCTTAAAGCATCGCCACAACATTGGCTTTACCGGGATGATAATGAATACCCATGTCGTAGTCTTTGATCAGTTCAAGCCATCTTCGTTGTCTCATATTCAAATCAGATTGAGTGAATATGTATTTCAGGCTTTTATGATCAGTGTAGATCTCACAACGATTACCTAGAAGGTAATGTCGCGAAATCTTCAATGCATGGACCACGGCAGCCAATTCCAAATCATGAGTAGGATAATTAACTTCATGAGGGCGCAACTGTCGGGATGCATATGCCACAACTCGGCCTTCTTGCATAAGCACACAACCAAGTCCATGGCAAGATGCATCGCAATAAATGTCGAAGCTCTTAAGAACATCCGAAAACTCTCTTCACACTTAGCTGACCATTCAAATTTCTTTCCTTTCTGCAAGAGCTGAGTCAAAGGTCTAGCAATCTTGGAGAAATTTTCAATGAACCTACGGTAATAACCCGCAAGTCCGAGAAAACTCCGAATCTCTGGAACATTCTTGGGAGGCTTCCAATTTAGTACATCCTGTACCTTGCTTGGATCGACAGCGATACCTCCTTCAGATAACACATGCCCCAAAAATGCAACCTCTCTGAGCCAGAAAGCACATTTGCTGAACTTAGCATATAATCGATGCCGACGAAGTGTTTCCAGCACAAGTCGCAAATGTTGTTCATGATCCTTATCAGACTTGGAATAAATAAGGATGTCGTCAATGAACACGACAACGAACTTATCCAAGAATTCCATGAACACTGAATTCATAAGATTCATGAAATATGTCAAGCATTGGTCGGACCAAAGGACATAACAAGATACTCGTATAAACCATAACGAGTAGAGAAAGCTGTCTTAGGAATGTCCTCGGCTCTATCCTTGATCGATGATAGCCCGATCGCAAATCAATCTTTGAAAAGACACGGCACCAACCAACCGATCAAAAGATCATCAATTCGAGGTAGAGGATATTTGTTCTTGATAGTGACCTCATTTAACTGACGGTAATCCACACACATCCGTAAAGTGTTGTCTTTCTTCTTAACAAAGATTGCCGGCATCCCCAAGGTGAGGAACTTCGGTCGAATGAAACCTTTGTCAAGCAATTCTCCGAGTTCCTTCTTCAATTCAACCAACTCGTTGATGTGCATTCGATAAGGACTCGGATATCGAGCAGTTCGAGAACGAGTTCAATAACAAACTCCACTTCCCGATCCGGTGGTAAACGGGAAGGTCTTCGTGAAAAACATCAAGATACTCACGGACAATTGGTATGCGACTCCAAAGAAGGAGTGGTATCAACTTGGTGAGCGCAAAGATGAGAGCCAATTGTTTTGGAATGGTAAACAACTTGAATGCCGTCTGCATTGGTCATAGAAATAGACCGTTGGGAACAATTGATTTGACACTGTTCTTGGACGACCAATCCATACCCAAAATGACGTCCAACCCTTTAGAGTCAATGACAATTAGATTTGCTAAAAGCTTCACCCCAAGGATTGTTATGTTGACCCACAACAAATCTGATCGGTTTTAAAGACCACCCTGTGATTGAATAATAAAAGGTGGTTGGAGGGTATGCATGTCTAAGCGGTGTTGAACAAACAAAATGATTGCTAATAAAAGAATGAGATGCTCCGAGTCAAATAAAACGATGAGTCGGACTGAAATTAACTAGGAGCATACCCATAACAACCCAGTGTATCGGCCGCCTCTTCAAGCAGTTGATCGGTTCACATGCCCACTGATCGAGCGGATCGCTTTGATAGGTGGCCTCTGCGAAGGGCTGGCGCCGCACGCCTTTGGATATGGTCGAACAGAGGCAATCCTTGCCGCTTTGCCACACACTTGTTGGCATAATGCCCTGACGACCACAATGAAAGCAGATAACCCCGGTTAACATTGTTAACAGGACGGGCTGATTTCCACTTGGTCCCGATCGATTGGTGGGAGGAGATGGACGAGGAGCAAACACCGGCCTTGGTGAAAATGGAGTCGGTGCTCGTGGTGGTCTAGACAACCACATACGAGGCCTTGGTGAGTCGCCACCAGAACAAATCGAGAAGTCATTGCCGCTATGCGTGACTCCTCCAACGCCTTGCTCTTACTCTCGCCACAATGGCTTTATTGACCAAATGAGAGAAATTTCGAAATCATGCAAAGCCACCGCCATCTGCAGTTCCTCGGATAGCCCATTCAAGAACCGGTTTCGATGACGAAGGTCAATGAAACATCATCGGGCATATCCGGCGGAAGTTGAACTCATGCGGATATTCGACCACCGATTTTCGCCCTTGCCTCGTGAGCGAAATTCTTGCCGCTTGATCATCATCACTCCTCAGAATATGAGCTTCGCGAAAAACTTCCACGAACTCATCCCAAGTAGGGACATGTCCAGCAGTTGAATGGCAAGAAGATTATCCCACCATATCCGGCCGCCCATCGAGTGATAAGCGGCAAAGAGAACCTTTTCCCTTCTGAGCATTGAGCAATCGAAGCTTCTTCTCAATGGTTGAAGCCAATCCTCGCTTCCATGGGATCTCGAGAACCGGAGAACACCGGCGGTTAGTCCATTTGGAAGTCGCAAGATCGCCACGCACATGGTGGCCTCCGCTCGGCGGTGATGCAACAGAGAGGAGGTGTTGCGCGCACCGCTCCAAGATGCGCTGTCTGGTCCATCCGGTTGCGCCAATTTGCATGAGCACATCGCCCATCGAGGGTGGTGGAGGAAGCTCCTCTTCCTGAGGACCACCTTGCGGGCCCCGAAGCCGGAGGGTTCGATCGGCCCTCCCCGAGAATGAGGCACGGAGTCGACATGCCCTCCTTGTTGCGCTTTTAAGACAGTAAGTAGGTCCTGTCATCCTGTTACCACACCAAGGTTAACAACACAACAAGGACGTATTCGGCAAACACAAACAAGTTTGCAATTAGGAAAGAGCAAATCTTTGTATATACAATGCAGCATGTTATGTTATGCATTCAAGTTAACACCAACCGTAAATTTCACATATATATACAACAAAATTTCGGTTCCATCTTTACATTATAGTCGGCCATAATGTCGATTACAAACCGAAAGTTAAGCTTACATACTTTGTACAAAAATACTACGCCTATTACATACATTTTATTTAGGGCCACTACCAAACCGAAAGACACTCAACCACGAGGGTTCATCGTCGAGGTACTAGCATAAAGATCCCGATTAAAGTTTGTAACAGCCCTAACTTAGGGTTTGTATTTCAAATGTAAAATTTTGAGGAGATATAAAAACTTTTGTTGCCTCTTCAAATCATTTGAAAGTTTCTACATTTTTCCCTAGCAATTTCCATTTTCTAGAATTAAATTCTTGTGAATGGAAATTGTTGTCAGCACATTCTTAGCCTTCAAACTTGTGATCATCCCCTAGGAATATTTTTCCTGTCATCTTGATCATCCTATCTACCTCCCTGAATTATTTCACAATTTTTAGATTTTGTTTGCTATTTCAAATGGCCAAGTCAACTCTGTTTGAAATCTGGTCAAACTCCTCAGACAGCAGCTTGTGAATTTTTCTAGAACAATGCAGTGCATAAAAAGTTCTGGAAAAATTATACAAGGTTGTCCTCTGTCCCTAGTAGCTACCATAAAAATTTCGAAATTTTTGGAGCTCAGGAGTTACCTCTAAAAATTCTCCAAACCCTCTCAGCCTTTTAAAACTTCAAATCAAGATTCATCGTTTGTCGCTCGAGCCCGAGCCCGACTCAAACCCGATCGCACCTAAATGGCTCGGTCACGCCAACTAATCGCACCGCGAATCTAATCAATCGTGACCGTCCGTTGTGCATCGCACGATCCACGTTCAGCGGCGCAACCGACCTGTCCGAATGCATACATCCATCTCGACCGTTCATTTTAGATCCAACGGTCGACGCATTCCTGATCGAGCCAGACCACCTAATTGCACCGTGCGATCTGCGGTTCGCGCTCGCCGCGCCGTCATCGCCAGCGGGTCCCACTCGCCGTCGCCACCTACCTCTCGTTCGTGTCTTTGTGTCGGCGGCAAAGATGCATGCGCGCCACTGCCTCGCCGTCCATTCTGGTTTCCGCTGCGCTTCACCTCGACCGCATCTCCGCTGCTAAGCCCATACCCCGTGTGGCATTTATCGCCGTCATCTACCCCGACTCTCGCTTTTTCTCCTTTGCGTCTCGGTGCGAGAAGCTCCGCCTCTCGATTTCCTCCGCCTCTTCCCTACTTAAGCTCTCGCAGCTCTCTTATCCTCCTTTGGACACCCTAAGACCACTTCACGCCTCCGTTACCTTCCCCGAGCTCAAATAGTAGTAGTGCGCATCGCTGGTTCACGGCCGTGCCGCCCGCCGTGTCGGCACCACAACCGATGAAGATCATCCCTTCTTTGCGCGCCACATCGTGTTCCGTGTCCCTATCATGATTTCCCTCGGCTAATTTTGTGTTTCACTCGCAGGGGCCATTGAATTTTGGTATCCCTCTTCTTGGCCGAAAGTTGGATCATCGTCCTCATCTCCGGTGAGTTGGTTCCTGGGCAATTGCTCGCGCTAGCACCATCTAGTGCACTCACTCAAGCTATCTCCGTCTCCCTTTTCCCTATTTTTGCTCAAAGTTGCTCCTCCTCGGTGACCCCTTAATCGCCGGCCGTTCTCGCCGCCGGGCCATCTTGGCAGCCTCTTGAGCTCGCGTCATTCCGGTGAGTTCTGGTAACTCAGCGATGCTCATCTTGTGCGCTAACTTTCATTGTTTACCTCTCGTACATGCCGCACCTTGTCACCCCAGCGCCGCCGCGTGCTCGTCGCCGCGCCACCCCAAGTACATCTCCGGCTTCCGCGACCATCCTTAGCTTCGGCAACCTCAGGCGACCCATTTTGGCCGTCGCATGACCCTCGCCGCCACTCCTTCGCCGGCGCGGTTTGAGTCCGAGCGCCCGATCCTCTCTGTTCTTGGTGTGCCCATCTCTCATCTCACTCGTCATTAGGCCCCACCTCTCTCGAAGCATTGTAGTTAGCTGCTAATCATGTTTATGATTGCTCTTTAGCTCACTCTCATGCATGATCAAAGTTAGTAATTGAGGTTTGAAAGTATTATAGTTCTAGTTCTCAGATGTTTCTTTGTTGTCGTTTATTACATTGTCGATAAACTCAAAATTGGTATCATGCTTGCTATTAGGTTTTGTTAAACTTGATGTCTCCTTTTGTGGTGGTGGTTAGCATGAAATTAGTTAGCATCTTTAAGTTCTAAGCTCTTGTTGTCATGTTTGTTCATAAGGGATAGTTAGTTTGTTCATTTTATTGTCTCTGTACTTTGGATTTATCAGGCAGATTAGATTTGGTGTAATGGCATGCCGAATTGTGTTAACCTTGCAAAATGTTGGCATGTTGCTTAGGTGTGTTAGTAGCTGAATTTTATTAAAGCCCAAACTCATTTAGAACTTTGTTTAGCACCTCATAGTTGGATACTTGATTAGTTAGTGTTGTCAATAGCTTTTGTAGTTTCTGTAATATCGCTTAATAATGGTTGAGTTAGAGAAGCTAGTCGTTGTTGATATATTGACTTGATGGTTGAATAATAGATGTGCACACAATCACCATCAAAGTCTGCTCAAAGTTTAAATCATGCTAGAGGTTTGATTTTGTGGTTAACCTAGCAAAGGTGGGTGGGTCTCTGTAGCAATTGTTTGTCATTCTTTGTGATAGTCTAGCCTTGGTGTATATATTGGTGTTTGTTTGTGATGTTTGAGTTTTGCGGTGTTATTCGTTTCTTATTCATTGTTTTGTTCAAATCGTTAGGATTCGATATTTGCGGCAACCCCGAGGACGATCCTCGCACCATATTGAGCAACAACAACAGGAAAGCGAGTTTGATCATGTTTAATCCAGTATTTTAAAGATTAATATTTTGTTTCAAATTTGTATGTATGCATTGCTTAATTTGTGTTAAATTGATTAGTTAAATCCGTAGTTGCATATCCTGTAGACAAAATATTGATCTCTACTACACCGAGCCTAGGTTATTTCTTGTGATTAGAGGTCATTGGATGATCTCTTATCACTTAGTAGATCCGGTCAACTTGCTTAGACATGCTTAGCTATCGGTAGAATCAAGCTGTTATCGACTTTAGTCGGTAACCTTGATCACACAAAATCTACTATAACTTTATGTTTCAGCACTTTTGCTATGTTATTTGCAAAATTAAAAATGAAAACAAAAATGATTTAGACTTGGGCACAATGGTAAGACTGGTGTGATCTGTTGGGTGTACTGAAAGGTGCCCAGTCGCTTAAGGACCGAAAGTTACTTGCGCCACCGCATCGAGCATTTTGCGTGCTAACCACACTAGAGTATATGGGACCTCTCTTGACCTAGTACTTTGGCGTGTATTGGCTCTCGGTCGCAGGAGGTCGCGGGAGGGACGGAGGTGGGAGCATGGTAGTTGTCGAAAAGCTTTATCCCGAGTGGGTAGTTGTCTTTTCGGCTTTACCATGTAAGCGTATGGGTTTCTATCCATACGAGCGGCTCGTAGTTAATACACAATATTGGAAAAAGTCTCGTAGGACTTAGCTGCCAAAGATACCGGAAGTGTGTTTTGGCTTAAAGGCGATGCAGAAGTGTGGGTACATTGGTACACCGCAGAGGTTAAAACTATTCGAATAGCCTCGTCTAGGTTATGGACACGCTCGGATCGCCTGTGAGGACCCGGTTATTGGAAATGTTACTAAATTAAATTCATACAAGAACACAATTCATAATTAAGGAACAAGATGCCCTTAATTAAAAATCATGCTAAAGGTATGAACTTAACAAGTAACAATTTCAATAAACAGATTCCGGATATATATGTACCACAATGGTTCCTGTGATCAACGACCATTGCATATATATCCTTCATCAACATTGCATCAAACACATACAAGTCATACATTGATATAATTAAACATAAGGTTACATCATTCGGTTAATACTACAATATTAAGTGACTTGGTCACTATAACGATACTGTGGAAGCAAAACAAACGGAAAATGTCCACCAATGGCCCCATCCACCCGCAGGCAATTGCGTGGAGGCAAGAAGTAGCGTTACTCGTTAGCGTCACCCTGATCGGCGCTAACGGGTACTTCATAAAGGAAACCATCCTCACCTGCAACAATAGGTAGTAGCACCTTGAGTCTGCACGAAGGTACTCAGCAAGTCTTACTCAAACTAATAAAATAAAGTGGTGATTAGAGCCTAACCAAAGGAGTAGAGTTTTTACATGCATAAGGTTACAACAGGAAGGTATAAAGGTTCAAATTTGCATAAAGCGATACATCTTAACCTACAAAGGCTAAATTTTGGTAAAGCGATTTAATAAATCAAAGTTTGCTTAAAACAGTACATAAATGACATAAAAATAAAAAGATGCAAAGGCATGATACCCTCATGCAAACCAAAATAACCACAACCGGGTTTTGAAAATCAAACTTCTATACGGTGACATCAATTCAAGTTGTCGTCCATGACCGTGGACACGGCTATTCGAACGATTTATACCTGCGCAGGGTGTACATCTTTACCCACATGACTTAGTTAGCCGTTGCCTTCGGATGCCTCCGAATGATGACACACTTCCTTTGGTATGCCGACGGGAAACTAAGATTTGGTATTTTTCAACAAGTTAACACTATTGAGTTGGACCCCATGTGTGAACTAATCCCATAGTGTAGGCTACACCACCTACTAACCACAGGCACACATGTTGTGTCGAGTAATGCCGATCCAAACAATTTAAAAACAAATTGGGCTCACCACCCATAATAGAATGCCATCAGCACTATTAAGGTATCGTATATGCGACGAGGCACATATACGCCTCACCCTCCTAAGAACATCTCGACATCGACATACAAAGCTCACATGGCATAAGACACGGTCCTCGCACCTAAGCATCTATGCCATGCAAGGCCAATACACATATCCTTACTCTCTGCTTCCAACTCAATAGTCTCAACATTTTACTTAACTAAACAAATACCATACATCGCATGTGGAAGTACGTGGGGCTTGAATTGAATAATCAGTAGTTCGGTCCTTAATTAACCAGGACAAGCCCACCACAAACCCAATCTGTAACGAAGGCACTATCACTAGCTTCCTCTTGTCCAGATCAATTTAGATTTCAAATACAAGACTGATTTAAAGGAACTGACAAAGAGTTTGAAAATGACAATAGTTCGATTAGATTCCCATGTTTGACAAGATATGCTTGTCAAACTCTAAAATCTCTAGACTCGCATATCTAAGCCAAATCGAGAATAGACCATATATTATACAGACTACACTAGAGTTGAGTGTATGGTCATAATCAAGGTAATCCACCATGTCAGTCATAGCTAGCTATTACAAGTCATATTTTGTATTTTCGCACAAATAGCATGCTCGGATATCACTAGATTTGTAAAGACTATTGTACAAAACTGGGTTCAATATGGTGCAAAGAGGATGCTTGCCTTGGTAATAATAGACTCACATTGCCTGCTGATTGCTCGAGAAAAGATTCGATGGCTTCAACAGAACTGATTCTAAAGAGACAATAAGATCCAATAAATACCAAAACGACAATAAGTCCAACATGGAAGAAATATGCATGATCAATCTAGAAATGCATGATTACGATGCTTAAGCCATAACTACCCATAATAATGATAATAACCCATTATCTAGCTCATGCTTTCAAAAGACAGAATTAGAGTTTATTGCAAAGTTCCAGCTTTTGATTTGAAAAGAGTCGAAAACAGACGATTGCAATTTTCGGAAATAAGTATAGATCATGCAAAAGTTCATAAATGAAACTTAGCATGATCTTTTAGGTAATTAACATCCCAAACCAACCTTAGTCTAACTCCTAACTAGTTAGATTGCAAAAGCTAAAGCAAAACCTATTTTGTCTGCTGAGCCGACAAGAGAATGTAGACAGATTTCAACTAAGAGTCAAAATAGATGATGACAAGAATTGAAAGACCAACTTGTCATGCTGCTAGGGTTTAGTCAAAATCTAAATAAGATGATAAGTTGACAGAAGATACCTAGGTCTTGAAAATGACATGAAAACCTAAAAGGTGCAATATCAACTTTTCAGTTTAAAGTCACTGAAGCTACCGATGCTTAAAAGAATGATTCACAGAGCTTCTCAAGTCCTTAAGATGCTCAAGATGTTAATACTAGGGTTTAACTTACCAGAGAAGAAATATGCTAAGGGTTACGACAACCCGATGTTGAACAACAGAGAGTTAAACTCGATTTAACCTACAAAAGATAACCAATCTTGATTGTAAGTGTAACGAGAGTTTAAGATGGATAAGCGATGAGCAAGAAGCAAGAAACTCCACTGTTAACAAGAAAAGGATGAGCTTCATGGTCAACAATGGTCAAAATTTCAAAAACTAGGGTTTATATATGTGGATGGAGCTACAGAGCAAGAGAGAAAGATCTAGAGTTGATGAGGTGTCCATTTAGGCTAATTATCCCAAAATTAGTTGCAAAACTTTGGGATAATCCTCTCCTTGATTTCCAGAGAAATCTGCGCGCTGAGAGAGAGGGAAGGAGATAAGAGCCAACTGACATGTGGGCCCCATTGTCATCCTCAGCCCCGCGCACCTCAGAAAGGCTCGAACAAAAGTCAGCCGTCCGATTAGAAATAAGCGCTACGATAATAGAGAGATTAAATGATGTGAATCGGTATCATTTAATATGGACCGCACGATCAAGATCGATCGAACGAGATTAAAACGAAATCCCGATGGTGCTGCGGGTTCCGCTTTCAAACAGAGACGTTGGATTGAAATCCAACGATCAATTAAAAGATATACACGTCACCCTTTTAGATGCGATGGTTTAACACGCTGGATTTAATTTCTACGGTCGATGTAAAATTGAACCGATGGTCCGATTGCATACACCCATGTGGTCCGCACGCATTAAAATCCAACGATCCATCGATTTTGGGCTTTAAAGGCCCACGGTCTAAATGGAGTGCCGAGGGATTGAAATCAAGGCCCACATTAACGCGCGCCTCGGTTTCAAATAGAAATAAACGATGCCACCGATCAATGATGGACGGCCACGATTGTGCGGGATCCGGAGTCGTCCGATGCATACATACGCATTCCGGCCATACGATGAAGATCCAACGGTCCGCAGGAGTGCGAGCTTTATAACACGAGGGAAAAGGGAAAAGCCGTGAGGATTTGAATCTAACCACGAGATAAAAGCGCCTTTAGGTTTAAAACGGTAAGGGCGCTACGGTTGGATTAGAAACGAACGGTGGTGATTGAATAGGGATCCGGAGTTGTCCGTTGCATACACTAATCACGCCGTTGGATTAAGATCCAACGGCGGAGATTTAAGTGGACACGTGGACAGGCTCGTGGCGTTATTGCTACGCCTGCTCGATGGAAGATCGACGGCTCATGTTAGTCGTGGAGTTCGGGCTCGCGCTTCGAACGTGACCGAGCGTACAAATTTGATTGCTGGACCGAGACACATGAGGTCTGGTCGCTACAAAGGCAAGGGTGGAGTTTGGACTGTTTGGTTGACCAAACCTTATTCATATATTTAAAAGGTTTGAGGACTTTAAAAATATCAAATAAATTTATAAAATCATGAAATTTTTATGTAAGCTCATCGGGATGATATATTTCGAGATAAATTTCTAAACCACATTTTCACTTTATAAAATACATAAATATCTATTTCGTGGCGAAAATGTTTATTTAAAGACCATAAATTTTCTTTAAGTCCAAATAATTTCTAAAAATGCAACGAAAATATTTTTAGCCAAGATAATTTATCTAGGCTTTAATAAAAATACTTCCAGTCATAATACAAGTGTTACCTTGTATTCCTTTAAATATTCTAAGTAGGTTTTTGACTTTGGCAAAAGGAAGGTTTTATTTAGTAAAAGAACTCCCAAGCGAGATTAAGAATGAGAATGATATGAACAGAGTCTATTACTGCTCATAAAATGATTATTATCAATGATAAGATTGGGGCTAATATAAACCTACTACCTTAAGGAAAATCTCGCCCCGAGATTTGGAACAAGTTAAGATTAGGAAGAAATGCAATGGAAATGAATTATGAGGAAATTCAACATCCTGTTTTGGTTTCCTTCAAGGATAACAAAGAAGATTCTTACATAACAACATAGTGTTATTATTACATCTTTGTTTACATAGCTTTGTTTAAACTTTCCTTCTTGATTCA